>CM061530.1:8053661-8566950 GCA_030068015.2 Neoceratitis asiatica | reverse complement strand
AATAATAATGAATTCATAAGGAATTCAATATATATGTATGTATATATTTGTATAACTTGTTTTGCCGCGATTTTGGGGGCCTTACACAAAATTTTATAGGTCGCGAAAAATAGGTATTATATTGGGCGTTAAACTGTTTTTCGAACTTTTAGCTATAGGTCAAATTTAAGTCGGTCCAAAACACTTTTTCGTGGGATTGTGTCTGAGAAACATGCCACAGGCTAACCTTTTCCTCCCAATGTTAGTAGCACGTTATGCCAAACGGAAGATCAAATGTCAACTATGGAGTCCGTAATCCAAAGATTCTAGGCGATGGAAGAATTACCTTCAGACGCAAAGTTCAAAAAACTCACACCTGAATAAGACAAGTGAGAAGAATTTTTCATGAAATCTAGACGGTTTGAGAGTCTCGAGCGAAGAGATCTGAAGAATTCAGAACTTCCCAAAATGTACATGAAATTCATGAATGAATATATTGAGCTAGGTCGTATGAGCACAACAAATAATAAAATTCCGAATGAACCAAATTACTTCATGCTCCATCAATGCGTTCTGCGGCCGGACAGTATTACCACAAAGTTGCGAATTGTATTGGGTGCGTCTTGTCGAACTTCTTCACAAATTGAATTGAACGAAATCTTGAAGGCAGGGCCCACCATTAAAGATGAATTGTATTCAATACTTTTTCGTTTTCGATTACGTATGCTCTCACCGCGGACCTAACCAAAAGGTACCGCCAAATTCTCATGCTCGAATCAGACAGATACCTTCAACTCCTAGTGTGAAGACAGCATCATTCGGATAAACTGCAATTTTTTCGTCTTTACACCGTAACTTATGAAATAGCACCAGTACCATTTTTTGCTGCACGGGGTTTAAAAATGCCCAGCGATATCAGTGCCAAAAAGTATTCATTTGGTTCAAGGATCATAAAAAGCGACTTCTATGGCAATGACCTGCTTACCGGAGCTGAAAACTTCGAGTCTCTAGATTAGCCACGAAACGAAATATCTTGTCAGTTTCAGCACGTCATTTCGATCATCTTGGTTTACTTTCCTCATTAGTTACCAAAGGTAAAATCTTATTCTAAGAACTTTGGATTCAAAGGCTTGATTGGAGTAAATCGATTTCATTGCACCTCGACACTACCTTGCAAAAATTCAAGGTCAATCCATTGCAGCTTTCATCTATAAGCATTCCTAGGTATGTAAATACAAATTCGAGCGCCAGCTGCCATTTTCATGCATGCGCTGATGCCTCAATAAGAGCATATGGTTGCTGCATTCACATACGTAGCGAATCAGCTAGTAGCTCTAAGTGTACGATGCTTACTGCGAAGTCTAGCGTGGCTCCGCTTAAGACTAAATCAATTCCGCGTTTAGAGCAATTGGCAGCCCAACTTTTGGCTAATTTATGGTCAAAAATTGCGCCGATGTTAAATCGACCAATTGGACCGTTGGCATTACAAACTTTTGTCGCAAATAGAGTGTTCGAAATACAAGACTTTACTAAAGAAGTTATTTGGCGACATGTGCCAAAGAAATAGAATTCTGTAGATTAAGTGTCTCGGGGGTTTAACGTGGACGAATTGAATGAGCAAATTTGATTTACCGGCTAAGAAACACTTTCAGCTTTCTCCAGAAAACGAAGCGTTAGTGAAAAAGAAAAATCTAATAGTTGTCCGGCTTATCAAAACCTGCTTCGAGGAGCGGACTACAAAATTTACTAAAGTACTAACGGCAGAGAAATTTAACTTGAGTTTTCTCAAAATTTTTTAAGTCGTTCAACACGTGGAGTTTGCAGAAGCAATTTCAAAACTCACAATAAATGACACTCTTTCTTCGAATTCGCAAAAACTCAATCCATTTTTACACGACTACTCGGAACGTTCGATATCATATAAATTACGCAGATTATGAGATCGCCTATTAAATGCTTCGCTCCCATGCGATTCTAAATTTCCATTGCTTTTAAGCAAAAATTCTCATCTCGTTAACATTTATTTGCGATACCTAGATTTTCGTAACTATCATGCTGGAGCAAGTGTATTGATAGCGTTTCTCTGAAAGCGAGTATGGCCGCATAACGCTCGGTAAGCATGTAGTCATATCGTTCGAAACTACATACACTGCTTTCATTATAATACAAAGTTGAAATTCTAAATAATGGGAAATTTGCCTGTCGATAGACTTCGGCGATTTCTTGTATGCGGAGTAGATTTCTGCGGTCCCTGTATACCAGCTTCAAATACGCATCGTACATCATACATTCGTTTGTTTCACTTCCACAGCTGTATACTTAGAACCAGTATCCGACCTATCTTCAAATTGCTTTATATTTGCTCTCAAAAGGTTCATAGGACGACGAGGGATGCCACACAAGATATAATAATGCCACCAATTTGAAGAACACATTCCTGATCCAACAGCCAAAACTAGAGTTACGCTTTAATCGAACGATTCAGCTTTGTCTTCATACCACCAAGGGCGTTGCCCTTCGGGGTGTTATGGGAGGCAGCAGTGAAGGCCGCCAAACATCTCCCAGTGCTATAAAACGCCAACGCTCTGCTGAATACCGAAGAGCTACAAACTCTATTAACCGAAAAAGAGGCAATACTCAACTCATGGCCCCTCGTACCAGTGAGTCCAGATTCCAAGGATGGAGAAGCTCTAACGCCAGCGCACTTACTAATTGGCTATCTTCTACCGGTGCTACCACCAGCGCAAGTGCCGATGGATCCAGTTCGTCACTACGACAGTTGGAAACTTTTTTTTGTCTCAAGCAGCAGTTTTGGACACAATGGTCCAAGATTTATCTGACGAACCTTCAAAAGCGGAACAAATGGATACAGTCGCAACGCAATCTTCGTCCCAACGATATAGTCCTGGTTCACGAGGACAATCTTCCGCCACAACACTGGTTACTCAGTCGCGTCGTCGCAATCGTACCAGGTCAAGACGGTAAATCGTACCAGGTCAAGACGTTCGCATCGCAGACGTCAAAACAAATGCAGGCGTAATTCAGCGACCTATTCATAAACTTGCCTTATTACCATCAGAAGTTGAAGGATCCTGATTCCTTCAAGGTAGCCGGTGTTATATCAGATTAATAAATATTAAATTAAATATTGAGTTATTTGGAACTTAAAGGAAATAATAAATTGTAATAACATGAAGAAGTAAAATTGAATTTCAGAACATAATGTATACTTAAAACAACAATTTTAATACTTACTGTTACACCTTGAATACCAAAATTGTTGATTTCCTTATGCATCTTTACTTACCAACACTTATTTAAAAGGTCAATTGAAAAGTCGCCTCACGATACTAAAACACATTTTTTTCATTTTTTTTATTCAACACAGTTCCCTTCAAGGGTGATATAATGATTATAGCGACCCTCCAACTTTTCGATACCGTTTTTGTAGTACGATTTGTCCTTTCTTTCAAAATAGGCCTCCGTTTCGACGATCACCTTTTCATTCGACGAAAATTTCTTCCCAGCGAGCATTCTTTTGAAACCTGAAAACAGGGAATAGTCACTGCGCTTCAGATCTGGAGAATACGCTGAATGAGTAAGCAATTCGAAGCCCAATTCATCGATTTTTTCCTTCGATTTCACTGACTTGTGAATGCACCGTCTTGCTGAAGCAGCAATTTCTTTTTCTTCAAGTGGTTCAATAACGCTATGTAATATTTGCTTTTGATGACCGTTTCTTTTTCAAGACAGTCAATGAAAATTATTTCATCCGTGTCCCAAAATACAGAGGTCATAAACTTGCCAGCCGACTCTTGCATTTTCCCACGCTTTGAAGCGGGTTCATCGTGTGCAATCCACTCGGATGACTGTCGATTGGACTTCGGAGTGAAATGATGGAGCCATGTTTGATCCATTGTCTCACATCGAGGCAAAAACTCGAGTTTATTACGCTTGAACATCTCCAAACATTGCTCCGAATTATCAACTCGTCGTTGTTTTTGGTCAAAATTGAGCTAGCGCGGTACCCACTTTGCACAGAGCTTTCTCATACCCAAACATTCGTGAATGATATGATGTACACGTTCAGTTCATATCTTTAAAGTGCCTGCTATTTCATTCAATTTCTATTTATGATCATTCAAAATCATTTTGTGGGTTTCTTTAATGTTTTCCTCTGTAAAACCTCTTTTGGGCGTTCACTGCAATCACCGTTTTCGGTGCTCATTTCACCACGTCTAAACTAAGCATACCAATCCTTGATTGCTTCAACTGTATTTTTTCTGCCAACACAAATATTTTATCAACACGCGAAATTCACTTTTATCCATTTTTTCATAATAAAAAAATTGCTTCGCTCAAAATGTTGTAATTCACAAACTAATGATTCGACAACTGTCATATACACGCGTCTTTGAAGGTTAGGGCTAGCTAAAAATTACATAGATTTAATTCTTTCGAATTCCTTCTATGTGTCAAGCCGGGTACTTTCCAATTGATCTGTTATGCACATAAATATATACATCCCAAAGTTGCCTAAAGTATGTATGTATACATATTTTTATAATTAATTGCATTCTTAAATTCAGTACTGGATACGGACTTTAATCATTAACCCTTAATAGCCTGACTTTTTTTTTTTCAATGAAAAAATTTTATATGTTGTATTTTAGCACCCTTAACAACGTTTGTTCTACGACTTTTCACAATTTTGAGTTTTGGACATTTTAGGGGAGGTTTTTTGTGTTGGTTCTTTGAAGAACCACCAGGCACTCCTTTGACAAGTAAAATGCATATGGTTTATATATGAAATTTTTTTTATTTTCATTTAAATTATATATATTTCAGTTCATTTATTCAATGTTTTGTATGATATTCTAGAAAGCAGTTTTTTGTGGATTGGAAACATAATTCTACCTCACATTTAATGCAATACACTGTTGTTCTAGATGTGCAATTGGGCATTTTACAACGAGGTTTGCCTGTTGTTAGGTATTTCGGGAAGTGCCCAACATTATCAAACCGCACGTCACTAGGCGGCATTACTACCCGAACTCGTTTTGGCACATTTTCAGGGGTCTCACATCCTCCAGTGCTTCTTGGACGTCCTTTCCTTATGGATTGTGTGCCAGTTTTACTAAAACTTTGCTGACGTCTACGATAAATTCGTGCAAAGTCAGCATTTTATCTGTACGAGGAGATGAAGAGAATTGGCGTTTATATAAAATCCATGCATTTATCATGGCCATGTCCATCATATGGTATATAAGACGATTTGTCCATTTGCGTGACTTTATTCTTATGCGGCTTCTACCAAAGCACGAATCCATAAGATCAACACCTCCCATGTACTTGTTGTACTCGTGGATTATCGCAGGGCACTGAATATTTACGGTACACTTATTTTTTTTGTCAAATCTAAAGAAAATAAAAAAAATTTTATTCAGTAAGTATTTGTTGAAAGTATAAAATACCTGGCAATCGTAGGCGCGTCATCAGTTTCGTTTGCATTTGTCGATTTCAATTGCTTGATGCCAAGCAAAGTCGATGCCATATTTACAACTTTGTTGTCCCTCCATGCTATAGTAGTTATATCTATACCATGAATACTGGTCATATATTCTTCGCAGTCTCCTCGATTGGGTAATTTTTCTGGCAATTTGCAGCCAGGAATTCGGTTACGTCGAACTGTTCCAAGCCCATAGATTCCCTGGGTGCGTAAATAAGCCAATAAAGGAATAGTTGTGTAATAGTTATCGAAGAAAATTCTGTAGTTCTTGAAACGCGGAACTTTACGAGCAAGCCGCACCACAACATTTGCTGCTGCTCCCAAGTCTGGTTCATTGTCCAAAACATGGTCTTCATTGCCAGAATAAATTTCAAAATTATAGCAGAATCCCATATCGTCACACATCAAAAATAACTTATTGCCCCACGGGTGAGGCTTGTCTGGCAAGTATTGTTTCAAATAGTGCTTAATTTTTGTCGCACAAATTTGTTCATCCACACACAAACGACTGCTTTTTGGAACAGAGTCAAAGTTTCGATTTAGGGCATCAATAAGCGGACGAATTTTATATAAACGATCAATGTTTGATGAATCAGTGTTTTGTGGACGCAATCCTCGTCGACGTGAAGGAGCTGGTTCTTGAGCTGACGTACGTGGCATCTTACTGTTGTCATTTAGATGCAAAAACTGGCGTACCTTGTCATATCGATTTCTCGTCAAGGTATTCATAATAGCCGGTATGCCAAATTCACCCCAATACGTCCTGATACTTGGGTACTTGAAGACGGACATAAAATATGTAATGCCAAAAAAGCGTTTTATTTCGTCTGGCGTTGTATTTAGAGGTTTCGATGAATCCTTTTGAATTGCGTACAAATTGCTTTGGTCTACAATATTAGAAATTATATCGTCATTTACAAAGTAAAAAAAAAATTTGAAAGGTGTATCTAGTGCCATTATTTCTGTTGTCAATTCAGAATCGCTGCCAAACTGAACCCAACTTGCATGATTCTGCATATGTTTTTTCTTCCAGATACATTTTTTAAACTCGGAAGAGTCCTTGTCAATTGTGATATCTTTGTAAAATGTTGCATATTGATGCCAGCGTGTGCTATCTCCAGTAACAACAATATCTTCATTTTGAACACTCTCATCAGCAGTTGGTTCCACACTCACAACTTGTTCAGCATCTAATTCGTTCACATTTTCGAACACATCATCCTCCAACTGATCAGTGATATTCGCATCATCATTTGTCACTATATTGAAATCGGGATCGTCTAGACTGTCGTCGTCAAAATCTGATATATCGCCAATTTCACTTGCTGACCATTCAAAATCATTGACGAATGCTTCAAAATCTTCATCCGTGGTAAAATCTTTGTATTTACGTGGCATTTTTCTATGAAAAATTAAAAATTTACACTAAAATTAGAAAAAGACGCTAAAGCACTAACGAATTTCACTTCTCTAATGAGTGCCAACTGGTTCTTTGAAGGACCGTTTGAACTTTTACACGAAAAACACAAACAAACAAAATTTATATTGCTAAAAAGATACTTACATGGTTTGAATATAGTGCACAAATAATAAAAATGAATTTTATTTGGTTCTTTTGGAGCAAAAGTTTTGATTTCAATCAATTTGAAAAAGCACGATTTGTTCACTTTGAAGCTTTTGTGTGTTTTTCTGATAAACGTCAAAAATCAGGTGTTAAGCACCGAAAAGCATATGATTTTCTTTTCCGCTAGATGGCATACATTATAAAGAGAATATTTGCTGAATAAACATTGCGCGAAAAATGTAACAGTTTTGAAAAACAAGTCTCTAAAGTTGAGGTTCCTGAAGGGACCACCAGGCTATTAAGGGTTAAGTACATAAGATACGTACAAATGCGCCACTAGTTTAAGAAGGTATGTATGTCAAGCTTAGAATAATTGAAGTTAAGCTGTATATTAAAGAAAAAAACTTTTTGTAGAGAATTCAAAGCGCACGCATTAACTCTTCTATTTATGGTCGTTTTTAGTAAGTACCAGGTGTTGTTGTTGCTTATCACTCCCAACTTTTTAATTATATTCTTTAAAACGCTTGAGAAATTTCACCGCTTTAAAACAGAGGATTCAAAAGTATAACAATTAAAAGAAAACTGAATTAAGAATTTAGAATGGCTCCTGTCAAAAAAAAATTAAATTTATCAACTTATGTATGGTACACTTTTTTTGCGATTTCGTAGCATTCGCCAGAAAGCATATCTGTTAATTGAACGATTTTAATCAAGTAAATCTTGTGTTAAGTAAATCTGTGAAAACCTATGAAAATTTAATTTAGACATTCGGAAGCTATAATACGAACGTACACACATACAGAGTAAAGTATGCGTTTGCGTATACGTCAATCGGAATGGACTTATATAATTTGGTTCGTGTTTTCGGTCAAAAGCTCCTTTCATTTCTAAACATTTGACACTTTTATACCCGACTTATGATAAGAAAAATTTGCAGATAGTTTATCTGTTTGCAATTATTAGCGATTCGCTTAAATTCTTCTATACCTAAACTAATATACTAGTCGTGTGTCTTTGACTTATGTATGATTTGCCCTTCCCAACAAAACCTCTCTCCATAGAGAATGTGCAAATATGTCATGGGTCCGGTTAGATCAAGATCTACCGTAAAAATAAAAAAATAACAAATTTAATTCTACAATAATTAAACGCACATACCTTAGAATTTATCTGCCCCAAAACCTTGTAAGATATATACATGATATTGCGATGTGATTTCACATTTTCATTAGTTTACAAAAAGTATGAAAGCTTTCATGACGAAATACATCATCGAAAGTAAAAGATTCTTTAAATAAGATTCCTTGAATATGAATAGGATTCTTTAAATATGAAAAGGCAAAGTGTTCAAGAATAAGCAAATTATATGGTATGGTCCTTGATATGTTTGAGAAAAGTGGGAGACAGAAATATATAACTTTTTTCGACTATATTTCGCTTATAGGCTCTACTCTTACAATACGACAACAACAAAATGTAAAATTTTATACTTTCATGCTCATCACTTCCTATGCGGTAATTATCACTCATAGGTTCACTGCGTCAAATGCTTTGTAAAAATGCAACGATAGTGGTGTTATATGATGATTGTAGTGTTAGTTAATTATGGAAGTAAGTACTATTAAATTACTTATTCTGTAAATATA
The DNA here is from genome assembly GCA_030068015.2 of Neoceratitis asiatica. NCBI lineage: Eukaryota > Metazoa > Arthropoda > Insecta > Diptera > Tephritidae > Neoceratitis > Neoceratitis asiatica. Next base: position 8,558,252 of record CM061530.1, on the reverse strand, counting down.
ATTGGAGCAATATAGAAAAAAGCGTAGTTGTAGGTGGGGTAAGAAGTAGCCCACCTACCTGAAAATGACCTGGAGTGGGCAGCGCCCGATCTGTTGGATTGTTTTATGAGGGGTTTAATGATCGTGAATTGAGACATAATTCAACTTGACAAAGAAGAGCGCTGAGCTCTTTAAAAATAAATTTTTGGTCAGTGCGATATTCTAATGTTGGATTGGACAGAAAAAATGAGATAAAAGTATATGTTCCCGTCTTTACTGCTATATTTTCAGTACCACGCCTTCAAGGTACCGAACCACCTAAACCACCGCGTCCAGACAAAGACTTACAGGAAAAAGCACCTGTTGTCACTATACTGATTGAGATATACGATGCAGATTGATCACTCGATCTTTCAAGTGACGCATCTCAACCACTCACACAAGATGAAATGGTTTACATTGTGACAAAGTTGGGCTTACCACAACGGAATTCAGAAATGTTGACCTCATTTTTGAAGCGCATACAAAATGTTATGACCACTTCATACCGGAAGCGCCAAGGTGATTTTATGAAATTTTACACTCCTAACCCTGCAAATGCGCTTAGTTCTTTTTCTTCTTCTTCTTTGGGGTACGCCACTCGTTTTTTCTCTTTGCTGTTTGGGGCCAATTCGAAATACCAAATGAAACCAGGCCGCTCTCCACCTGATCCTTTCAACGGAGTGGAGGGCTTCCCCTCTTCTGCTTCCACCAGCGAGTACTCTTTCCAATACTTTCAAAGCTGGAGCGCGTTCATCCATTCGGACTACATTACCTAGCCAGCGTAGCCGCTGTCTCTGTATTCGCAGAACTATGTCAATGTCGTCGTATAGCTCGTACACCTCAGCATTCCATCGTCTCCGGTATTCGACGTTGCCAACGCGCAAAAGACTATAAATCTTCTGCAGAACTTTTCTCTCAGAAACATCTAGTACCATCTTATTTGATGTCGACATCGTCCAGGGATGAGACAAAGAGAAGAGTTGATACAGTACTGCATATCATTGAGAAACTCGGTGCATCAATGGCATTGAAATTAAATTTTTCCAGTGCCACCTTCATGACTATACATATCTTCTTCTTCTTTGGCGTAGGCACCGCTTACGCGATTATAGCCTCGTCAACAATAGCGCGCCACTCGTTTCACCTTTTTTCTGTTTGGCGCCAGTTAGAAATACCAAGTGATACCAGGTCGCTCTCCACCTGATCCTTCCAACAGAGTGGAGGTCTTCCTCTTCCTCTGATTCCGCCAGCGGGTACTCCATCGAAAACTTTTAAAGCTGGAGCGATTTCATCTATTCGGACGACATGACCCATCCAGCGTAGCCGCTGTCTCGTGATTCGCTGAACTATGTCAATGTCGTCGTATAGCTCGTACAGCTCATCATTCCACCGTGTATGGTATTCGCCGTTGTCAACGCGCAAAGGACCATAAATCTTCCGCAAACTTTTCTCTCCAAGACTCCTAAAGCCGACTCATCGGATGTACACATTGTCCAGGCTTCGGTACCATATGTCAGGATGGGAATGATGAGTGACTTGTAGCGTTTGGTTTTGGTTCGTCGAGAGAGGACTTCGCTTTTCAATTGCCTATTCAGTCCAAAGTAGCACCTATTGGAGAGTGTGATTTTGCGTTGGATTTCTAGGCTGAAATTGTTGGTGTTGTTAATGCTGGTTCCCAGATAGACGAAATTATCTACTACTTCGAAGTTGTGACGGTCAACAGTGACGTGCGAGCCAAGTAGCGAGTGCGATGACTGTTTATTTGATGACAGGAGATATTTCGTCTTGCTCTCGTTAACTGGCAGACCATTCGCTTTGTTTCTTTGTCTAATCTAGAGAACGCAGAACTTACGGTGCGGTTGTCATGACAATTATTTCAATGTCATCGGCATACGCTAAGAATTGCACACTCTTGTAGAAGATTGTACCAGGTCTATTTAGCTCTGCAGCTCGTATTATTTTCTCCAGCATCATATTGAAGAGATCACACGATAAAGAGTCTCCTGGTCTGAAACCTCATTTGATATCGAACGGCTCGGAGAGGTCCTTCCCAATTCTGACTGCGCTTCTGGTATTATCCGGGGTCAGTTTACATAGCCGTATGAGTTTTGTGGGGATATCAAATTCAGACATAGCGGCGTAGAGGCAGTTCCTTATAGTGCTGTCGAAGGCAGTTCCTTATCGTATAAAAAGGCGCTGTGTATCGATTCTTTTCTCTCGGGTCTTCTCCAAGACTTGGCGCATGGTGAATATCTGATCAACGGTGGATTTGGCAAGTCTAAAACCACACTGATTAGGTCCGATCAGTTTGTTGACGGTGGGCTTTAGTCTTTCACACAATACACTAGATAGGGCCTTACATGCGATATTAAGGGGACTTATCCCACGATAGTTGGCGCAGGCAGTGGGGTCTCCCTTTTTTGGAATGGTCAGAGCAGGCATGCTTTCGTCCGACCATATTCTGTAAAGAAGCTGATGCATGCTTCTTGTCAACTCTTCGCCGCTGTATTTGAATAGTTCTGCCGGTAATTCATCGGATCCCGCCGCTATTTCGATCCACAGCTCCCTTATATCGAGTAGCCTAGTAGAAAACCTGCTGGCTGTCTGCTGTGATTGCAGCTTTTCGACGTCAAACCTTCCTTGTGTTTGGCAACCATACAACCATATTTCGGGCCCCGGCAAAGTCAATCAGCCTCAGCCCGTTTGGGGATGTTTCGTCGTGGAGGCTGAATATTCCGATTTTTATGCCAAAAATACTTTCATTGACCACCCTAGCTTGGAAATCGCCTAGCACAATTTTGACATCTTGTCGGGGGCAGCGCTCATAAGTACGTTCTAGGTTCTCATAGAAAACATCTTTGGTCACATCATCCTTCTCTTCTGTCGGGACGTAAGCGCAAATTAACGATATGTTGAAGAACTTCGCTTTGATGCGAATTGCGGCTAGACGTTCATACACCGAGGTGAATGCCAGGACCCGGCGACTGAGTCTCTCCCCCACCATAAACCCAACACCAAATTTGCGCTACTTTAAATGGCCGCTGTAGTAGATTTCACAAGGAGCCTCTTTCTTCCGTCCTTGTCCCGTCCATCGCATTTATTGGACGGCGGTGATGTCAGCCTTTAGTCTTAAGAGGACATCAAGCAGCTAGGCAGCGACACCTTCCGAATTAAGGGACCGGACTTTCCAGGCTCATGCCCTCAAATCGTGATTCTTTAAACGTTTGCGGGAGTCGTTATCCCGAGGCATTTGTTGATTTTTCATTGGCGTATAGTTTTTATGTGGTGGGTTCCAAGCTCTACGCACAGCCGCAGGGGATTCACCTTCTCACTTCAGCCTCCAAACGGATGCTTGTTGGCTACCCAGAGTATACTTGGTCTAAAACCGGAAGTCGTGAGCTGCCTGAACCATGGGTAGAAGAATCGTTTATGACCACTCCCAGAACTTCCACACATGACCCCATCCTATAACTATACATATATATATATACATATATATGTACATATAGATATATATATATATATATAGTTTTGGTACTTTGTAACCGCTGAAGCGATTTTTCGGCCATGCTCCACGACAATGACTTCAAGACAATTTGCAACAAGTTCAATTAGAAATAATGTAAAAAATATTAGAAAACGACGTATTTGTGGATTTGTACCCGATTTATTAACTAAAAATTGTTAAAAGTGGTAAAAAGAAATAGTATTTTTGTGATGTTACACACTAGATGCACTTTCACCGGGTAAGATGTTTTTAATTTTTTCTGTCATTAAATATATACAACTTTTCTGAATATATCAAAATAATATTCCATACGATATATCCAAGTGAAAATATCGAAAAAGCGTTCAAACAAATGAAATAGCTCATAAAATCCGAAAGGAAAGTAAACTGTCAAAAGTAATGATGCAGAAACTTTATTTTTGTAAGTACTTTCAGCAACAATCGCCAAAAACTATGCCCGAAAGTATGTGTTGCTCTTTGAAATGTTTGCTTTTACCTGTCAAGTGTTCCTGCTCCACCGTGGTATTTCCATCAGGATGTTAGGTGTCATAAAACACCAATTCGTCATTATTGAAACTATTAAGTTTGCTTAAATGAGTCTGAGATCGTAGCTTTATATCTAATGCTTGAAAATCTAAGAAGACTTTAACTCGTTTTTATTTGGGCGCAAGCCGTTGGCATTCCAAAAACATATATTAATGCTTTTAATGACCTAGATAAAATCACTTGAAGCAGCAGATTTTCATTTCTGATTAAATGGTCTTGCATCATACGTGTAAAGTTATTCAACGTATTTTGTGAATGAAGGCGGGACGGACATTTCTTGCATTGGGAGCAGAGTCACGTCTTTTAATACTTGGGCGTAGAGTAAAAGATTGGTTGAGAAGAATCGTTTTCCGTGGTGGGTACAATTGCCCGAGGTTGTGGAGCAATTATATTGTAAGAGGTTTTTGTACTTCTCTTATCTTTTTAAATATTGAGCAATTTCTATAATCGCTAAATTTTTTAAATTCAGAAATTCTTAGGTTTCGTTCAATCTTATGAGCTGTGTTAATGTGACATTGGAGAGGCACCACGCGCTTATGTGGCAATTTATAAATGGGATGAACTTTTTCCTTTTTTAATAGCTGAAAATCGGGCTCAATATCAACCCTTAACATTGGTTGAGGAATTTTGGCTTCTTTCAATGTTAAATACATTTCTTACGCTGAATCCACCTTATTTCAAGGAATTTTCATTTATTAAGGACTCAGGGTGTTATATGCCCTTAAGTACAACAGCTAAGCTTCCATTTCTTTTCAGTTGGAAAGTATAGAAGGTTTCTGTCCTTTTCGAAAATACTTGCCACCTTCTTCGCTTCTCTAAGATATATTGGCCACCGTCTAGATGATTTAGGTGTTAGGGGTAGTTACCATAAGGGTCAATTAAGCCAATGAAAGGGCTGGTAAAATTGTTCTGGAGGGAACACTAGAGCAGAAGATTCATTTTCCCCTTCTTGTCTCCGCTGTTGGTGCTGTTCCGAAAGTGCAGCGCGTTGTTGGAACGCTTGTTGCTGCCGTTCGTTATTGCACGAGCTGTACTTTGTACGCTTTCTATTTAAGATCTCGACGTAAAATACGCCAAGTGGTTCCATACGTCAGTCCAATTTACTGCGAGCGGCCACGAATCGACTCTCCACAGTCTTCGTGTACACTCTCACCTACGGCCGCTATATCTTCATCACTACGTGCTTGACGTGGTCTATTCGGTCGAATATTATCCAATAATGAATGCTGAGTCTCAAGATGGGTGATAGTGTTGCGAATAATTCGCTCAATAGATCGATTATGTTGACCATAAGTTGAGAGAAGCGCGCGAAACAAATTCCGTACAGAACGTGTTGTTCAGGCGTAAGTCCTTCCATGATGAAATGCAAAACAATACTGAAAGAAAATAGCATGAGGGCTTGACACAACTCACGCGTAATCTGTCAAAAAAATGATATTAAAAAAGTTCCCCTATTTGGATCACCCTTTATTTATGTGCTTACAATGTTTGGTATTTGCATTTCCATGAATATGTTAATATGAATGTCTTCAAGTAAGCCAAGGGCTCTACTAGTTTGGTCTACGCTTGTGTAAAATAAAATTGGTCGACAAAAAATAGTTCGCCACCATATCGATATAACTGAATTGTAAAACTAAAAACAGAATGTTTACTAACATGAAGCTGCGATCTGCGAACGATCTATAATTTTATCCAAATCATGCTTATTTTTGCCGATACGTTGATCTGTGATCCCATTTACGGAAAAGAGTATTGTGCATATTAATCTAGACAAAAACATACCGACGTAAACAAATCAAACTTGCTGACCAATTTCCGACAATTGTTTGTCTTAAAAAATTTATGCCGTCGTATACAAATTCAACAAAACCCACAATTTCAAATATATTTACCCAAAAGCTCGATTTTTTATTAAATCAGTTCTATACCACTTTCCGGAAAAACCAGTGTCACCTGTGTTAAACTAAAAAAAAAAGCTATCTATATACCAAATTTCAAGTAAATCAAACCATAAATATGTTTTTTGGTCCCTGAAAATTTCAAGTCAATTTTATACATTTAGATTGCATATGCAAAATAGTCGACGAACTGCTATATATGTATGTATTTACCTGTAGATGTACGTAAATAATTGTATATATATACGAAACAGTGAAACATTTATGCTCTCAGTTAAGGAGCATAATGTCATACTGCTACCGTAGGGATCATCCCAACAGACATCTATTGGAAGCTGAACCACCACCTAGAAACATCAGGAAGGGAGTACTTGACTACCGCGACTCCGTACAGCAATACAGACCGCTGGATAGGACAGCGTATAGACAGACTATAAACACCATTTACCGAGAGTCCGTTAGCAACTTTGTGAACTCTATTCCTAAGAATAGTGTTCTCGGAATCCAATCACCACCCATCGCAGAACAAAAGCTCGAGCTGCTTCGAAAGGCCCGCGTAATCCTGGCACAATTAAGGTCTGGATATTGAAGAAGACTCAACGCCTATTTATCTGAACTCAACCCAACACATTCCCCGCATGCAACGAATCCCCGCACGACACTGATCACCTCTTTGCATGCCCACTCAACCCGACTCATTTAACACCTCTCTCCCTCTCCGAACCGGTGGAAACAGGACTTTTCCTGCTGCTACAACAACAACCATCGTTAGGTATAAACGGAACGACAGCAGCTATCGTAGGCAAACGAATGATCAGCCTACTCTTGAGCGAGTTAAAGGATGTTTTCATATGCAGCAAATACGTTAGCGCTGCAACCGGTAACAGGTAGCAACCCAAACGGAATTTCTTTAAGGAAAGAAAACAAAGAAAAACACGAAACAATAGACAAGTAATGGTAAACAATAGATAAGTACTAGTAAACAGCCTAATAATAAACAAATACTAGTAAATAGCTAAACAAAGGACAAATACTAGTAAACAGCTAAACAAAGGACAAATACTAGTAAACAAACAAACAACGGATAAACAATTAGCAATGGAACTTCCACTGCCAAATCTGAAGACGCATCTTAGTATAAATAGCCCTAAGTATACAAAATGTAAAACAGTTTTGAATTCATATTAATAAAGAGAACACATGAAAAAACCGTGTAACTAAAAATATAATTCTCTATTCTGTTCTATACAAATAGAATAACTGGGGGCTCAACCGGGATGACAATACGTGTTATCCCCAAAAAAAGCCAAAATCCTTGAAAGATAGGAAAATAAAATATCCACGGTCTTGAAGAAAGACAAAAAACAGTTTCTGAAGAAGCGAAACACTAACTTATAAAAAAAGTTTCTGAAAAAGTGAAATAGTGATTATACTGGTTGTGTTACGTATAATCACTATTTATATTTATTCCTGAAAAAGGGAAGCGCATTAAATTGAATTACCGCTGAATAAAAGCATTCCTATCCGACAATTCTACCAAACGACTACGAAGTATTAGCAAACCTCATTCCTCCTCTTTACAATTTCGAAGAAATAAAAACACAATAAATATGGCTTATGGATGACATCAAAGCGTTCACAGGACATCCTAGATATTATAACGCAATCACAACACGAAATTAAACTTTTATTTGATTATAAATCGATTGGATTATACGTTTGCGGACCAAAGACCCTTGTATGTGTTATTAGACGAGATGAAAAAAATTTATCAAGGATGAAAGAATTTATCCGAATACCATAGTGAAATTAATAAAGCCTTAACCTTGCGCTGTCAGAAATGAAATTGAAAACATATGCAAACCAAGAAGCTGTTCGTACATTCATTATGGAACTGAATAGCAGATACACCAGTGGAACCTTGTACAGCCAAAATCCAAGAGACTTGGAACATGTGTATGCTATTGTCAGCACAATTTACCATGATAACCATAACCAACAACTTGAAGCACAACAAAGGTATACCCAACAAACAAGAAGCTACACAGGGGAAGAACGCTTCCCTCAAAGAAATGAACGCCCAACATATAATCCAGGGATACAAAAGCAACGCAACAAATTTATTCCACACAACGATCATTTAAATAAACCGATACCCATGGAACAACTCTGGGCAGTTTATGTGGCATACTCAACTCCAACAGGGATACCAAAATCCTTTCAAACGGGAAAGAGACCCATCCTCACACAACTTCAATCAATACAAGCAACAGAGGACAATAAATAATAAAGAATATGGGGATGATATTGGGAAAAAATCAGAAAAAATTACGAAATTAATGAAGTCTTACCTTTTACCACAACTATTACAGCAACTATTAGAACGAATAATGAAGATCGTATTTGGACTAAACAGTAGCCTTATCCCTTGACAGATAATGACTCTGTGAATACAGAGATCCAGAAACCTCTGGATAATAATATAATTCAACCAAGTAAAAATCCATAAAACTCTCCGATTTGGACTGTTCCAAAAAAGGGTACCGATGAAAAAGTTAAAAACTCGTAGCAGAATGGAAGTAGATTATCAGAAGATTGACGCTCAAAAAATAACAGACAGATATCCTATCCCAGATGTAGATATGACTATTCAAAAATTAGGAAAAGCTAAAATTTTTTCTACTATAGATTTGGAATCAGGATTCCACCAAATACCAATAAAAGAATCAGACAGATAGAAAGCGCGTTCTCGTTAAACGGCGCTAAGTATGAATTTATTAGAATGCTATTTGGGCTTAAGAATGCACCCTCAATATTTCAGCGATGCGTAGATGACATTATCCGTGGAAAACTCGCTTACATATACATAGATAAAAAATTGAAGAGAATTAAGGTCTTTCTTAGGACTCGCTAGCTACTATAGGAAGTTTATTAAAAATGAATGATTTGACAATACTCTTACGAGGCGAGAATGGTATAATTAGTAAAAACAAAAGTTCAAAAGGGGAAGTTAAATTAGATGAGGCAACTCTAGAAACTATTGAGAAAATCAAGGATGTGCTTCAAGCGTAAGTAGAACTTTATCAACATCACTTCACGAAACCTTTTGATCTGACTACAGATGCCAGAAATTTCGCTATAGGCGCAGTACTGTCCCAAAACAGACAACCTATCGCCTTTGTTTCACGAACACTCAATGAATCTGAGCAAAATTACAGTACTAATTAAAAGGAACTTCTACTTCCACATGAGGCAATACTCGCACAAATATACCCTTATGCAAAATATTTAATGACAGACAATGTGAATGTGTTTAATGAACATACAGCTAAATCAGTATACGTTTGTCTACATATACAGCACTCAGTTACATCAATACACCACTCAATGCGAAAGCTTAATTTGAACGCAGGAAAATCATACGGCACCGGGAGAAGAATTATTCAATGCTGTGAAACAGTACAACAGTACGATTCATTCCATCACCTGATTCAATCCTGAAAAAGTATTTTTCAACAGAGAGAAATACCCTGAGATAAAGGATATTTTAAAGGAAAACAGTATAAACTGCTGCAATATCATAACAAAACATACACTCAATTACATACAAAAAGGTAAATTCATATACGTAAAAACTAGAAGAAATAAGTTAGCAACGAAATATATTAAATATAAAGTAGAAGAAGATCGTGGGGACACGATTTTAACAGTTCAAGATAAAGTTATTCATAAAGACAATATTAGAAAACGAACAAAATGTGTAGAGCCGCATTAATAATTTTCTTACTTACAAGAATTGCTAAAAGTGACAAAATAACCGATTTAAATAAAAAGAAATATGTAACAGATTCATCCTTTTTATTGGAGAACTCACAATATTTATATCATATAGCTAACCTGAGTGCAGTTCTAGCACGATATGAAAAAATTATAAGAACCCGATACGAAAACGAAAATAATAGCAACTTCGCATAAAGCTAGGAGATCGTTTTAATTTGTTAGGTTCAATCTTAAAATTTATAACAGGGACACCAGACCATGATTACCTAATAGAGATTAAAACAGGACTTAATCAACTTATAAAGAACAACAACCAACAACGAAAAATAAATTCTCAATTCAAGAATATCTTAGAAACCTTAGACCCTAAAACCGTATCAGAAAACAAAGTAATAAATGAAAAAATTGGAAATTTCATTCAAAGTCGAAGGACCGAATCTAATCCAATTTAACATCTCCACAAAGATCGATGAGAAAATATACCTCAACCATCAAGAAGAAACAAAAACACCCAATCCATTTCCACACTAATGAACAATTAGAAATCTTAAAAATTCTCACGTCAGAGTCCGATTACAAATTTACGAATATACAAAAAATTTATAAATTTATTATACCTATAGAAGAACATCCGATACAATTTTCTTTGTATAGCATTCTCGGTTTAGTAACTATAGCACTCTTCGTGTACTCCTCGGCCAAAATATGCCAATGCTATAAAATGTCTTATATATATATATATATTTGGCTCTTGGTAACCGCTAAAGCGACTTTCGGCCGAGCTCCTCCTCCAATTTGTGGTTTTTGCGTCTTGATGTTTTTACCAACAAATGGAGGGACCTACACTCGGAGGGCTTGACATTCCCTATCGAGGGGCGACCGCAATTAGAAAAATTAATTTTCTATAATTTTGGATGTTGCTTGAACCTGTGCTCGAACCCAGGTCTTCCGAATGTCAGTACGCAATGCTAACCACTCGGCTATCGCGCTCGAATTCATCCGTCTCGCAACACCACAACAGCAAAAAGTGCGGACATTTTTTTTTAACCAGGGGGAGAGTTAAGGGATGTTTTCATATGCAGCAAATGCGTTATCGATGCAACCGGTAACAGGTAGGAACCCAAACAGAATTTCTTTAAGGAAAGAAAACAAAGATAAACACGAAACAATAGACAAGTAATGGTAAACAATAGATAAGTAATAGTGAACAGCTTAATAATAAACAAATACTAGTAAATAGCTAAACAAAGGACAAATACTAGTAAACAGCTAAACAAAGGATAAATACTTGTAAACAAACCAAACAACGCAGAAACAATAAGCAATGGAAATCTGCCGATGCATCTCAGTATACAAAATGTAAAACAGTATTGAGTTTATATTAATAAGGAGAACTAAAAATAAAAATCTCTATTCTGTTCTATACAAATAGAATAACTAGCACGTGAACAGAATGTTTGGACCATCGGCAAGTATAAACGGGGCGGTAACAGTTATCGCAGCCAAACGAGTTGAAGGCTCAGTAGTAATAACACAGGTGTAAAATGCAGCGAAATTATGTGATAGAGCGTTTAAATAAACCATTGTATACAGTGAAGAAAATTGTACTTTATTGCGGACTAAGTAATCGTTGTGTACATTTAAAAGGCCGAACGAACAAAATCTTTAACTTTTATTTAGCAGTCCAGTGATCGAACTCGAAGGATTTTGGAAATTCATTAAGCTTGCAAAATAAATTGCGGACAAAAATTTAAATGTCAAGATTCAGGATTTGACGATCGAGATGGAGAGCCGCGATCAAAAATCTAGCGAATCTACAAGAATATGCTTCTGAAATTGGGAGATTGCCCCATTTAGCTGTTAGAGACATATCCGATGAGCGCCTTCAAAGCTTAAAAATACAGAGGTCCATCAGCGGAATAAAGGACATCTACACCAAACGAGAGAATCCAAAATCAACATTCTCTGATACTATCATCTGTGCCTAAATGCCTGAAACGGTGTAATCCAGCAGAAACAACAATTCAGGAGAACGTAAACGAAGGGTTGATGAACGTGAATTCTACTCTTATCAGCCGTTAAACTAAAACGAGCCAGCCGAAATGGGCGTATGCTGGCTCCTGCAATTGAATGCCCTGTAATCTCCGTCTCTCAAATTGGTAAAAAGACAAGCAACATGACAATTGGTGGATATGTGAATGGACATGAGCGAATATTCACTGTTGATACGGACGCATCGCACTTCATCCTTAGATGCAACCTAATCACTGAAGAAATAAGGCCATTGCCTGGAGCAAGATTGAAAAAGGCAATGAATGAGGACCCCCAAATTGTACGACAAATAACATGCGAAGTCGTGATAGAGAATGTGGTGGTATTACAAAAGTTCATAATCTTCACAAGTTCATAGACTTTTTTCTCGAGCAACGTATAAAGACCGACATAGATAACCGAATCATTAAGTATAGCATTGGCTATAATTCCACATACAACCGCAACCAAAGTCAGAAGCTGTTGTTTTGACAACGATTGATGGAGATTGCGGGACAAACAACTTGTGGGTAGTCTATACAGCACGAAATTCTACATTGAACATAATTACTGGTAAACCCCTGGCTTAAACCCAAAATGATGGACGCATCCCAGTGTGGGTATTAAATGAATTTAAATCACCAATGAAACTTCGAAGAGGAACTGTATTTTGGCAATCTCGACAGAGATGTACTTAAAAACGGTTCCATTGACGTGAATGATATTGAGCAAAACGTAAATGCATGGATGCCAGGATGGCAACAAACAATATATATAAGAAATAAGGCCTGTCTTCCCATGCCATGCCGAAGTCTTTATATCATGCCTTTCATGAACATATCAAATTTATTACTATTTGCAAAATTCGATTTCGATGTTTTTTTCGCATTTACGTCAGTATAATACCAAATTTTACGCGCTTAGATGACTTTTCGGTGGATTTTTGATTTTGACGCAGAAACTCACATCTGAACAAATCGGTTTTGTGGGGGTTATATGATATAGTATTCCGACTTCATTGATTTTCAGTACTAATATTTATTTTAATTTACTTGTGTAGAATAATTAATTTCACGTAACGAGATGCTTTTTCGCGGAATTTTACCCAAAGCCTTAAATCTGGACTAATGGGTTGTATGGGGACTATATGATTTTCAGTATCAATATTTATTTTAACTTACATGTGTAAGAAACTAAATTCCACGCTTCTAGATGGTTTTTTCACTGAGTTTTGACCAAAGCTTCACATCTAAACCAATCGGTGTATGGGAGCTATATATTATATTCGTCCGATTTCGATGAGTTTCAGAAGCAATATGCAATTCATTATGTATTTGTAGTATACCAAATTTCACGGTCTTAGGTCGTTTTTTGACGGATTTATGAACCAAATCAGAAAAATCGGTCGTTCAAATAGCATATTATCTAAAAAAAACAGAAGGACTAGTTTGCTTTCAAACAGACCGGCGGACGGAAGAATAGACCGACATGGCTAAATCGACTCAGCTCGTGATTCTGATATGACCGGTATAAATTGTGATGGGTCTATCTCTTCTCCTTCTGGTACTTACATACTTCGGACCAAAGTTAATATACCATTTCATGAACATGAAAGGTATAAAAATAACAAAATAATTTTTATGAACAAGAATATGGGATTAGAGAAAGAAATTTGAGCGCCGAAAGGAAAAACACTAAAATTGAAAGTAGCCCGCACGCGCTATCAGCTTTTCAAGCATTTGAATACGTATGCCCAAAACAAATATAATCCTCGCGATGATGACAAAATTTACAAAAAATCAGGAATTGAAGTTGCTCTGAAGTTGAAGGCACACAAATTCCAAGAGACCAACCTGTATACGAAAAAGATATACACATACAAGAACTTGCTAATTCTCTTCCCATGTACCCGCCAACATCTTCTTAGCGATGGTGATAAAGTATACAAAAATCAAAAATTAAAGTTGAACTGAAGCAGTATTTATACGAAAATCGAATCATGCTAACTTTTTTTCCTTGTGCCATGTCATCGACGAGCAATTCTTGGCGACGTTAAAAAATTTTAACAATTGCTTAAAATAAAATGCGCAAAAGTAGTGAGAAAAGAATTTGAACAGCGCACTTTCGACAAAATGTCGAATGGTGTAACTACAGGCAGTATTAAAATTTCTTTGATATGTTTAGGTTATTAGATCACCAGTAAAAGAATTGAATAAATCTAGAATAGTAATCACTACTTTTAACTGAATATATGAATGGAGAAGAAGTAATCGTACTTTTCATTTCTACCTCAGCCATATTCCTATGTATACAAATTTTGATGTCAAGAAAACATACACACTCATATAAAAATACACAGATTTTGTATTAAACAAATGCGTTGACAAACATGACAATGTACACTAGTTTTGTTTAAATTTACTATACACACTCTTAATCTACAAACAAAACACTGTTTACATTACACTTTGATTAAATCTTCGGATGGCCGCAAAACCAAAATTCTAAAAATTAACAAGCGCCATCTCCGCGGTATTGCATTTTGCGTATACGCGGTATTGCACGCCATGCAACGAAATATTTTTTTCTCCTTCACTATAACGAGCTGCTTGTTTATAGTTTTTTTATTTTTTTCGTAATTTTGGTGGAACTCGAATTTATTCATTTTAATAAATAGCACAAGTATGTGAAAATGACACTTAACTTTTTTCACTTCTTTATAGTCACAATTGGCACCTGCTCGGATTAATTTATTTCATTTACATATCGTGTCTTATTAAAAATTCTTATAAAATATGGAGTAAAGTCACTTGAGAGTTGCAACTATCCATTTGGTTGCAAAATGTTCTTATTTGTTCCACCTAAGCATAGATTAAAGTAGTTTCATTCGACTAATTTAGAGGCAATCACGTTGTATTTACATTTCCATGGAATACTCTGAGTAGCGAACAACAACAAGTGGGAGGAACTTCTAGTAAGAAACAAAGACACACGCAATATATTAGAGAAGAAAGTCGCACAAATATATATATATATATATATATGAGATATACTTCTGTAAAGACTGCGCTTAAAATCGGTTGGCTTAGTGAAGGAGGGCTGTGAGTTGAACAAGTGAAAAATATTGCGCTTAACAATTCATTGTTTAATTTTTTTGTAACAAAAATATTTTCTTGTGTACGGATATATCAATATTTAAAATGATATATTCCTTCGTTACAGAACAACACAATCGCAGACTCCAAATAAAACTATAATCGGCTCAAGTACCAGTGGTGGCACTGAATGTGGTGTTGCCAAGGATGGCGCAGTAAATACTTATCTTAAAATTTTAGAAAATTGTTTATATTAATATTCGCATTTATATTACTTCAGAATAAAAGCATTTCGATGACCGATATATATATCGACAACTCAGAGCCCAGTGAGAATGTTGGGCAAATACATTTTTCCTTGGAATACGACTTCCAAAATACAACACTAATTTTGAAAGTATTACAGGGTAAAGAGCTCCCAGCTAAGGACTTAAGCGGCACATCGGATCCTTACGTGCGTGTTGCATTGCTGCCAGATAGAAAACATCGATTAGAGACAAAAATAAAACGACGTACATTAAACCCACGTTGGAATGAAACATTCTATTTTGAAGGTTTCCCTATACAGAAATTACAATCCAGGGTGAGTATAACTTATTACTTCAAGAAATTGCTATTAATCATTCTTATTTTTATATAATATTTCCTCGGAATTATTTGTGCATAATAAACGCTGGCTGTTATGCTATAGAACAGTCAGTGATGTCATATTTTTCATTTAGTTTCTTATATTATAAGCATATTGCTAAATATTAAACCTAGAACTAATCTAATCGAAAATGTCGTACTTACTTACTATTTGCTTCAAATTCTTATTACCCAGGAACGTGCACCATGTGCCGAACTATGTGAAGAAAAAAGAGTTTTCAGTGTTTTAAAGCTATTGCAATCGCAAATTTAAAAAAAATGTATTTGCAGCGTATGTATAAATGCTAAAATCTCCAATTTATTAAAATAAAATAAACACTCAAGTAATTCAATATTAAAAAGTAGCTTAAACTTGTGTTTAAGTATGTAACACATTCTATTACAATTATATTTGCAGATTAATGATTAAATTAGTTACTTTTAGTTATCTTAGAGAAAATGGCTTCCGCTCGCGTAAAAAAGGAGAGAAGTACGAGTCGAAGTAGAGATCGATAAGTGACATTTCATTAAATAGTTGTGCAAGGCTTTCAATTCAATAACAGATCAAAGTCACTGCTTACATTCATTTAAATTAATGAGGTTACCCTTTGACGTCGAGTTTAGCCAGCTTTACGGTTGAACGCGTGATTAATATGTCTTCTGTTCTAGCTACTCCGTTGCGTACTTCAACACCTTTCCCTGATTCACGGCCACACCTTCCTGCCATGTATTTCGCTTAATATTGCCTTCTACAAAAATAATTATATGATTGAGATTTATAGAATCCGGTGACTTTCAAAACTATTTGCAGCGTACTGATTTGTTATCTGGTTTAAAAAATGTAATATTTTTTGGAGTACAGGTCCATTTATTGCAGTTTCATCACTCTCACGAATACCAATCACTCGCTGCATAAAACAATGTGGTAAGGTGTTAATGCTTTCATTTTCTTATCCTTGGATATCGTAAATCAGTGCGGGTGAGGGGAATACAAAATCAGTTCCACGTCAGCTATAGTCTCGCGAAGTGCTTCTTCTCATAAACTCGTTTTTCTTCTTCAAAATATCCATTAAGATTAATTTAAATGACCCCACCACCCGCGCTCGTGAGTCATCAATGTAAAAATTTTACCTATATGATTGATTTTACAACTTATAGAGTCCAATCTTTGCGTCAATTTACCATTAGCTTTCGAGCGAAGAAAGAAGTGCAAGTATTTTAGATATGTGATCGCCTGTTTTACAATAATTCGCCTAGGTTTTTAAAGAAAAGTGCTTGAACATTATATAATTTTTTTTCCATAAGTTTCACACATTTTCAGTACGAGCATAATTTTTTCAATTTTTAAATACGATTAACATTTCATTTTGTTCATCGTCGTTGCATTTGGAGGCTTAGAGCCCAACCAGCTATTTTACACACCTTGAAGTTATGGTCGTAGGTCGACGTCTCGACCCTGCTTTCTAGTAAACTGAGATAACCCAAGATCAGCTTATATTGTATAAAAAAATTTAATATATTATTCTTCTATGCCTCCAACATTCCTAACTTCCAATACCTCAATGAGGGTTGTGTAGTGTGCGGATGATTTCACTCCACTGCCACTAAATTTTCCTTTAACGGATACCTTTAATATTTAATTCAATGGTTTATATCATTCAATTAAACTAAATAAAACTACATTTGCTTACTTCTTTTGTTAGTATTCATATTTTATTATCAAGTACTTATTGCTTTGTTGACAAAAATGCAAACATATGATTATAAATATTTTTTTTTTTGCTTGGTAATTTTTACTGGCTAAAATTTTCCAGAACGAATTTGCAACTTCCCCTCTAAACTAAATGTCAAAATGTTGTCTATCGTTGTAAATTTTTGTGGCTTTTTGACACATCCAACGGAGTTCGTTTTTGCTTAGAGACTTTAGAAATAGGCAGTAGAAAATGGTTTCTTTTCGATTGAGATGCGTACTGCTTTGTTTTGTGTACTTTTTTAAACGGAGCTTTCAGGTTTTGTTAGAGCTGCATACCGACACTGAGCAAATAAGAAGTATATTTTGCTCGCAACATTGATATATATTGTTTGCATATACTTGTGTAATTAAAATAATAAAAGTTATTTAAAAAATATACATATATCAAACTATGAAAGAAAGCCTTAAAATAAGATATAATTTTTTACAAAATTTTCCCTTTGAAAAGTATTAATAAAGGGTGTTTTTTTATAGAGGTATAGAACTTTAAGTTGGCATTACTTTTCAAGATGGCGACCGATTTAACAGCTGTCAAGTGATTTATTCTCAGTTTGGTTTGGCAATTCATCATGAATAGACTCACGCCTAAACAACGCTTGCAAATAGTTCAATTTTATTTCGAAAATAATGGTTCAGTGTTCACGATCTTGACCGCCACAATTAAAGGGTGTTCCATTTCGAGGTTCCTTACTTTTTTAAAGAACAAAACAGAAAATTGAAATTTAACGGGGAATGTTTATTACCATTCGAAAGAACATTATTTGGCATTTATTTTTTTAAGATTATCTCTTTCAAATAATGGCCGCGGCTACGCCTCAGATGGTCCATCGTTGAGTCCAATTTTCGATGACTTGTTCGAACATTTCGACTGGTAACTTGCGAAAGACACGCGTGATGTTTTAGATAGACTTTAGACTTTACATATCCCCACAGAAAAAAGTCTAACGGTGTGAAATCACACGATCTTGGTGGACAGTCGACCGGCCCAAAACGTGAGACTATCTGCTCAACGAGGTATTCTCTCATTAAATCCATTGATTGATGCGATGTGTAGGAAGTGGCGCCGTCATGTTGAAACCAAATGTCGCGAAGATCACTAGCTCCAATTTCAGGCATCAAATAGTCGATTATCATGGCGCGATAACGGTCGCCATTGACGGTTACGTTCTCACCGTTGTTTTTTCTGGATAAAATGGCAGCTCTTGAATCTCTTCAGGTTGCTCTTCATCCCAAATGTGACAATTTTGCTTGTTTACATACTCATTGAGCCAGAAATGAGCCTTATCGCTGAATAAAGTTTGGCTCGAAAACGTCGGATCTTCTTGGAACTTTTCAAAAGCCCATAGAGCGAAACGATGTCGCTTGGGAAGGACGAGCGGCTTCAGTTCTTGCACAAGCTGTATTTTGTACGCTTTCAATTTAAGATCTCGACGTAAAATGCGCCAAGTCGTCAGATACGTCAGTCCGAGTTGCTGCAATCGGTGCCGAATCGACTCTCCATGGTCCTCGTGTACACTCTCAGCTATGGCCGCTATATTTTCTTTACTGGGTGCTCTATTCGGTGAAATATTATCCAATAATAAACGCTGGGTCTCAAGATAGGTGATGCTGTTGTGAAAAGTACGCTAATTAGGCCGATTATGTTGACCATAAGTTAAGCGAAGCGCGCGAAACATATTCTTTACAGAGCGTGAATTTTCGTTATAAAATTGAATGATTTGTAAACGTTGTTCAGGCGTAAGTCTTTCCATGATAATATGCCAAACAATACTGAACAAAAATAACATGACAGCTTGACACGAGTGACGTGTGATCTGTCAAAAAAGGCTATTGAAAAGATCACCTCTACTTGAATTACCCTTTATAATAATAAACTTAACATTTAATATTTAATACTATGTATTAGTTCAATTTTATTTAGAACTTTTAAAAATTTCTTTACCAAGTATCTTTTTGTAAAGTTACTGCAACATGTCTCCGGGTTTCCTAGTTTTTAAATATATATAGAAAATATAGCAAAATGATCTCTTAAATTTTCACTCAGTGTTCCAGCGAGTAGAGTAGTAGCGAATTAACAGCGGTTGGTAATGGTTGAGTTCTTCGAATACAACGGAGAAAAATAATAAATTTTGAATGAACTTGTATAAAATAAAGTTTAATAAAAGGAATATAAGTATATTTTAATTTGAGCGAAAACATTGTGGTCCTACGAGCCGACGGCTTCGTGTGAATACAGTGGATTTAAGGTCAGTACGCAGCTCTAACGAAAACCACATATAAAAATGTGGAAAAAATATGCGCGAAATTTTTTTTACGCAACAGTACGCACCTCAAACGAAAAAACTCCAGTTTATACTGTCTATTTATAAAGTTGTTAAACTAATAGGATAGCACGGCAAAACAGCTTTCAGAGCAAAATACATCGTCTGACATATATTTTGCGACAAACAAAAAGACTAATTTTCGAATATATTAAAACAAGCTCGTTATGGCAAGTTATGTCATATTTTTAGTTTTTTGATCAACTTTAATCCGTTTAGCGTCTGGGTGACCTCCAGATGTTGTAGCCAATGAACTAGCACTTAGATTGTGAATTTCCTGCGTGGATTCATCTTTGGTAATTGTACTGTTGTTTTTCCATTGAAATTTCAACGGGTGGTAGGTTAAGCTTCTTATTTATTTATTTATTTATTTATTTATTTATTTATTTATTTATTTATTTATTTATTTATTTATTTAAATTAAGTCTACAGTACAGAATACCTTACAGACTAGAATAATGTAAAACAATCTCACGCAAAAGAGAAGACGTAAGTATAGAGATGGATTATAATATCTTATTGACAAATTGAATTTAGAATTCTTACAAAATCCGATTTTGATAGTGCAAAGTCAAGCTTAGTTGATGAAGAGAACAGAGCGTCTAATTCTCTTAGTGCACGAGCAATAGGCGCATTGCTAGCATATATTGTTCAATGTTACATTCCTCCGTTTTTCCAGTGAATCCAAATTAATTAGCATACGCCGAGAATCATAAGACGGAACAGGCTCCTCAAACCTTAAGGGACGTAGAGCATGTTGTAGAAAGACCGTTTGAACTCGTTCAATTCTAGTTATCACATGGTCTCCAAATAAAAACAGCATACTCTAAGTGTGATCGAACAAGAGAAGTAAGCAGTTGCTTAAACGTACAGGGATCAGAAAACCCCGAGGAGTTCCGACGAATGAAGCCGAGAACGGAATACGATTTTGAGAGTATTAAGTTTATGTGGCTATTGAAAGTAAGCTTAACATCAAATACCACTCCCAAATCCTTAAACTCTGTTACATCATTAGCAATCCGATACGATGTATCGAGGATGCTTAGACGCCTGCAATATGTCAAATGAATACATTTCTTTATGTTAAGGGAGAGGCGTGACTTCTCACACCATCTATGAAGACTATCCAAATCAGTCTGCAGATGAAAGGCATCTGATGTGTCGCGAACATTCGAAAAAAATTTTAAATCATCAGCATAGAGCAAAAATTTTGAGTGCGAAAAGCATTCACTAATGTTATTAATAAAAATTATGAAAAGGAGCGGACCTAGAATGCTTCCTTGAGGAACGCCTGAAGTGGCAACAAAAGGGTTCGAGAGTGCACCATCAATGGTAATTACGCAGCTTCTGCCAGTTAGGTATGATTTGAGCCATAATAAAAAAGATGAATGGAATCCAAGGCATACCAATTTATGTAATAGAATCGTATGAGAGACTTTATCAAATGCCTTTGAAAATTCTGTGTAAATGCAATAAACCTGGAGTCTGACGAAAACGAAGAAATACAGAATTCGGTAAAGACCGCTAAATTAGAGGTCGTTGAACGACCCTGCACAAATCCATGTTAATTGGGATTTATCAAAGCCTTGACAGAAAAATATATTTTTTCTTTAACAATCCATTCAAACAACTTCGAGATGCTTGAGAGCTTGGATATTGGCCGACAGTTCCGAACGTCGCTTTTGAAAAGAGGTGTGATTGTAGCTAGTTTCCAATCGTACAAAAACGTCCCTGAAGAAAGGGATTTATTAAATATAATCTCCAATGGAGTAACTAATGCTGGACAGTTTTTAAAGAACATTGCTGACAGTCCATCACAATCTGTCTGAGACGAAGACTTGAGACAAACTAAACTCTCCGTAATATCGTTAGCGGTAATTTGAAGGGCACCGAAATTAAGAAATGACGGAATATCGCCAGAGAATCAGGAGACTCTCCAACATCAGACACGTAATTTGACTTAAAAAAGTCAGCAAACAGATTTGCTGCTTCATATGGGGTAGTAGCGAAGTTATTATCATACTCAGCCGACGTGGGAATGCTTGAGGCCGCCTTTTTGGATTTCACAAAGTTCCAAAACTTTTTCGGATTAGATTTAATATTTCTCTCCGTACTAATTAAATAATTTTTGTACAGCTTGTTATTCAGAGACTTGAATTTCTTCTGAAAATGCCGGTATTTAACAAAATATGCTGAGATACGAAATGCTTTATATTTCTTCAGAAACTTGTTTTTAAGATTTTTTAATCGTTTCAGGCGCATGTTACCCCATGGTGATTTGTGAAATTAAAAGCTACTGTATCAGTATGAGATAACGGTAAAAATTCGTAGAAAAGTATCTTAATTTCAAGAGCGACATGATGTATACTTTCATCTGATATAGGAGACACACACTTAGATACGACAGAATTAACATTCTCGGAAACAGAGATAAGATCTAAGAGTCTATTAAGTTGATTAAAAACTCCATTAATTTGCTTCAGATTTATACTTAGAATACTATCAATAAAATATGATTCATGGTGAGTAATTATATTGTTAGCTATAAGGCTTGAATTTGCAGAATCACCATACCAGCTAATATTGCTGAGATTAAAATCGCCCAAAACGCATAAGTGATTGTCGCCCGAATTTTCAAAAGCTAGACTAGTCACGTTATCGTCATGTGCTTTATATAAATCAACGTTACTCCCTGGTGGTATGTACGAGGCAATCAGATACAAGCAGCCGTTTGTCTCAGCTCCGTTAATGCATACGCATAATTGATCAAGCAGCGAGTCATTATTCGCGAGTTCAACAGCAACCCGTCTTGACAGCATCGCGGTCTTTACGAAACACGTCGTAAAGTTGCGTATCAAAAAACTCACTGTCGTAGATATCAGAGTTTAGCCATGTTTCAACTATGACAATTATATCGAACAACTCTTCTGCATTGAATTGATAAATTGTGTTGGACTTAGTATGTAAGCCAGATATATTATGAAAGTAAATACTGAGGGCACTGTTAAAATCATAAGAAACACTCTTATCTGGTGTCACGTTTCGTGTTTTTGAACGGCTTGTTTCCGAAAAGAATGAAATGGCTTCAATTTCACATTAGCGGGCCAAAGAGATGGTTGTAGGATACTTTGGAAGTTAGTTGAGGGAATACCCAATTTAAAATTCACACGTCTGTGATTGTCTACTGGGTCGTCTTTTTTAAGCAGCGAGAAACAATGGATAGCATTGGTATCTATGTTGGCATGTTTTGCTACATAACTTTTAATGTCATCGGCTGTAACAGTAGGCGCAAACGAAGACAAATGTACCCATTTGTTACGAACAGCAACGCTTAGTTCGAACCAACAACAACTACTTTTTTTTTGTTTCTTGTTCACGTTGTTTTTTCGGCTTTACTTCTGTCCAAACAGTGTTGTTGACATTGAAATTAGCTGAATTCCAAGTAGAAGAAGTCATAGCAGCAGTAGCGTCATGAGAGACAAATTCTTTATCGGTTACAGCAACAACTTCGATATCGCTATTGTTGTCGATAAACTGAGAGAGAGCATCCACACGATTATCAGAAACATTAGGTTTGAGGGAGTAGAAATCGCAAACAAAGGCAATGAATCACGGTCATCGACCTTTGTGTTAGATCGTAAGACTCGCTTCTTATTGTTTTGCACTGCACTTTGTTTAGCTTCGCTGTTATCAGCAGCATTGTTGTTTGATTTGCTGGATTGTCTTTGAATAGATTTACCAACATTGTTGGTGGCTGCACTTGTAGCACTTTGTTTTTTAAAATGTTTTGGTTTTTCTTGTCCACTAAATTCGTTTTGAATTTCGCTTAAAGAGCGCATTTCGAAGCTTAAGCGAATAAACTGAAATAGGCAAATCAATGCATGTGTCACATCTGAACAAGATATTTTTGCAAGAGTTTATAAGCTTAGCCGAGCTTGTGTTTAGATTAGAGCACTTTAAATGCAAAGTATGCGAGCAAATGCCACAGCATAAAAATTCATCCGTGGCACACTCAGAGTTACATTTAGCACACAAAGACATAGCGCACTATTATAACATATCCATAGCATGACCACAATTAGGATAACGCGAATACAGGAAATGCCTCTGTAACGATAGAAATACGATAGATACTTAACGTTCTGCATCGTGATGTCGTGAATGTATTTTTGGTTTACTTTTAACGCTTGGTTCTTTATGTTTGATAACACCGCTGTCATGACCTGTGAGGTGATAGCTTCCGTACTAGAGAATATTTGGCCTCCGATCTTAATCGTCTCGTTGTTCAGATGTAAAATGTAAGTACCATTTATAGTATGTGAAGAGTTATTACTCCTAATTTTTCCTTGGTAGTTTGAAATGAATAGTGTGTTACCATTCATTAGATCAATAATCGTTTCATTTCATCTCGTGAACTGACAGCTAGCATCTTCACCCTTCATTAATCGAACTATGCAACTGTTTTCTTCTAACTTGCTTAAAGATTCAGAGCCACATACTGTAGATATTCCAATCTGTAGACATGTTTTCGTTATTCCGTATGTCTCTTTTTGGCTTATGAGCATCCTGTGAAATGGTAGGTCTAGTTGTTTTCCTTCATAGATACCAGCACGTGTAGTCAGAAAATTATACGTTTCAGTTTTCACTTTTGGCATTGGAAGGACGTAGAGAAGAAGCGTTCCATTCGTGTTTACTAATGGCTGACCATATTCGATTGCCTCGATTATATTTTGGTATGGCGGAGGAAGAATCTGACTTGACTTACATCGTTATAGAGTTTGGATGGCTCTCATCAATTTTTTTGGAAATATCTTGTGTTTTTGTTCTCTATGACTTGTTTTTGGCTATGGAGAATATTGTTCCAATCGGGCTATGTGTTAGTAGAACTGGGTGATATTACAACTAGGTTAAAGAAGGAGTTAATTTGTTAAATTTAATTTCTTATGTGCATTAAGTGCAAATACTATTTTTGTTATACGTTGGGTTTCTCATTCTAATTGTTTTACTTTAGCTTACTTTACTTTGAATTATTTCCTTATATTTTAGCTTTAACTTAAACTTCATTTTTTCCCTGCGGATTAGGCGCAAAATTTATTCATATATTTTTATTATTTGAGGTGTAACTGTTCTCGATCCAGCTATGGGGGATCGCGGATATCTGTTTTGGGAATAACGTAGGCATTTGTCAAATTCGATGGCGCCACAACTTATTAAGGCACGATTTATCCCGATTACAAGCCCGTTTTTGTAGTTAACACTACAGTTTTTGTTTTCGCATTAGTTTTAACGCTTTACGTTTTTATATGCTGCTTGTGAATCTTTTTACCCCTAAGTGTGGTAACAGTAACTTTATTGTCTTTAGCTACAATTTCTTTTTATAAAGACATTTGTGTTTGCCTTTTATCTGCCTTTCCTTCACATATGTATGTGACATCATTCTTCTCATACCGTTTCGCTAAGGCTCTTTTCTTGTTATGTCTATTATTCTGGCTAAGTTGTTTTTATTTCAACAGTATTTTCAAGTACCTATTTATCTTCATAGTTGGAAGCTTTTAAACGGTGAGAAAATATTTCGCTGAAGAAGGAAATGAATTGTTGTACCGATCCACTGCGATATTAACTAACTCCTTTGACCTAAAACTTGGGTTTTCTACCTTTAAACATCTAACTATCTCAATTAATGTGGAATGAAATGTTTCTACCTGACAGTTGACTTCATTTCTCTGAAATGTTGTGCGGTAAATACGAATTCCTAATGGTGCGTTGGGATACCTAAGTGGCTAAGTTTGTATGTTTCCCAAGACAGGACATATTTTCTCATTTTACTACTCATTCCAGGAAAGTAATAACGTTCTAATAAATGCTTCCTATTTTCTATTGCATTTCATTTTGCATTTTGCACCTCACATACTCTATCGGGGTTTCGCAAATCTTCCACAAGAAATTGGGCAACATGGATTTTAAATGGTCTAAATACACCTTTTGGAGTAGTCCTAAGTAATTTTCCGGCATTTTAATCCCGTTTATCACGTTCGCTCTTAATTTTTCTTTGAGTAATTTAAAAAGATCGTGTTCGGTAATACCCTCTACTCCAACGTTATGCCGTAAATAACCGACGTGAGGCTCCTCACATGTCTGCAACCTACGTCCGAACACGATTTGATTTCAATGGGACTTCGAGAAATGGAATAAGATCCGAATTGTCCTGTTCTGCGCTATGAACAGTGTCGAAAGAGGATCTTCCTTCGCTCGCAGAATCTGTTGCACTATGATCGGGGTCATTAGTGGATTTTCCCTGACTTGCAGAATCCGTAGTTGAGCCCTCAGTTGCATTTTGACTACCGATTTCCGATTCTGTTAGTTAGTTTACATGTGCTTTAAGTCAAGAAAGCGATATGCAACTACATGAGATTTACCCGGTTTACAGATTAATTAGTGGTTGTATTCCTCTATTCTTGGCTTCCATCGCTTAAGCTTTGCGTTGTAGTTACGGTTGCTAAGTGAAAATGTAAATGGTTGATGGTCCGTAAATATGTGGATTTTTTTAGCGCAATATAGATAATTCTGAAGGTTGTTTAGTGCCCATACGATGGCAAGCATTTCCTTTTCGTTCGTCGCATAACCCTTCTCCGTAGTGTTTAGATTTCTTGATATAAACGCTATAGGCTAGTTTTTGCCATCGTAGTTCTGCGAGAGTAACTCACCGATTGCTAAGTCAGAGGCATCTTTTGTCAGATTGAAGGCTTTATCGAAGTAGTGGAATGTAAGGAAATCTAATGTTGTTAGCATTTCCCCTTGCGCGAAGTTTGTGAGTGGTTTTGCGATTTCTGCAAGATGTCAGTCCTAGGAAGCTTTTAAGCTCCTTTAAATTAGAAAGTAATAAGCGTCTATACTTTTTCTCACCATTAAGTTGATACTTCTTAGGTACAGGCGAATTATATGGGTTTTATTCCGCCAGAAAGTAATTCTTTGATTTGTTTGTTGACCTCTTCTCGCATGTTAACAGGATAAGTATAGATTTTAGTATAAATTGGATGTTCCGTTACCATTTTTATTTCAGCCTGAATGCTGGTCTTCACTTCCATGCTGAGGCCAACTGGTCCAAATACTTCTCTAAATCTGTTCAATATGTATAAAAGTTTATTTCTTATGGGAGCAATAATATTGGCATTGATTTTTTTTTTAATTTTTCCTCCCGCCAATATTACATCGAAGCGGTATTCCATCAGCATGGGACTTCGTGCTACACGCTCACTTAAGAAATTTTTGTTCGCGCCCGTATCCACCAAAAACTTCTAAATATGCGGTTTTTTGTAGAGCATTCTAGGCATGATACGCCGGATTGGAGGCCCCTATCGTAAAATTTATCTGGTCGTCCTTGGTTTGCTCATCAGTACTATTTTCTCTTTCCTTTTCAAATTCAATTGCCCTGAAAATCTTGAGGAACCTGGTCCTCTCTTTAATGCGTAATGTCCTCGAGAGTTAAAGGATTGTCGACTTTCCGATCGATATCCATCTTTCGTATGCTTGAGGAAAAAGGGCTGCTGCGCCGGATTTGTCTAGATCGATTACTGTATCTTATTTGACCAGTCCCTGAGTAGTTTGATCCTACTTGTGTGTTGTAAATGATTGCGAATTGGTTTGTGCCAGATGCACGATTTATCGTTCCTATTTGTTGCCTGGAGTGGATGATATATGGCGTTTCTTTTCTCTACATTCGTGAACGTGAAGCTTGCCGACTAATCTTCCGCCAACGATTTGAGCTTTTGAATGAACAACAATGTCGGGAGATCCCCTTCAACCATCTAGGACTCTTCGTCGATGAGCCAGTGCCCAAACCGTTTCCTAATGTATGTATTTTGCGCTGATAATCGTGCAGATCATAACCGAAAGCTGTTTATTTATTTGAGCGTAGAAATCGGATACTTTCTGCGGGTCTTGTGTCATTTGGGTCAGTTGTTGGTCAAGTATCTCCATGTATCTTATGTTGGTATAGCATACGAAGAGGATTTCTTTCATCCTTCCCTAGTTCGCGTCCAAACTATTGTGTGAAACTAGCGCTGCATCTGCTGTCTCCTGATCTTATGCCTTATGTGACGCAAAATGGCCCTATATATTGGCTTAAGTCTCACCACCGTCGAGGATTTGTTCAGCGTTGTGTATCCAGGACGAGTAGTGTTCGTGATCCCCATCAAAAATTTAAAGTTCTTTGACACAATCAGGTAGTTTGGCCACCTGAAAAACGTCAGCTTCTGCTTAAGGACTTATGAGTGGATTTTCGACTTTTAGTTGAGGGAATACCCAATTTAAAATTCACACGTCTGTGATTGTCTACTGGGTCGTCTTTTTTAAGCAGCGAGAAACAATGGATAGCATTGGTATCTATGTTGGCATGTTTTGCTACATAACTTTTAATGTCATCGGCTGTAACAGTAGGCGCAAACGAAGACAAATGTACCCATTTGTTACGAACAGCAACGCTTAGTTCGAACCAACAACAACTACTTTTTTTTTGTTTCTTGTTCACGTTGTTTTTTCGGCTTTACTTCTGTCCAAACAGTGTTGTTGACATTGAAATTAGCTGAATTCCAAGTAGAAGAAGTCATAGCAGCAGTAGCGTCATGAGAGACAAATTCTTTATCGGTTACAGCAACAACTTCGATATCGCTATTGTTGTCGATAAACTGAGAGAGAGCATCCACACGATTATCAGAAACATTAGGTTTGAGGGAGTAGAAATCGCAAACAAAGGCAATGAATCACGGTCATCGACCTTTGTGTTAGATCGTAAGACTCGCTTCTTATTGTTTTGCACTGCACTTTGTTTAGCTTCGCTGTTATCAGCAGCATTGTTGTTTGATTTGCTGGATTGTCTTTGAATAGATTTACCAACATTGTTGGTGGCTGCACTTGTAGCACTTTGTTTTTTAAAATGTTTTGGTTTTTCTTGTCCACTAAATTCGTTTTGAATTTCGCTTAAAGAGCGCATTTCGAAGCTTAAGCGAATAAACTGAAATAGGCAAATCAATGCATGTGTCACATCTGAACAAGATATTTTTGCAAGAGTTTATAAGCTTAGCCGAGCTTGTGTTTAGATTAGAGCACTTTAAATGCAAAGTATGCGAGCAAATGCCACAGCATAAAAATTCATCCGTGGCACACTCAGAGTTACATTTAGCACACAAAGACATAGCGCACTATTATAACATATCCATAGCATGACCACAATTAGGATAACGCGAATACAGGAAATGCCTCTGTAACGATAGAAATACGATAGATACTTAACGTTCTGCATCGTGATGTCGTGAATGTATTTTTGGTTTACTTTTAACGCTTGGTTCTTTATGTTTGATAACACCGCTGTCATGACCTGTGAGGTGATAGCTTCCGTACTAGAGAATATTTGGCCTCCGATCTTAATCGTCTCGTTGTTCAGATGTAAAATGTAAGTACCATTTATAGTATGTGAAGAGTTATTACTCCTAATTTTTCCTTGGTAGTTTGAAATGAATAGTGTGTTACCATTCATTAGATCAATAATCGTTTCATTTCATCTCGTGAACTGACAGCTAGCATCTTCACCCTTCATTAATCGAACTATGCAACTGTTTTCTTCTAACTTGCTTAAAGATTCAGAGCCACATACTGTAGATATTCCAATCTGTAGACATGTTTTCGTTATTCCGTATGTCTCTTTTTGGCTTATGAGCATCCTGTGAAATGGTAGGTCTAGTTGTTTTCCTTCATAGATACCAGCACGTGTAGTCAGAAAATTATACGTTTCAGTTTTCACTTTTGACATTGGAAGGACGTAGAGAAGAAGCGTTCCATTCGTGTTTACTAATGGCTGACCATATTCGATTGCCTCGATTATATTTTGGTATGGCGGAGGAAGAATCTGACTTGACTTACATCGTTATAGAGTTTGGATGGCTCTCATCAATTTTTTTGGAAATATCTTGTGTTTTTGTTCTCTATGACTTGTTTTTGGCTATGGAGAATATTGTTCCAATCGGGCTATGTGTTAGTAGAACTGGGTGATATTACAACTAGGTTAAAGAAGGAGTTAATTTGTTAAATTTAATTTCTTATGTGCATTAAGTGCAAATACTATTTTTGTTATACGTTGGGTTTCTTATTCTAATTGTTTTACTTTAGCTTACTTTACTTTGAATTATTTCCTTATATTTTAGCTTTAACTTAAGCTTCATTTTTTCCCTGCGGATTAGGCGCAAAATTTATTCATATATTTTTATTATTTGAGGTGTAACTGTTCTCGATCCAGCTATGGGGGATCGCGGATATCTGTTTTGGGAATAACGTAGGCATTTGTCAAATTCGATGGCGCCACAACTTACTAAGGCACGATTTATCCCGATTACAAGCCCGTTTTTGTAGTTAACACTACAGTTTTTGTTTTCGCATTAGTTTTAACGCTTTACGTTTTTATATGCTGCTTGTGAATCTTTTTACCCCTAAGTGTGGTAACAGTAACTTTATTGTCTTTAGCTACAATTTCTTTTTATAAAGACATTTGTGTTTGCCTTTTATCTGCCTTTCCTTCACATATGTATGTGACATCATTCTTCTCATACCGTTTCGCTAAGGCTCTTTTCTTGTTATGTCTATTATTCTGGCTAAGTTGTTTTTATTTCAACAGTATTTTCAAGTACCTATTTATCTTCATAGTTGGAAGCTTTTAAACGGTGAGAAAATATTTCGCTGAAGAAGGAAATGAATTGTTGTACCGATCCACTGCGATATTAACTAACTCCTTTGACCTAAAACTTGGGTTTTCTACCTTTAAACATCTAACTATCTCAATTAATGTGGAATGAAATGTTTCTACCTGACAGTTGACTTCATTTCTCTGAAATGTTGTGCGGTAAATACGAATTCCTAATGGTGCGTTGGGATACCTAAGTGGCTAAGTTTGTATGTTTCCCAAGACAGGACATATTTTCTCATTTTACTACTCATTCCAGGAAAGTAATAACGTTCTAATAAATGCTTCCTATTTTCTATTGCATTTCATTTTGCATTTTGCACCTCACATACTCTATCGGGGTTTCGCAAATCTTCCACAAGAAATTGGGCAACATGGATTTTAAATGGTCTAAATACACCTTTTGGAGTAGTCCTAAGTAATTTTCCGGCATTTTAATCCCGTTTATCACGTTCGCTCTTAATTTTTCTTTGAGTAATTTAAAAAGATCGTGTTCGGTAATACCCTCTACTCCAACGTTATGCCGTAAATAACCGACGTGAGGCTCCTCACATGTCTGCAACCTATCTCCGAACACGATTTGATTTCAATGGGACTTCGAGAAATGGAATAAGATCCGAATTGTCCTGTTCTGCGCTATGAACAGTGTCGAAAGAGGATCTTCCTTCGCTCGCAGAATCTGTTGCACTATGATCGGGGTCATTAGTGGATTTTCCCTGACTTGCAGAATCCGTAGTTGAGCCCTCAGTTGCATTTTGACTACCGATTTCCGATTCTGTTAGTTAGTTTACGTGCTTTAAGTCAAGAAAGCGATATGCAACTACATGAGATTTACCCGGTTTACAGATTAATTCGTGGTTGTATTCCTCTATTCTTGGCTTCCATCGCTTAAGCTTTGCGTTGTAGTTACGGTTGCTAAGTGAAAATGTAAATGGTTGATGGTCCGTAAATATGTGGATTTTTTTAGCGCAATATAGATAATTCTGAAGGTTGTTTAGTGCCAATACGATGGCAAGCATTTCCTTTTCGTTCGTCGCATAACCCTTCTCCGTAGTGTTTAGATTTCTTGATATAAACGCTATAGGCTAGTTTTTGCCATCGTAGTTCTGCGAGAGTAACTCACCGATTGCTAAGTCAGAGGCATCTTTTGTCAGATTGAAGGCTTTATCGAAGTAGTGGAATGTAAGGAAATCTAATGTTGTTAGCATTTCCCCTTGCGCGAAGTTTGTGAGTGGTTTTGCGATTTCTGCAAGATGTCAGTCCTAGGAAGCTTTTAAGCTCCTTTAAATTAGAAAGTAATAAGCGTCTATACTTTTTCTCACCATTAAGTTGATACTTCTTAGGTACAGGCGAATTATATGGGTTTTATTCCGCCAGAAAGTAATTCTTTGATTTGTTTGTTGACCTCTTCTCGCATGTTAACAGGATAAGTATAGATTTTAGTATAAATTGGATGTTCCGTTACCATTTTTATTTCAGCCTGAATGCTGGTCTTCACTTCCATGCTGAGGCCAACTGGTCCAAATACTTCTCTAAATCTGTTCAATATGTATAAAAGTTTATTTCTTATGGGAGCAATAATATTGGCATTGATTTTTTTTTTAATTTTTCCTCCCGCCAATATTACATCGAAGCGGTATTCCATCAGCATGGGACTTCGTGCTACACGCTCACTTAAGAAATTTTTGTTCGCGCCCGTATCCACCAAAAACTTCTAAATATGCGGTTTTTTGTAGAGCATTCTAGGTATGATACGCCGGACTGCAGGCCCCTATCGTAAAATTTATCTGGTCGTCCTTGGTTTGCTCATCAGTACTATTTTCTCTTTCCTTTTCAAATTCAATTGCCCTGAAAATCTTGAGGAACCTGGTCCTCTCTTTAATGCGTAATGTCCTCGAGAGTTAAAGGATTGTCGACTTTCCGATCGATATCCATCTTTCGTATGCTTGAGGAAAAAGGGCTGCTGCGCCGGATTTGTCTAGATCGATTACTGTATCTTATTTGCCCATGTCCCTGTAGTGTTGTAAATGATTGCGAATTGGTTTGTGCCAGATGCACGATTTATCGTTCCTATTTGTTGCCTGGAGTGGATGATATATGGCGTTTCTTTTCTCTACATTCGTGAACGTGAAGCTTGCCGACTAATCTTCCGCCAACGATTTGAGCTTTTGAATGAACAACAATGTCGGGAGATCCCCTTCAACCATCTAGGACTCTTCGTCGATGAGCCAGTGCCCAAACCGTTTCCTAATGTATGTATTTTGCGCTGATAATCGTGCAGATCATAACCGAAAGCTGTTTATTTATTTGAGCGTAGAAATCGGATACTTTCTGCGGGTCTTGTGTCATTTGGGTCAGTTGTTGGTCAAGTATCTCCATGTATCTTATGTTGGTATAGCATACGAAGAGGATTTCTTTCATCCTTCCCTAGTTCGCGTCCAAACTATTGTGTGAAACTAGCGCTGCATCTGCTGTCTCCTGATCTTATGCCTTATGTGACGCAAAATGGCCCTATATATTGGCTTAAGTCTCACCACCGTCGAGGATTTGTTCAGCGTTGTGTATCCAGGACGAGTAGTGTTCGTGATCCCCATCAAAAATTTTAAGTTCTTTGACACAATCAGGTAGTTTGGCCACCTGAAAAACGTCAGCTTCTGCTTAAGGACTTATGAGTGGATTTTCGACTTTTAGTTGAGGGAATACCCAATTTAAAATTCACACGTCTGTGATTGTCTACTGGGTCGTCTTTTTTAAGCAGCGAGAAACAATGGATAGCATTGGTATCTATGTTGGCATGTTTTGCTACATAACTTTTAATGTCATCGGCTGTAACAGTAGGCGCAAACGAAGACAAATATACCCATTTGTTACGAACAGCAACGCTTAGTTCGAACCAACAACAACTACTTTTTTTTGTTTCTTGTTCACGTTGTTTTTTCGGCTTTACTTCTGTCCAACCAGTGTTGTTGACATTGAAATTAGCTGAATTCCAAGTAGAAGAAGTCATAGCAGCAGTAGCGTCATGAGAGACAAATTCTTTATCGGTTGCAGCAACAACTTCGATATCGCTATTGTTGTCGATAAACTGAGAGAGAGCATCCACACGATTATCAGAAACATTAGGTTTGAGGGAGTAGAAATCGCAAACAAAGGCAATGAATCACGGTCATCGACCTTTGTGTTAGATCGTAAGACTCGCTTCTTATTGTTTTGCACTGCACTTTGTTTAGCTTCGCTGTTATCAGCAGCATTGTTGTTTGATTTGCTGGATTGTCTTTGAATAGATTTACCAACATTGTTGGTGGCTGCACTTGTAGCACTTTGTTTTTTAAAATGTTTTGGTTTTTCTTGTCCACTAAATTCGTTTTGAATTTCGCTTAAAGAGCGCATTTCGAAGCTTAAGCGAATAAACTGAAATAGGCAAATCAATGCATGTGTCGCATCTGAACAAGATATTTTTGCAAGAGTTTATAAGCTTAGCCGAGCTTGTGTTTAGATTAGAGCACTTTAAATGCAAAGTATGCGAGCAAATGCCACAGCATAAAAATTCACCCGTGGCACACTCAGAGTTACATTTAGCACACAAAGACATAGCGCACTAGTATAACATATCCATAGCATGACCACAATGAGGATAACGCGAATACAGGAAATGCCTCTGTAACGATAGAAATACGATAGATACTTAACGTTCTGCATCGTAATGTCGTGAATGTATTTTTGGTTTACTTTTAACGCTTGGTTCTTTATGTTTGATAACACCGCTGTCATGACCTGTGAGGTGATAGCTTCCGTACTAGAGAATATTTGGCCTCCGATCTTAATCGTCTCGTTGTTCAGATGTAAAATGTAAGTACCATTTATAGTATGTGAAGAGTTATTACTCCTAATTTTTCCTTGGTAGTTTGAAATGAATAGTGTGTTACCATTCATTAGATCAATAATCGTTTCATTTCATCTCGTGAACTGACAGCTAGCATCTTCACCCTTCATTAATCGAACTATGCAACTGTTTTCTTCTAACTTGCTTAAAGATTCAGAGCCACATACTGTAGATATTCCCAATCTGTAGACATGTTTTCGTTATTCCGTATGTCTCTTTTTGGCTTATGAGCATCCTGTGAAATGGTAGGTCTAGTTGTTTTCCTTCATAGATACCAGCACGTGTAGTCAGAAAATTATACGTTTCAGTTTTCACTTTTGGCATTGGAAGGACGTAGAGAAGAAGCGTTCCATTCGTGTTTACTAATGGCTGACCATATTCGATTGCCTCGATTATATTTTGGTATGGCGGAGGAAGAATCTGACTTGACTTACATCGTTATAGAGTTTGGATGGCTCTCATCAATTTTTTTGGAAATATCTTGTGTTTTTGTTCTCTATGACTTGTTTTTGGCTATGGAGAATATTGTTCCAATCGGGCTATGTGTTAGTAGAACTGAGTGATATTACAACTAGGTTAAAGAAGGAGTTAATTTGTTAAATTTAATTTCTTATGTGCATTAAGTGCAAATACTATTTTTGTTATACGTTGGGTTTCTTATTCTAATTGTTTTACTTTAGCTTACTTTACTTTGAATTATTTCCTTATATTTTAGCTTTAACTTAAACTTCATTTTTTCCCTGCGGATTAGGCGCAAAATTTATTCATATATTTTTATTATTTGAGGTGTAACTGTTCTCGATCCAGCTATGGGGGATCGCGGATATCTGTTTTGGGAATAACGTAGGCATTTGTCAAATTCGATGGCGCCACAACTTACTAAGGCACGATTTATCCCGATTACAAGCCCGTTTTTGTAGTTAACACTACAGTTTTTGTTTTCGCATTAGTTTTAACGCTTTACGTTTTTATATGCTGCTTGTGAATCTTTTTACCCCTAAGTGTGGTAACAGTAACTTTATTGTCTTTAGCTACAATTTCTTTTTATAAAGACATTTGTGTTTGCCTTTTATCTGCCTTTCCTTCACATATGTATGTGACATCATTCTTCTCATACCGTTTCGCTAAGGCTCTTTTCTTGTTATGTCTATTATTCTGGCTAAGTTGTTTTTATTTCAACAGTATTTTCAAGTACCTATTTATCTTCATAGTTGGAAGCTTTTAAACGGTGAGAAAATATTTCGCTGAAGAAGGTAATGAATTGTTGTACCGATCCACTGCGATATTAACTAACTCCTTTGACCTAAAACTTGGGTTTTCTACCTTTAAACATCTAACTATCTCAATTAATGTGGAATGAAATGTTTCTACCTGACAGTTGACTTCATTTCTCTGAAATGTTGTGCGGTAAATCCGAATTCCTAATGGTGCGTTGGGATACCTAAGTGGCTAAGTTTGTATGTTTCCCAAGACAGGACATATTTTCTCATTTTACTACTCATTCCAGGAAAGTAATAACGTTCTAATAAATGCTTCCTATTTTCTATTGCATTTCATTTTGCATTTTGCACCTCACCTACTCTATCGGGGTTTCGCAAATCTTCCACAAGAAATTGGGCAACATGGATTTTAAATGGTCTAAATACACCTTTTGGAGTAGTCCTAAGTAATTTTCCGGCATTTTAATCCCGTTTATCACGTTCGCTCTTAATTTTTCTTTGAGTAATTTAAAAAGATCGTGTTCGGTAATACCCTCTACTCCAACGTTATGCCGTAAATAACCGACGTGAGGCTCCTCACATGTCTGCAACCTACCTCCGAACACGATTTGATTTCAATGGGACTTCGAGAAATGGAATAAGATCCGAATTGTCCTGTTCTGCGATATGAACAGTGTCGAAAGAGGATCTTCCTTCGCTCGCAGAATCTGTTGCACTATGATCGGGGTCATTAGTGGATTTTCCCTGACTTGCAGAATCCGTAGTTGAGCCCTCAGTTGCATTTTGACTACCGATTTCCGATTCTGTTAGTTAGTTTACATGTGCTTTAAGTCAAGAAAGCGATATGCAACTACATGAGATTTACCCGGTTTACAGATTAATTCGTGGTTGTATTCCTCTATTCTTGGCTTCCATCGCTTAAGCTTTGCGTTGTAGTTACGGTTGCTAAGTGAAAATGTAAATGGTTGATGGTCCGTAAATATGTGGATTTTTTTAGCGCAATATAGATAATTCTGAAGGTTGTTTAGTGCCAATACGATGGCAAGCATTTCCTTTTCGTTCGTCGCATAACCCTTCTCCGTAGTGTTTAGATTTCTTGATATAAACGCTATAGGCTAGTTTTTGCCATCGTAGTTCTGCGAGAGTAACTCACCGATTGCTAAGTCAGAGGCATCTTTTGTCAGATTGAAGGCTTTATCGAAGTAGTGGAATGTAAGGAAATCTAATGTTGTTAGCATTTCCCCTTGCGCGAAGTTTGTGAGTGGTTTTGCGATTTCTGCAAGATGTCAGTCCTAGGAAGCTTTTAAGCTCCTTTAAATTAGAAAGTAATAAGCGTCTATACTTTTTCTCACCATTAAGTTGATACTTCTTAGGTACAGGCGAATTATATGGGTTTTATTCCGCCAGAAAGTAATTCTTTGATTTGTTTGTTGACCTCTTCTCGCATGTTAACAGGATAAGTATAGATTTTAGTATAAATTGGATGTTCCGTTACCATTTTTATTTCAGCCTGAATGCTGGTCTTCACTTCCATGCTGAGGCCAACTGGTCCAAATACTTCTCTAAATCTGTTCAATATGTATAAAAGTTTATTTCTTATGGGAGCAATAATGTTGGCATTGATTTTTTTTTTTAATTTTTCCTCCCGCCAATATTACATCGAAGCGGTATTCCATCAGCATGGGACTTCGTGCTACACGCTCACTTAAGAAATTTTTGTTCGCGCCCGTATCCACCAAAAACTTCTAAATATGCGGTTTTTTGTAGAGCATTCTAGGTATGATACGCCGGACTGGAGGCCCCTATCGTAAAATTTATCTGGTCGTCCTTGGTTTGCTCATCAGTACTATTTTCTCTTTCCTTTTCAAATTCAATTGCCCTGAAAATCTTGAGGAACCTGGTCCTCTCTTTAATGCGTAATGTCCTCGAGAGTTAAAGGATTGTCGACTTTCCGATCGATATCCATCTTTCGTATGCTTGAGGAAAAAGGGCTGCTGCGCCGGATTTGTCTAGATCGATTACTGTATCTTATTTGCCCATGTCCCTGAGTAGTTTGATCCTACTTGTGTGTTGTAAATGATTGCGAATTGGTTTGTGCCAGATGCACGATTTATCGTTCCTATTTGTTGCCTGGAGTGGATGATATATGGCGTTTCTTTTCTCTACATTCGTGAACGTGAAGCTTGCCGACTAATCTTCCGCCAACGATTTGAGCTTTTGAATGAACAACAATGTCGGGAGATCCCCTTCAACCATCTAGGACTCTTCGTCGATGAGCCAGTGCCCAAACCGTTTCCTAATGTATGTATTTTGCGCTGATAATCGTGCAGATCATAACCGAAAGCTGTTTATTTATTTGAGCGTAGAAATCGGATACTTTCTGCGGGTCTTGTGTCATTTGGGTCAGTTGTTGGTCAAGTATCTCCATGTATCTTATGTTGGTATAGCATACGAAGAGGATTTCTTTCATCCTTCCCTAGTTCGCGTCCAAACTATTGTGTGAAACTAGCGCTGCATCTGCTGTCTCCTGATCTTATGCCTTATGTGACGCAAAATGGCCCTATATATTGGCTTAAGTCTCACCACCGTCGAGGATTTGTTCAGCGTTGTGTATCCAGGACGAGTAGTGTTCGTGATCCCCATCAAAAATTTAAAGTTCTTTGACACAATCAGGTAGTTTGGCCACCTGAAAAACGTCAGCTTCTGCTTAAGGACTTATGAGTGGATTTTCGACTTTTAGTTGAGGGAATACCCAATTTAAAATTCACACGTCTGTGATTGTCTACTGGGTCGTCTTTTTTAAGCAGCGAGAAACAATGGATAGCATTGGTATCTATGTTGGCATGTTTTGCTACATAACTTTTAATGTCATCGGCTGTAACAGTAGGCGCAAACGAAGACAAATATACCCATTTGTTACGAACAGCAACGCTTAGTTCGAACCAACAACAACTACTTTTTTTTGTTTCTTGTTCACGTTGTTTTTCGGCTTTACTTCTGTCCAACCAGTGTTGTTGACATTGAAATTAGCTGAATTCCAAGTAGAAGAAGTCATAGCAGCAGTAGCGTCATGAGAGACAAATTCTTTATCGGTTGCAGCAACAACTTCGATATCGCTATTGTTGTCGATAAACTGAGAGAGAGCATCCACACGATTATCAGAAACATTAGGTTTGAGGGAGTAGAAATCGCAAACAAAGGCAATGAATCACGGTCATCGACCTTTGTGTTAGATCGTAAGACTCGCTTCTTATTGTTTTGCACTGCACTTTGTTTAGCTTCGCTGTTATCAGCAGCATTGTTGTTTGATTTGCTGGATTGTCTTTGAATAGATTTACCAACATTGTTGGTGGCTGCACTTGTAGCACTTTGTTTTTTAAAATGTTTTGGTTTTTCTTGTCCACTAAATTCGTTTTGAATTTCGCTTAAAGAGCGCATTTCGAAGCTTAAGCGAATAAACTGAAATAGGCAAATCAATGCATGTGTCGCATCTGAACAAGATATTTTTGCAAGAGTTTATAAGCTTAGCCGAGCTTGTGTTTAGATTAGAGCACTTTAAATGCAAAGTATGCGAGCAAATGCCACAGCATAAAAATTCACCCGTGGCACACTCAGAGTTACATTTAGCACACAAAGACATAGCGCACTAGTATAACATATCCATAGCATGACCACAATGAGGATAACGCGAATACAGGAAATGCCTCTGTAACGATAGAAATACGATAGATACTTAACGTTCTGCATCGTGATGTCGTGAATGTATTTTTGGTTTACTTTTAACGCTTGGTTCTTTATGTTTGATAACACCGCTGTCATGACCTGTGAGGTGATAGCATCCGTACTAGAGAATATTTGGCCTCCGATCTTAATCGTCTCGTTGTTCAGATGTAAAATGTAAGTACCATTTATAGTATGTGAAGAGTTATTACTCCTAATTTTTCCTTGGTAGTTTGAAATGAATAGTGTGTTACCATTCATTAGATCAATAATCGTTTCATTTCATCTCGTGAACTGACAGCTAGCATCTTCACCCTTCATTAATCGAACTATGCAACTGTTTTCTTCTAACTTGCTTAAAGATTCAGAGCCACATACTGTAGATATTCCAATCTGTAGACATGTTTTCGTTATTCCGTATGTCTCTTTTTGGCTTATGAGCATCCTGTGAAAAAGTAGGTCTAGTTGTTTTCCTTCACAGATACCAGCACGTGTAGTCAGAAAATTATACGTTTCAGTTTTCACTTTTGGCATTGGAAGGACGTAGAGAAGAAGCGTTCCATTCGTGTTTACTAATGGCTGACCATATTCGATTGCCTCGATTATATTTTGGTATGGCGGAGGAAGAATCTGACTTGACTTACATCGTTATAGAGTTTGGATGGCTCTCATCAATTTTTTTGGAAATATCTTGTGTTTTTGTTCTCTATGACTTGTTTTTGGCTATGGAGAATATTGTTCCAATCGGGCTATGTGTTAGTAGAACTGGGTGATATTACAACTAGGTTAAAGAAGGAGTTAATTTGTTAAATTTAATTTCTTATGTGCATTAAGTGCAAATACTATTTTTGTTATACGTTGGGTTTCTTATTCTAATTGTTTTACTTTAGCTTACTTTACTTTGAATTATTTCCTTATATTTTAGCTTTAACTTAAACTTCATTTTTTCCCTGCGGATTAGGCGCAAAATTTATTCATATATTTTTATTATTTGAGGTGTAACTGTTCTCGATCCAGCTATGGGGGATCGCGGATATCTGTTTTGGGAATAACGTAGGCATTTGTCAAATTCGATGGCGCCACAACTTACTAAGGCACGATTTATCCCGATTACAAGCCTGTTTTTGTAGTTAACACTACAGTTTTTGTTTTCGCATTAGTTTTAACGCTTTACGTTTTTATATGCTGCTTGTGAATCTTTTTACCCCTAAGTGTGGTAACAGTAACTTTATTGTCTTTAGCTACAATTTCTTTTTATAAAGACATTTGTGTTTGCCTTTTATCTGCCTTTCCTTCACATATGTATGTGACATCATTCTTCTCATACCGTTTCGCTAAGGCTCTTTTCTTGTTATGTCTATTATTCTGGCTAAGTTGTTTTTATTTCAACAGTATTTTCAAGTACCTATTTATCTTCATAGTTGGAAGCTTTTAAACGGTGAGAAAATATTTCGCTGAAGAAGGAAATGAATTGTTGTACCGATCCACTGCGATATTAACTAACTCCTTTGACCTAAAACTTGGGTTTTCTACCTTTAAACATCTAACTATCTCAATTAATGTGGAATGAAATGTTTCTACCTGACAGTTGACTTCATTTCTCTGAAATGTTGTGCGGTAAATCCGAATTCCTAATGGTGCGTTGGGATACCTAAGTGGCTAAGTTTGTATGTTTCCCAAGACAGGACATATTTTCTCATTTTACTACTCATTCCAGGAAAGTAATAACGTTCTAATAAATGCTTCCTATTTTCTATTGCATTTCATTTTGCATTTTGCACCTCACATACTCTATCGGGGTTTCGCAAATCTTCCACAAGAAATTGGGCAACATGGATTTTAAATGGTCTAAATACACCTTTTGGAGTAGTCCTAAGTAATTTTCCGGCATTTTAATCCCGTTTATCACGTTCGCTCTTAATTTTTCTTTGAGTAATTTAAAAAGATCGTGTTCGGTAATACCCTCTACTCCAACGTTATGCCGTAAATAACCGACGTGAGGCTCCTCACATGTCTGCAACCTACCTCCGAACACGATTTGATTTCAATGGGACTTCGAGAAATGGAATAAGATCCGAATTGTCCTGTTCTGCGCTATGAACAGTGTCGAAAGAGGATCTTCCTTCGCTCGCAGAATCTGTTGCACTATGATCGGTGTCATTAGTGGATTCTCCCTGACTTGCAGAATCCGTAGTTGAGCCCTCAGTTGCATTTTGACTACCGATTTCCGATTCTGTTAGTTAGTTTACATGTGCTTTAAGTCAAGAAAGCGATATGCAACTACATGAGATTTACCCGGTTTACAGATTAATTCGTGGTTGTATTCCTCTATTCTTGGCTTCCATCGCTTAAGCTTTGCGTTGTAGTTACGGTTGCTAAGTGAAAATGTAAATGGTTGATGGTCCGTAAATATGTGGATTTTTTTAGCGCAATATAGATAATTCTGAAGGTTGTTTAGTGCCCATACGATGGCAAGCATTTCCTTTTCGTTCGTCGCATAACCCTTCTCCGTAGTGTTTAGATTTCTTGATATAAACGCTATAGGCTAGTTTTTGCCATCGTAGTTCTGCGAGAGTAACTCACCGATTGCTAAGTCAGAGGCATCTTTTGTCAGATTGAAGGCTTTATCGAAGTAGTGGAATGTAAGGAAATCTAATGTTGTTAGCATTTCCCCTTGCGCGAAGTTTGTGAGTGGTTTTGCGATTTCTGCAAGATGTCAGTCCTAGGAAGCTTTTAAGCTCCTTTAAATTAGAAAGTAATAAGCGTCTATACTTTCTAGGTATGATACGCCGGACTGGAGGCCCCTATCGTAAAATTTATCTGGTCGTCCTTGGTTTGCTCATCAGTACTATTTTCTCTTTCCTTTTCAAATTCAATTGCCCTGAAAATCTTGAGGAACCTGGTCCTCTCTTTAATGCGTAATGTCCTCGAGAGTTAAAGGATTGTCGACTTTCCGATCGATATCCATCTTTCGTATGCTTGAGGAAAAAGGGCTGCTGCGCCGGATTTGTCTAGATCGATTACTGTATCTTATTTGCCCATGTCCCTGAGTAGTTTGATCCTACTTGTGTGTTGTAAATGATTGCGAATTGGTTTGTGCCAGATGCACGATTTATCGTTCCTATTTGTTGCCTGGAGTGGATGATATATGGCGTTTCTTTTCTCTACATTCGTGAACGTGAAGCTTGCCGACTAATCTTCCGCCAACGATTTGAGCTTTTGAATGAACAACAATGTCGGGAGATCCCCTTCAACCATCTAGGACTCTTCGTCGATGAGCCAGTGCCCAAACCGTTTCCTAATGTATGTATTTTGCGCTGATAATCGTGCAGATCATAACCGAAAGCTGTTTATTTATTTGAGCGTAGAAATCGGATACTTTCTGCGGGTCTTGTGTCATTTGGGTCAGTTGTTGGTCAAGTATCTCCATGTA
Source organism: Neoceratitis asiatica (assembly GCA_030068015.2). Classification (NCBI taxonomy): domain Eukaryota; kingdom Metazoa; phylum Arthropoda; class Insecta; order Diptera; family Tephritidae; genus Neoceratitis; species Neoceratitis asiatica. Next base: position 8,515,687 of record CM061530.1, on the reverse strand, counting down.
TCTTATGTTGGTATAGCATACGAAGAGGATTTCTTTCATCCTTCCCTAGTTCGCGTCCAAACTATTGTGTGAAACTAGCGCTGCATCTGCTGTCTCCTGATCTTATGCCTTATGTGACGCAAAATGGCCCTATATATTGGCTTAAGTCTCACCACCGTCGAGGATTTGTTCAGCGTTGTGTATCCAGGACGAGTAGTGTTCGTGATCCCCATCAAAAATTTAAAGTTCTTTGACACAATCAGGTAGTTTGGCCACCTGAAAAACGTCAGCTTCTGCTTAAGGACTTATGAGTGGATTTTCGACCTGTGGTGGGATGGTATTACTCGAGTATTTGCTTACTTTTTCAACGACCCAATCAGAAGTGATTTTACAATGAATTTGTAATTAAAATGAAAACTCCAAATTTGCTTTCCTCGGCTGTTACGCAGTACCGAAATTTTATACGTTTCGTTCTCATGCTTTTGGTGAAGTATCGTACCTCACAGGATACACGTGTGCAACGTCAGCAAAATATCATACCGTGTCTGGATATTGCGTTGCGTAAGAGTGTAGTCACCGTGGGTTACTACACAGACTGTTAACTTCCATAATCATGGACAAATATTTACCATGCTCTACTCATGTTTTTTGTTTTGTTTATTTACGTTTGCATATCTTCCCCCTATGTAAATAGCTGTTCACAATAGAAAATCAATCTGTCAAATTTCCGTTCCTACTACATATTTCCATCCATGAAATATGTGAGTTTTTTTCGTTAGAGCTTCGTACCGACCTTTAGTGCAATATAGAGTGTTAAGACGTGTGATACATCAAGCCATACATAAGCACATACGTACGTATGTGCATGTGTCCAAAAATCAAAGAGAAAGGTGTATGCAATGTTTGTATGGCTTTGTATTTTTTTGACTCCGGCGTAGTTGCAATTTGATTTGTGTTACATACGAGCACATACAGATATGCGCTCATCGCTTTGAAGTGCTTAGCGAGCATTTATTTTTGCTGTTTCGACTTCGGCGACTTTATGCAGAGAGCGTTTGTTTTTGCTCTGTCAATCATGCGTTTATTACTGCGAAAGTAGCAGCGAAGGGCTTGTGTTTTTTGACTCCGGCGTAGTTGCGAATTTTGTTTTTGTTATATACGATTACATATAGACTTGAGCTAATCGCTTTGATGTACGCAGCGAACATTTGATTTTACTCATTCAATATCAGCGACCTTGTTTTGTACATACATCTGAGTAATTTGTTGTTGTGTGCTGTTTACCGTCTGCAAACTTGAGATTTAAACTAAATATAAACTTGGGCATATTAGTTCGTTAAAACCACCGCGTATTTGCTTTTGCTATTTCTACTTCGGCGTAACGACCACATTAGTTTTTGCTTACATTCGTTCGTGGGCTAATTGCTTGGAGAGTTGTAGCTTGAGTTAGCAACTATTCTTTGGTGCGGCAGCTTGGAATATGTTATTTGATTTGTAGCAATAAATGTTAAATTAATGAATAAAATTTAATTGGTTTCAGTGGAAATTAAAATGCCGAATTCAAAGAAATTGAGGAACAAGAAACCAGCATCGAAACCAGTTAAAACGCCTGTGGCGCCACAGTCGAATAAAGAAAGAAAGAAACGTTCGCGAAAAATTTGGTCAAGTTTACTACAAGTCTCACTACAAGTATAATTGGGGGCACATGTAATTAAAGCAAGTTAGGATTAAAATAATATCTACTAGTGTGGACGTATGTGTTTAAAAATTTGCAACATAAACGTATTAAGTATATTGACTGAAAAATGTATGCCGATTAAATGATAGATTTAGTGATTTAAAATCTTATATATTTACATACATAAGTTACATTGAAAAATATATGTATATATAAGTACATATATGCGACTTCAACTGTATTTAGTCAAGTGAAACCGAAGCTTTCTTTGTTATTTGTTGCGTTTTTGGTGACTGGATTAAAATTCTTAAAAATCAAAGTATTTAAAGCTCAAAAGGCCAATAGTGACGAATGTGACTTTATATAGAGTATTATAACTAATTGAACGATGTTCATGAATGTTGTATATTTTTATCAGTTTCCTTTCAGGTGATAGGGAAGAGACCGTCGAACAATGCGAGAGACTGTAGTATACCAAGCGCTAACTAAGTAATTGCTTTTTAATAAATTCTTTTCCCACGCTTTTTAATAATGTAGATATGTAATAATATAAACAAATAGCCAAACGCAGCAGTAATAAGTCCAATCGAAGCGTTTATGCTGACGATACATTTTTACATACTTATTACATATGTATATGTGTGAGCCACCGATTGAATTCGAATGCGCGTACAGATATACATAATGCGCTTACATATCTACATGTACCTAGTATAGAGTATTTAATATAATGTAGTAAATAAGAATGTATATAACCAAAAAATTTTTATACAAGAAAGAAGTTTTAATAAAGAAAGAATTATTCATTGTCAAAACATTAAAGACTGCGGGTTTCATTATTTATATGGCGATCCTGCCTATGACATTACTGGCCGATTACTCAGCCGAAGGTCATATTGGGCAAATGCCAAGCTGGAAGCCCAGCAGTAAACATTTCCTTAATTTAACGCAACTCCGCAACAGCTTAAAAAGTCAACAACATATCAAGTAAATTCAACCAGCGATATTTAAGGACGCGCAGCATTAGGTCGTCACAAACCCAAGTAGTCAAGATGGAAAAATCATAAAAATATTACCGAAACAGCACGTTTGAAAATAGAGAGATCACATTGAGTCGGACCTGACCCACTGAAGGATAAGCATAAACGAGGTGGAATACATTGGCATGCAAGGCGTTAAGAAATTTAGATTAAGTATAATTAGCTAAAATTAAAACTTCTGGACAGCCTAACGGCAGCCTATTGGCGAACAGGAATTATATTCCTGCTGTTAAAACAAATTATTATTTTTCCTTCCGATAAAATTTGAAAAGGAATACTATTTTTTTCTGCTCTATTATGTCACAAGAGGAGGAAATAAAGGATCAAAGGGAATTTGACAGAGTATATAACAATCTAGCTAAATTGACTTTGGAAAAAATAGAACAAATTAGACAGGGCCCTAAGCCAATTACTATAGAAGAATATAGGAGTAGGATTAAACCACCAAGAGTAGAGGAACCAATTATTCCAAAGCCTACTAGGAGCAAGAGAAAGAGAGGAGGAAAAAGATTTAACCTTAGAAGAGCAGTAGCAATTTTATACCAAAAAATTAATTTAACTATAAGCACGTAGGAAAGGATCCGTTTGAAAAAAGAGATTAGAAAAATAAAAAGCAGATAACATAAAAGGATCCGTTTGAAAAACGAGATTAGAAAAATAAAAGGCAGATAACATAAAAATCTATTAGAAAGCTAAAAATTCGAATTTTTTTAACATGAACATAGATAGACAGGTTAGGTCTTCTGAATTACAAAAAGAAGAGAGCGCATTGCCCGATGACCTTGATTACGAGGCTATCAACTGTGCTATTGATAATTTAGAGTATGAAAACACACTCTAGGCACTTAGAAAAAAAAAAGAAATTTAAATGATTACAGTAAGGGAGAAAAAAAACTTTTAGTGTGGTTGAAAAAATGGTGGGAGCACATAGGTATGACTAGGAAACCAACCCTTGAAGACGTTAGGTATCCTACAAGATTGGTAGAAGAAACTAGGAGAGGTTTAATAAAATATAATCCATAGGAACCATAGGTAAAAGAAAAATTGCTTTTAAGAAAAGACTTATTAATAAATAAAGCAATAAAAAAATATAAATTTTTGCATTGGTAATTTTTTTTGCGATGGGAGGCCAAAAATCCAAATTGGAAGAGCCTAATGCTAATGTAATTAATTCAATCCAAATAGTTGACCACACTGAGGCACTAGATTTTATTAAAATCTTGTTAATAATATTAACAATTTGCACTTGCCTCAATTTGTTTCTCAAGTTATACTCGGCTCACAACAAATTTTTAAAGAAAAAATACATGAGCCGAGCAGATGGTCTAGACAAAGTCTAAACCCAAGGGAAAAATATATACCCCAATGGACAAATGGGAAACCATTCTGAATACACTGGTGGAAGAGAAGACTTTGGCGGAAAAATCCTATAAGTGTATTAATAAGAATACAACCATACAACGAGTTACTGTGTTAAAGCATCTCAACACAATATTACAGTCATTAAATAACATAGGAAAGACTATACAAGGGGTCTACAGAAAATTGACTGCCAATCATCAGCTAGAAACACAACAATATTTTTCCAGTGCAGGGACAAATTAGTATCCTCACTAGGTAGATATAACATCGAGGCATTGGTCCCAAATACATTTGAAAAAGAAATTGAAATAAATTTTTCTGTCTTATTGCCGGAGATTCAACCCAATTTAGGGGAAGCTTTAAAAATTGAAATTATTGATAAAAATTCGCAAACAGAAAGCGACAAAATGCCACTGACAAACGTGGAATTTATTAAAACTGCATCATCGATCTTACCAGATTTCGATGGAAAATCTGAAAATCTGTTCAGTTTTCTGGATACCCTTGATATCCTGGAGCAAATCAAGGATAGTCATGAGGCTATCGCAGTATCTATGATAAAGACTAAACTCAGGGGGACAGCTAGAAACATAATAAGCACTGAATCTTCCATTCAGGAAATTAATCAAAGATTAAAGTCAAAAATTAAGGGTGAATCAGTGGAAGTTTTGACAGCAAAACTCCTGAACATCCAACAACGCAGTAAAACGGCAAATCAATACACTGCTGAGATTGAAAAGCTCACAAAATCGTTGGAAGGAGCATACATATCTGACGGACTAACACCAGAGTTAGCAAACAAGTATGCTACACCATCAGCTGTGAAGGCTATGTGTAAAAACTGCTCCAACGACAAAGTAAAAACAATTATGCAAGCTGGAACGTTCACCTCAATGAACGAAGCGGCATAAAAATTTACCAACAGTTGCACAGAAATAACTGGCAACCCAAATTCACTCTTGCATATACGCCAACAAAATTACTTTCGAGGTAACTTCCGCAGGAATTATCAAAATAGTAATTATAGAGGAAATCAGAGGCGTATATTTAACAATTATGGCAACAACAATAATAACAATAGTAATAACCGAACAAATAACCAAAGATCTGGTAGAAGCTTTGGATCACGAGGTTATAACCGTAATAACACCAGAAATGTAAGAAATGTTATCCAACAGGAAAACCAGCAAACTCCACCTCAATAAATAAAAAATTATATGTTTTCAATTTACACATCAATAGCTACATATCTTCCAGGACAACTCTGAATGATTGTATCACAACCCTCCTGATCGATACAGGAGCAGATATTTCAATTATAAAAAAGGGTAAAATTGACAGTCATGTCACTATTAATAATTCACAAAAAACCGATTTAAAAGGAATTGGTCAAGGCATTACAAGCACTATTGGCACGGTTAAAGCAGATTTTAAGGATGATTACCTATTGATTAAACACAAATTTCATGTAGTAGAAGACAATTTTCCAATTCCATTTGATGGAATACTAGGTTTGGATTTCATTAAAAAATATAATTGCATTTTAGATTACCAAAAAGAAGGGGACACCCTAATATTAAGACCATATGATTACCCAGAAAATATAATAATTCAAATGACTAATAAACCAACAATAAACAGTATATCAATTCCCGCAAGATCGGAAGTAGCCCGACAAATCCGAATTAAAAATCACAATTCTGAATTACTAGTTCCACAACAAGAATTATCTGAAGGCATCTTTATTGCAACCACCTTAGCAAATTCAAACGAAACATTTGTTAGAATTATAAATACAACAGATAAAAATGCAACACTCAAAGACTTCAATATACCTACAGAAAATTTGAGCGATTATAATATAATAAATAATAATAAATTTGAAAAAGAGGCCAACAATAAAGAATAATTAGAGAGATTAAATAAAAATTTTCCACACTTTGCAAATAAATCACTTAATGCACTATGTGCAGAATTCATTGACATTTTCTCATTAGAAACAGAACCAATAATAATTTTTACAAACAAAAACTTCATATGAAAGACAATAACCGTGTTTACGTAAAAAACTACAGAATACCAGAAGCCCACAAGAGCGAAATAAATAAACAAGTAAATAAATTAATTAAAGACGACATAATAGAACCTTCAATGTCAGAATTTAATAGTCCAATTATATTAGTACCCAAAAAATCACTCCCAAATCACCAAAAAAAAAGATGGAAAATGGTTGTCGACTACAGACAAGTAAATAAAAAACTAACTGCAGATAAATTTCCGTTGCCAAGAATTGATGACATACTAGATCAATTAGGAAGAGCTAAATATTTTTCATGCTTGGATTTAATGTCCGGCTTTCACCAAATAGAACTCAGCCCAGAGTCAAGGGATATCACATCCTTTACAACAGATAATGGTACTTATCGTTTCAAAAAATTGCCGTATGGCCTTAAAGTAGCCCGAACTCATTCCAAAGAATAATGGCATTAGCATTTGCAGGCTTAAAGCCTCCACAAGCATTTCTGCACATGAACGATTTGGTCGTATTGGGATGCTCCGAAAAGCATATGATTAAAAACTTATGGTATGTATTCGAAACTTGTAGGAAGTATAATTTAAAATTACATCCGGATAAATGCCTATTTTTCTGCCAGAAAGTAACATACCTTGGTCATAAATGTACAAGTAAAGGAATTTTACCAGACCCCAGTAAGTTCGAAACTGTCAAAAATTACCCAACCCCTAAAAATGCGGATGAAGCAAAAAGATTCGTCGCATTTTGCAATTATTACCGAAGATTAATTCAAAATTTTGCAGAGTACTCTAGAATGTTAACAAGACTTTGTAAGAAAAATGTAGTTTTCGATTGGACAGAGGATTGTGAAAAATCCTTTGACTACTTGAAAGCTGCATTAATAAGTCCTAATATTCATATTCTGCAATATCCCGATTTCGGTAAACAATTTTGCATAACAGTAGATGCTAGCGGTTATGCTTGTGGGGCAGTTTTGAGTCAAGAGTATGAAGGAAAGCAATTACCAATTGCCTACGCATCTAGATCGTTCACAAAAGGCGAAGTTAATAAAGCAACAATTGAAAAAGAATTGGCGGCCATTCTTTGGGCCCTAACATATTTTAGACCATACGTTTATGGCAGAAAATTTTTGGTCAAGACAGACCACAGACCCTTAACATTCCTATTTTCGATGAAAAACCCTTCATCAAAGTTAACTAGAATCAGACTGGATTTGGAAGAATATGATTTCGAGGTGGAGCAGGAAAACAGAATTACGTAGCAGATGCATTATCACGCACAGATATCAAAGATCTAAAACAAATATCTGTAGAAGCGTGTAAAATACTAAAAGTTACGACTAGATCGGAAACTAATAAAAATTATAATAATAAAGATTCCAGTAACAATAATGAAGAAATAAAAAGTCACAAAGAGAACCCAATAATATATGAAGCGCTAAATAAATGTGAAGTAAAGAGACTAGTCCAGCTCGTTTTCGATCCTTATGTTTACAAAAAGGAAAGAAAATTTGTAGCAAAATTAATATAAAAAACCTAATTGTTGAGGCGAAGATTCAGTTAGGTCAATTCCGGGTAGACACATTTAAAGAAATTGGTACCAAAGTTCTCAAAAATTTAATTATAGCATTAACTCCGGAGGTTATGCATGTGACAAATAACAAAGAAATTAAAGAAATTCTTCATAAATACCACGACGATCCCGTTTTTGGTGGCCACCCAGGAATAAATCGTACGTCAAGCAAAATAAGACAAAAATATTACTGGAATAATATGAAAAATGACATAAGAAAATTTATCAAAAGTTGCATGCACTGCAATAAAAATAAAATCAATAAACACCTGAAAGAACGAATGACTATAACGGAGACACCACCAAAGGCTTTCGATATAGTACAAATTGACACAATAGGACCATTACCAAAATCGATACATGGAAATGAATATGCGGCCACTATTATATGTGACCTAACCAAATATTTGGTTACAGTGCCTGTCCAAAGCAAACATGCTCTAGCAGTTGCTAAGGCTGTATTTAAACATTTCATTTTGATTTATGGTTGTATGAAAACAATTATAACGGATATGGGAACCGAATACAAAAATAGTTTATTTGAGGAATTGTGAAAGCTCTTAGAAATAGAGCATAAAACCTCAACACCCTACCACCATCAAACTTTAGGTACTGTTGAACGCAGCCATAGAACATTCAATGAATATGTGCGTTCCTACATATCCATTGACAAAGTACCTTAAATATTTTTCGGATTGTTACAATACACCTTCAACAGTTCACGGCTATTGTCCTTTTGAGCTAGTTTTTGGAAAGACACCTTTGACTTACGAATTTTTAAAAGAAAATGTAATTAGCCCAGTATATAATCATGAGGTTTATGATAAGGAAATTAAGTATAGGTTACAGTTAGCACAACAAAAAGCTAGGAAATTAGTACAGGAATCTAAGCAAAAACATAAAATTAACTACGATAGAAATGTTCAGTATAAGGAAATAAACATAGGAGATTTAGTATTAGTCAAAAATGAAGCAGGCCATAAGTTAGAAAGTGGATATAAAGGGCCCTATAAGGTAGGAAATATCGATAAAAATAATAATTTTACTTTGATTCCATATAATGTAGAACATATTGACAAAAATTACAATTTTACGTTAGGAGACATAGAGCAGAATAGCAAAAATAAGAAAATCGTAATACATAAGAATAGGCTAAAGCTATTGGAATAAGGTTTACAAACAAACAAATAAAAATTTGAGCATTTGAAAAAAAAAAGTAAACAAAACCACAACTTTGTAACATAAGTAATTACCAAACATAAAAAAAGCAATAAAATATAAGTCATTAAATGAAATAGAATCGCTTATTCATTTGTTAGAAACGTATAAACGATTATTTTTGGGAAAGGAGGTGTAGTTTATGCTGACGATACATTTTTACATACTTATTACATATGTATATGTGTGAGCGACCGATTGAATTCGAATGCGCTTACATATACAGCTACATGTACCTAGTATATAGTATTTAATATAATGTAGTAAATAAGAATGTATATAACCAAAAAATTTTTATACAAGAAAGAAGTTTTAATAAATAAAGAATTATTCATTGTCAAAACATTAAAGACAGCGGGTTTCATTATTTATAACACACAATAAACGTTGAGGCATCTACACAAAAGATCATCAGCATAGACATTGCTCGGGGCGAATGCGGCACCAATATTCGAGCTGATATAGATTTCAAAGTATCACAGATAATGTGTATAAACATTGAGATCCTGAAAGCTCGACTCGATATTTTGACTACACCTTGGGCCAACTTTGATCCCGGGGGTTAAACCATAGTTCACTAAATGAATTACAAGCGGCGGATGATCTCACACGTCAACAAAGAGTCGAAGATGTTTGCATGGCAGTTCGAGCAGAACTATGCCAGAAGATCAAGTCATTGCAAAAATTTTTTTCCTACACCGTCATGTAGCCCTACCAATAATCGCGCATTATAGCTACAATTCGCGGAATTGCCTTTAGAAGATCGACTTCTGATGTTTTATGGAAATTATAAAGAGTGGATTCAATTTAGGGACATTTTTACGGCAGAGGTTATTCAAAATCCTCACTTTACGAATATACAACGACTAAGATGGTTGCAAAGTTGTGTTAAAGACAATGCGTCAACAAGAAGAGAGCTTCATTGAAACCACTGAGCCTTGAGTACGATAAACGATATTCTATCGCTAAAACGCTGTGTGAAGGATTCCAGACTATCGAGTGCAATTGGAGTACTAGCTTCGTATGAGTAGTCAGGTAAAAGCAGCAGTCTTACCTGATGACCAGGGAAAGGGAGATTGACTCTGTTGATTTCGCAAGCAGCCGATTTGAAACTTTTGCATTGTGGCGTTGAGGCAAAATTATCATCATTAGTGAGATCTCTTATTAAAAAATGTGTAATGCGCGAAAGGTTACGCGCCAAAACGACAAATGCTGGGAAACGTTCCGGCGTTCCGAATTCGTCCACTTTCTGCACACGGGGTTTGAATACGCAGGACATATATAAGTACGTCCAGATCGACGAAGAGGAAATTTATTCATTAAAGAATATATCTTTGTGTGCATAGTATCGAAGGTAGTACATTTGGAATTCATATCAGATTTGACCACCAAGGTCTTTGTGATGACCTTCATCCGGTTTACGTCATGCTATGGGTATTGCTTACACATATGGAGCGATAACGGAACAAATTTTGTAAGCGCCAGGTTTGAGCAACATCCAAAATTAGAAAATCAGTTTTTCTATTTTAGGTCGCCTGTCGGCTGGGATGTCAAGCCGTCCGATTGTATTACTGACATGAAGTAAAAGCACCTCATCAAAATCCATAGGGCGTTTGGAGACGATTTCGAATAAACTGTAGGTCTCTCCAATTGTTGGTAAAATATCAAGACGCAAAATTCGGACTTGGACGAAAGTCGCTTCAGCTTTTACATAAGCGCCAAAAAATATATGTATCTTTGATTCATTATTGATCGTTTTTACGAACTATCTGATTAAAATGTTTCGCACATTTGAAAATTGTATATTGCAAATTACGTGATATTACGGAATTTCTGTACGGTCGATCATAATACGCTTGAAAATATAACATCAATGTAATTGAGTAAATAATAATAAGCTTATTAATGAGCATTTATTCAAAATTCAACACAATTTCCGCGTAGCTAAAAGTATTTATGGTAAGAAAAAACGAAATTCACGAAATGCTTAAAAATTTTACTTAGAAATTAAACACACTTTTTGTGCTGTGATTTGGTATCAAAAGACTTACATAAAATGTAGCCACTTTTACTTTTTATTTTAATCAATATTATATATTATACCAGCCAAATTGCATACTTTGTGTTTATCTTTTTTATCGGTAGGTACTACATTTACATGTGTTCGATTACGATCGGTTCTCACGAGATGACTCTATCGGTGAAGTTTTCCTACCATTATGTCAGGTAACCGGAATTATATATTTCTAAACAGCTAACATTAGTTCTAAAGGGTGATTCATTTCGAGGTTCCCTACTCTTTTAAAGAACAAAACAGAAATTTCAAATTTAATGGGAAATGCTTATTATCATTCGAAAGAACATGTTTTAAGATTATCTCTTTCAAATGTTGGCCACGGCTACGTCTCGGATGGTCCATTAGGTGAGTCCAATTTTCGATGACTCGTTCGAACATTTCGAATGACACGGAATGCTTTAGACTTTAGACTTTACACATCCCCACAGAAAATGTCTAACGGTGTGATATCCCACGATCTTAGTGGCCAATCGACCAGCCCAAAACGTGAAATTATCTACTCAACTATGTGTTCTCTCAATAAAGCCATTGATTGATGCGATGTGTGGGAAGTGGCGGCGTCTTGTTGAAACCAAATGCCGCGGAGATCACGATCTTCAATTTCAGGCATCAAATAGTCGGTTATCTTGGCGCGATGACGGTTACGTTCTCACCGGCATCATTTTTAATGAAATATGGACCGATGATTACACCGGCTCACAAACCACATCAAACTGTTTTTCTTTCTAGATAAAATTGCAGCTTTTGAATCTCTTCAGGTAGCTCTTCATCCCAAATGCGGCAATTTTGCCTGTTTACATAAACATTAAACCAGAAATGGGCCTCATCGCTGAACAAAATTTGGCTCGAAAACGTCGAATCTTCTTGGAACTTTTCAAGAGCCCATAAAGCAAAGCGTTGTCGTTTGGGAAGGTCGAGCGGCGCAGTTCTTGCAAAAGCTATATTTTGTACGCTTTCATTTTAAAATCTCACTAAACACATTCTTTACAGAACGTGAATTTTCGCAATAAAGTTGAATGATTTGTAAACGTTGTTGTTGACTCACGCATGATATGTCAAAAAAAAAGGCTATTGAAAAAAGTACCTCTACTTGGATCACCCTTTTTAAAGCAATAAAAATAATTTAATTGGTAAACTTATTTGTAAATATTTAGTTGTAGTAACAAGAGTTTATATAGAAAACATACATACGAGATTTACATAGAATATAGCACACATGCACACATACAAAAAATATATATAAACATACAGATATGTACATATATATATATATATATATATATATACAAATTACTTATATATAATAAACAACCGTAAACATTGCACTCATTACGTCGGTATGAGTCATCCTTTATGATCTGACGTTGTCATGATGAAACACAATGCTTTTTTGATGAGCCTGTTATAAGCTCTCTCTTGGGCCAGTTTGTAGCAGCTATACCCACCTTCACCTTGTTTGCTCTCAATTTAGTCTTTGACGTCGTATTTTTGTATATAACTCAGTGACTGGTCGACCAGAAGCCTTGACATCAAAACGTAGGCCCAACACATCTTTCGGCACGTTTTTACACACTAATTACCTTTTTTATAATAAAAAACTTACTCCGAATAACATCGTTTTTCTCCCATATAAATAACAGCGTTTTTCTCCCATATAGATACTCTATAAGGTTGTGCATGTCAAAGCTTTAGTCCTTTTCATACTCTTATTAAAATTAAAAATTGTTTTTTGACATTGACATCAAATTTAAACATATATGCTTGATTATTTGCTTAGAAAAGTTCATTAAATTTGGAAATATAAATAATAAAAAACAAATTCCTTTTATCAGAAAAATAAAACTCAGAAAGTAATTATTATTTCTGATGAAAATTTTAAAACTAAAAGTCCAAAGATTATTTTTAATGATAAAATATTCAACTCAAGAGGAAATCATTATTTTTGATCAAAAAACTAAATAAAGAAAATAATGATTATTCTTGATCAGAAAAATATTAAACTCCGAGGTAATCATTACTTTTGAGCGAAATTATAAAAATCTAACAGTAAAAATTACGTCTGATTGAAAAAATATAACTAAATTTTTAATCATTATTTTCTGAGCGCTGAGTAAAAAGTTATTCATTTTAATTTTTATAGATATTGATCACATTTTTCAAAATCGCTGCAGAATCGCAAAGAACTTCTGGAAATATGTCTCCACATATACCGAAACTTTCATACGATATGTGGAAGTCTTTGATTTTTTTCATTAAATAATCAAAAATAATGATTAGTGTGCTGTATGTTTTAGAGCGTAATCGTGCATGAAAAGCCAAAATCCATGCAGAAATTCAAAGGAAAAAAATAAAATTCAAATTCTTTATCAACGCTTCGAAGCACTTCTCGAATGCTCTCACTCTTCGAATGCTCTTTTCGGTATGGCCATTAGGTCTTTCTTCGATTATGACTTCATCTCATCAATTGTGGCAAAACGCTTTCCTTTCATGGGTTTCTTTAGTTTTGGGAATAGGAAAAGGTCGCAGGGTGCCAAATATGAAGAATACGATGGTTGAGGCATGACGAATAAGCATTGATGTGTGAACTGGTGCATTATCGTACTGCAGAATCGAATCGTTTGAGCCGTATTGCTTCACAACCTTTTGGCAGGAACTCTTGATGCACCACACCATTGTAATCAAAGAAAACAGTGGACAAAACCTTCACATTTGATCGAACTTGGTGCGCCTTTTCCGGTCTTGGCTCATCTGGCAGCTTCCGTTGGGATGATTGGGCCTTGGTTTTGACGTCATAACCATATACCTACGTTTAGTCAACGGTTATGTCCCATCTGACCATCCCGGATCGTCGTTGACGTCATTCAGCAACTCCTGCATGCGACATTGCTTTTGCTCAAAGGTTAGCAATTTCGGAACATACTTCGCTGTCACACGTTCCATGCCCAAAACATTCGAGAAAATTTAATGGCATGAGCCGATTGATATGCAAACATCCTCTGCAATTTCCCTAATAGTGATTCGATGATTTTCAAGAACAATTTTTTGCACTGTTTCGATGTTTTCTCTCTTATTGTCATCAACATCTTCTCGGCCTTCTGTAAAGCCCTTGTACTACTTACAAACGCTTTTTTTGAGACAAAGTGGACTCACCGAATGCCACAGTCAACATTTCAAGTGCCTTGGAGCACTTTATTCCAGTTTTAAGGCAAAATTTAGGACATATTCTTTGATCCATTTCTTTCATAAGCCAATAATCGAAGAGCACACAAAAATGTGACTAATCTCTTCTATTGTCAAAAGCAAGTTACTAATCGAAATTGGCTCCTAATGCAAGCACATGATAAACATATGTGCCCGATTATAACAAAAACAAAATATCGATAATCGAATGTACACAGCCCGCGAACCTTTTCCTTTTCCTTTGAACATACCTCGTATATATATATATATATATTACTATAACGAATGCGCTTTGTGTATGCACATATGTATTTTTTTTTCTGGGATGGCGCCCGTGAAAAGGAAACTCTCATGAGTACTGCTACACCGACATAACAGTATGCACGACTTGCAACCTCACAGTTGCACCTACGTACTAAACACCTTTCCACTCACTACCACTCTCCCCACGGAACTATCAATAAAGTATTTCCTCGCGGGGCTGGTAAGCTCATTAGCTATTTCGCGTTACTTTAACAACGTGCTGCGATGACACACGCTACCTTAGTAGCTGGAGAGACCTAGTCTCCAGTCTAGAACATTTGACTGCGGGCGGAAAGTCCAAGTTTCCGCTCCTTTCTCTCTTAGCAGACACAGGGTTGTGGTCGGAAAGTCCTTGTTTCCGCTGCATATTCCCATTATTAAGACTGCCACAAATAAAGGTAGGGCAGGCGAAAAGGCCTTGTTTCCGCTCCGCTCAACTGATAGGCTTTTAAGCGTGGTCGGAAAGGACGAGTTTCCGATCCAGGCTAACTGTGCATTTTATTATATCATTTGCCATACCTCGCGAACTGCACAACATTACAAGCTCATTATTAACGGTTCTGGTGCCTTAAAATTTCCGCTTGTCTTAAACTTGTATATATGACTTTCGAAATCTTACATATTTTTTGCCAATTTTCAGGCGAAAGCAACTTATAAGTTAATAAATTGCTTTCATTCAAAGCCCTGGTGATGTATGAACGATATCTCGGACATCGAAACATTACGTGCCCCGCATCTTCCTCACACTCTGGACATATGGGACAAGACGCGGTGTTGTCATGGCCGAATCTGTTGAGGTATTTCCTGAAAACTCCATGTCCTGAAAGGAATTGCGTTAGGAAGAAGTCGGTTTCCCCGTGTCTTCTTTCCATCCACCGACTTTAGCAAGGTATGAGCTCGTAAGTCCATCTACCCTTCGCAGAATTATTCCATCGGTCTTGCCAATCACTTATAGACCGACGCCTTTCTTCGGCAGCGATTTCCCTTCGATTAACGGGCACATTTAGAACCGAGAGCCTTAAATACACCCTTTTCATTTCCTCAGCGAGGATGTCAATTCGGATTTGACCAGCTAGAACATATGATGCTTCATCTGATATCGTTCGGAATCCACAAATAACTCTAATTGGGCTTAATCGATATAGGGCGGTCAACTTTCTTTTTTGCGAGTTGTTGCTCAAAGCTTCGACCCAAACTGGTGCAGCGTATAACAGAATAGAACTTACCACCCTGCTTAATAACTTTCTCTTACTATGTGTAGGTCCGCATTTATTTGACATAATACGGGATAGACTAGCATGGGCTTTTGAAGCCTTATCAACCGCATACTCTATGTGAGTTTTAAAAGATAATCGGTTATCGATCATAACGCCAAGATATTTTATTGCGGGCTTAGATGTGATCAGCTCAGACCCTACTCTGATGTTAATCACCTCTACTAATTTTCTGCTGCTAATTAGTACGGCCTCTGTTTTGTGTGCAGCCAGTTGCAGTTTTCTCGTTGAGAGCCAATCTATAATCATTTTTATTGATTCGTTGACTTTGTCTTCCACCTCGGGTATAGTTTTTGCCACTGTGGCCACGGCGATATCGTCAGCAAAACCTATTACCTTGGTTCTATTTGGAAGTTGTAACCTTAATATGCCATCATACATCAAATTCCATAGGAGCGGGCCAAGCACAAATCCTTGGAGGACGCCTGCCGAGATCGTATAGACCCCGGAACCGTCATCGCTTATATAGCTCAGCTTCCGATCTGTAAAGTAACTAGTAATTATTTTAATAACATAATTTGGGGCTTTCATACTAACCAGAGTATCCAATATACAACACCAGCTCGCAGTGTTAATGCGTTTTTAACATCTAGCGTAACTACGGCACAGTATTCTTTTTTACCAAAGCGCCACCGTTTTCCTTCAATAGCTGCTGCCGCTGTATCAGTAATAGCTTTAATAGCATCGACCGTTGATCGAGATTTTCTAAAGACAAACTGAAGCGGCGAAAGATAACCCCGTTCTTCTGCGAACTTCAATAACCTTTCACTAATAGTACCCTCGAGGATCTTCCCCAGGGTGTCTTGCAAGCATACTGGGCGATAGGAGGATGGATCACCCGGATTTTTATTACCTTTGGGGAGAAGCACTAACGTTTGCACTTTCCACCTTCTAGGGAAAGTACCTTCATTCAAACACTTTTGAAACGTATCAACGAACATATCCACTCTCTTCGCAATCGCCAATTTTAATGCCTTGTTGGGAATACCATCTGGACCCGGAGCCTTTTTGTCCAGGATTTTTCTACAGGCGAATTTCACTTCGTCCCGAGTAATCCTTGGTATATCCTCTGTACAATACTGTGTAGCATAGGAGGCTAGATTCTCCGACCCTTGGGGAAATAATGAGGTAATTATGTTGCGCAACATTAGTGCGCTCGTAATCCTAGGAGTTTTTTGAGATTTAACTCTCTTCATTACTACCCTATAAGCAGTACCCCATGGATTTAAGTTCGCTTCATTGCAAATATCTTTAAAGCTGCGCTCTTTACTAGATTTTATTTCATTTTTTAGAAGCTTCCTCGCCGTTCGTAGGGCTTCGAGATTTTCTTCGAAGTCCGATCGTCCTCTGCTCCGCTGCATTTTGCGTCTGGCATTTAAGCAACGTGATCTCAGCAATCTTATACTATCGTTCCACCAGTAGCACGGAGAAGCATGCTTTCCCATAGTTTTTCTTGGCATTGATGCATCGCAGGCATTTTTCAAACTTTTTACAAAATGAGAGGCTGATAGCTCAGCTGACTGTGATTCGACCTGAGGTTGATTAATCATATATTCAAAAACTTCGGCATCTAAGGCGTTATCTTTCCATTTTGGACCAGTTAATTTTCCCGGAGCCTTAATTATGTTTCTATGGACTATATCTATAATTATTGCTTGGTGATCGCTATGCGTATAACTTTCACTAACGCTCCATTTAGTTTTACTAACCAGACAGTCACTTACAAGTGTAATATCTATTACTGAGCCTACTCCTGCCTTTCGGTATGTATAAGTGGAACCAGTATTTGCCACTGTGACATTGAGCGGGGCGAAAGTTTCAAGAAGCATTTTGCCACGACTGTTGGTAACTCTACTTCCCCAATCAGTCGCCCATGCATTAAAATCGCCAGCTATTATTACTGGCGTTTTTCCGCATGCTTCGTGTGCGACATTGTCTAATAGAGTTAGGTATTCTTCATTGGTAAGGCTTGGTCTTGCATAGCAGCTGAATATATGAATTCCATTAATTACAGATTTAACATATCCATTTCCAATGGTATGTGAGTCTTGGAAACCCATTTGCCCGCATATCCAAATTGCTGAGTCCTTATGCT
Organism: Neoceratitis asiatica; assembly: GCA_030068015.2. Taxonomy (NCBI): domain Eukaryota; kingdom Metazoa; phylum Arthropoda; class Insecta; order Diptera; family Tephritidae; genus Neoceratitis; species Neoceratitis asiatica. Next base: position 8,497,874 of record CM061530.1, on the reverse strand, counting down.
TATCGTAGGCCCACGTGCTGTCATTTTTGCATTTATAAGGTTCGCAGATAATTGCTACATCTGCCTTTATTTCTTTTACCATCTGCGTGAGAAGGTCCTGAGTTGCCTGGCAGTGGTTTAGATTTATTTGAACTATCCTCATTACTGTCTTTTCGTAAGTGCCATTTTAAAAGCTGGACACTTGAAACTTCCTGCGACGTGGCTTATATCGTCTTTTTAGCCGACTTGCGAAGCATACAATGAGGTTTATTTTTGCAATCTCTAGCAAAGTGACTTTCAGTTCCGCATTTCCTGCACTGCTTTGATCGATCAATTTCGCTTTGGCAATTTCTGGACATATGACCGAATTCTAAGCATTTGAAGCATCTTGTTATAGATACTTTTTCCCGTATACGGCATATAACCCAGCCAATTTTTATTTTTCCGATTTGCAGAAGTTCCTTAGCCTTCTGAGCTGGCAGGGAAATGGTAGCCATTTGAGTACCCGCGTATGCCTTTCGAAGACTGATTACGTCTGTAAGCTCACTCTCTTCTATTCCGGAAATGGACTTAAGGGCATTCCAGACTTCTTCTTTACTCGTTACTTCGTCTATATCCTTACACTCTACCATAAGGCGATGGGTGCGCCTAATCCTTGTCACCGAAACAGCAAAGGATTTAAATTTTTCATCGCCTTTCACCTTCTTCAATATATCCGCGTACGAACTTGCCCCCTTATTTTCAATGAGTATGGCATCCGGACGTACCTTACCCGCGTTTAAAGGCTTACCTGGTTTGTTGTTTTGTTGCTTGCCCTTGGGTTTTGTGTTAGTCACTTTTACCCAGTCATTCTGAGGCGATTTAGAGACAACCTTGGGACCCTTTTTTTCCTCTGGGGGGGCTAGCTTGCCATCATGTCTCCGATTTATTCCCTCTTCCGTAGTTTGCACATACTGTTCCTTTGTTTTTTTGGTGGTATGCGTACCTACCTGCATCATTGCTTGGCTGTGTAGCGTTAAAATTTTTGTCACCAAGTCTCGCATAGGCTGATGGATTGATCTTCTACCCCCACCCATCATGCTGACTAACTCCTCGATCCTGCTGCCTAACTCTGCTAAAGAATCTTTAATATTTCCCTTTTGACTTCCAGTCGCCGGAGTACCTGCACATATGTATATACTTATACATATGTATATGCACAAATGTATTCAGGTTGCATTGATTTGGAAATCACATGCCTCCTGTATCCAGAGACGATAAACAAGAATAACGCGATTAAATGCGTGTATGTATATGCATAATAAATAATTTATTTTTTGTGACCTAAAAATTAATTTGTGTTGCGTATATACATATTAACTAAAAATCATATGAAAATTATTCTGTAGCTGTCTACATCTACATTTTCACTTTATGTTTACTACATGTGTGTACCATATGCGTATAGATTGATTTCGGTAGCAAGCAATCATTTTGGAAAGCACTAAAACCACCAGCTAAGGATAAATGCGGTGAATTGCTTTCATCGCTCTGCTATCATCCATCAAATTCAGTACTAACATTAACATTGATTAAGGCGCGAAATTTGAAAGCTAAAGATATCAATGGAAAATCAGGTATGTAAATGATAAACTGCCACTTATCCTAAAAAACACATACATATTTGTATACATGCATACATATATGCAATAATAACTATAAATATAGCAATAATATGCCATTATGTGTCTAATCATTTGTAAAAATATGCATTTATACGTACATATATACTGTACCTAAATACCATTTAAACACTAAAATAAAACAATATTAATATAAATATTTGACATGTAGCATGCATTCACACACATTTATAAATTTTTGCCTTATTATTAGTTATGGACTATTGTCCGAAATCCTTTGGTGTATTTTTTTCATTATTTAAAATATTCTACCATCTAAATATCGCTAGTAAAACAGGTTAGCTTAAATTGGCGAGCTGTTTCGTCATACATTAGCCTGTTGGTCTTCGTAGTGCCCAATTGCTCAAAAGCCTAGTTTTTACACAATTCTCATTGTATGAAAGATTACAATTATTATTTTCGAATAAAAGTTAGTGCGGTGACTAACACCCTTTTTTATATTTCTTCGTTTCATTTATTTAATGCGATTCGTACCACCGTTTCTGTCGTTGGGAGTTTCCATCTCAACAGCTCCTAATGGAATTTTTTAACGTAATACATTGCAAATCTCCCTCACTTTAATTTTCGTATATTTAACAAGATTTATCTTAATTTTTTAATGATATTTCCAGCGTTATTAGGTTTGCGGATTTTCCTTCCACAAAATTTTTCGATCACCACCCATTTTTGATTCGTACGTGTAAATGTTCCGTTGGTAAAGGGTGTTTTTTATAGAGGTTTAGAACTTTATGTTGGCATTACTTTTCAAGATGGCGACCGATTTAACAGCTGTCAAGTGATTTATTCTCAGTTTGGTTTGGCAATTCATCATGAATAGTGCGCGATACGTTTTCCGCACAGAACCATTATTTTCGAAATAAAATTGGACTATTTGCAAGCGTTGTTCAGGCGTGAGTTTATATATAGTCTAAAGATTCTTCTTTCCCAAGGTATGCAGACCGTGCTGTTAACACGTTACTTGTTTATCGAGCCCGAAGTTTCTGACAGAGAACTCACCTGAAGTCGTCGTCTGGAAATTAGTAAAAACAATAAATTAATTGAAATTAAAAAAAAATTTAACACGAAGAAGATCAATTTTTTTATTTTCCTCAGTGGCCTTCACCTCCCGTGCGGAAGATTTCGCTTGCGAGAAAAAGAAACAAATGGCACACACTTAGTGATTCAGTGCCCACGCCAATGTAGTAGTATTTATTGTCCTTTACACTAAAGTGCAATAAATATATCCATTGAATATGAGCGATACGATACGATATTTGATAATTACGTCGTACTAATGATGTGAACAAGATGTATGAATAAGATTGATTGGCAAACAATCTGGGTTAAAAATTAGATTAAAATGAACAATCAAATACATTACGATCTTTGTCTATCTATTTTATTATTTTATTTCGAAAAGAGCATAAATGCGGTGCAATGTATACTGATGATAACAAAAAAAGGAGTTGATCGAAACTAACCGGAAATCAGCGTATAACAACTCGAGAGATGGCAGAGAGCTCGACAGATCGAATTTAACCGCTTACTTGTTATAGGAAAATTAGCACACCAAGGGCATTAACATACAACGAATTTTCGGTGAAATATAACCAAAACGGCCCATTTCTAAAAAGAATCATATTGATGAAAAAATGGATAGTGATGTCTAGAAACGATGGAAGGTCTAGTATTAAAAGTCAATAATCACCAAAAAAAAAAAAGATTATGTTTGTTGCGCAGTGTATTAAAAGTCAACAATCACAAAAAAAAAATATTATGTTTGTTGCGCAGTGGGATTGCAAGAGCTTAAGCAGCTCCCAAATAATTAAATGATGGACTTAATTGTTTACAGAAAAAATCATGAAAAATTATTTATTACAATAGCGTATGGTTTCTTTATGACAAATTCAGCCCCACAATTCTATGATGAGCCATCAAAAATTTACAATTAAAAACTGCTGCCACGATTACCTCTAATTTAGGGCCATTATATTCAGATTTGTTTCTTTATCTTCAAAAGCAATAGAATGGTAAAATGCTAAAACTTCTAATTCGGATGAAGCTGAAAAAATTAGTTAAACATGTTTTACGCTTCTAAATACTGAGGCTGTTTAGGTTTTTTGAACGTTGTCAAGATAAAGATGGCAACTTTTTTCTTAGAAATATATGAAAAAAATTCATTATCGAACAATCCAATATTTAGTTCAGATGGTAGTCGTGTAGGAGCAGCGATAGTGGCACAGACGTATCGTATTACATTGGACTCTCGGAATTGCAGACAACATTACGAAATATTTTGTTCCAAAAACTAAAAGTTAGTGTATCTCTTATAATCAACTAAATATAATATTGTTACGATCTTGCTGAATCAACCTCGATGTTTTCCCAAATCCTTCGGGTACGATCTCTGGTTGTTAAATAAAAGTCGCCAACTTAATTTGCAGTTTCTTTATTTATAAAGAATTTATTTAATGTCCTTTTATTACTCAGTAATTCACAATTTAATTTACAATTCACTTCACTGTTTACAATCAATTGTATTACAACTTGTACAATGTTCTATTTTTATTACTTCACTGTAGTGTAATCACCATCGCATCTACTTTACGAGTGATTACTTACTGACTCTCTGCAGTTGTGTGTCGCCCTTATATATCGGCTTCTCTCTCTTACATCTGACATTCGCTTCGCATTTTCGCCACAATATTGTAACTCACGTCCTGTGCGTCCGATCACTGGATTGCTAAATAAAACTCCCAAGATTTGTTCGTGTGGCCTCTTAATCGTCAAGAATTTACTCAACGTTTATTTAGTCCTCTAATTCGTCTGCCTGTTGTTGCCGTTCTTTCCGCCTGGAAATTCCCATCACACTGCCTTATCTGTCCTTTTTACTGGGAATTACCATCGCACTGCCATTCCTTTTGTCTGTCCTTTGCATTTGGAATTTCCGTCACAATACTTGTTTTGCATAGAACTGTATTTCAAATTCTTCAAATATTACAGATGTTAATTTTGGACACACTAACATATGTATATATACATACATATATATGTATACATGCACAGTCAAACCCTCATCATAGAAAACAATATCAGGCAATATCTGAAATAAATGCATACATACATATACAGTGGGGTGCACAAATGAGTACATGCTTGTTACTCCGTATTCTTCCAAGTGCATAAGAATAACAAGAATAAAGCAATTCGCAAAATGTTTTTTTCTTTTTTTTTATTCAATCCTTAACAAAATAGATGATATCACAAAGCACAAAAAAAACAAATTCTGAGAAATAAGCGGATAAAACGAAAACTACTGCTATGTACTCAATTTTGCACCTTTCAGCAACAGCACTGTTGGAGCATGTTTTTAATATTTAATCCATAAACCTCTATTCACTATGATGTTTTTCATGCGTTTTGGTATACTTTCCACTAAATTTTGTATATTTATGAAATCTGACTATTGTATTAGTATATCTATTGAAAACAAATGATATGAATATATATGTATTTTATTGTGTAAATGTGTCCCTACGTATGTATAGGTATGAAAATGGAAAATTCGCAAACTAGAACTATTTTAAAACCATTTGAAAAATGATTTCAGATCCATATGTTAAGGTGTGGCTGCAATTTGGCGATAAGCGTGTTGAAAAACGAAAGACGCCAATATTTAATTGCTCACTCAATCCTGTATTTAATGAATCGTTTAGTTTTAATGTACCATGGGAGAAGATACGTGAATGCTCTTTAGATGTTATGGTAATGGATTTTGATAATATTGGACGAAATGAGTTGATTGGAAGAATTTTATTGGCTGGTGAGTAAACAATGAAATTAAAATGCTTTCAAAATAAAGACAAAACTGCATAAATTTGAAAGCGTATCGGTAGATTATGTATGTATGTATGTACGTGTAGGTACAAATTAACCCTGCCAGCCAAAACTGGGTAGAAAACTAGATCATTTGAGCAAACGTTTGTTCAAAACTTCATTCACGTCATTAGAAAATATATAGCTGTGCTCTTCAAATTTCACATTTTTTGATTTTAAGGGGAAAGTGGGTAGTCTTGGCTAGCAGGGAATGTATGTATCAATGTACATACATACATAACATACACATAAATTATGTTGAAAATTAACATAACACAAATTGTGCTGAATGAATAATTCAAATTTGAATTTTTTATGGCCTGATAAACAACTGTATTACATCTGTAAAATGAATGCCTTACTAGCGAGCGTGCATTGAGTTCGATACACAGCACGAACAAATAATGTACATTCTTCAATATTATAAAACGGAGTTCTCCTCTGCATCTTTTGATTTTCATTCGGATCTCCCTAATATATAGAGTAACTTTTCAGGAATGTTTATGTAAATAACGTTTTAAGTTTTGTATATATTTCTTATATAAATTTGTATTAAATCTAAACTTACTATATAAAAATGTTAATTTTTTGAGAACTTACATAACTCAAAAAGTACTTAATCGATTTTAGGATTTTTATAAAACAGAAGCTACGGAAGCGGCTGACGTATTCATCTTTTGTATTTGCCGGAATAACAACTTTCTCATAAAGTTCAAGTTAAAAAAAATTAATAATGCGCGCTCATCTATAAAAGAGACAGAGTTTCTCCCTCTCTTCTCGCTGAATTCCTCTAAAGATTTGTTCGTTTGGCCTCTTAATCGTCAGTAATTTACTCAACTTTTATTACACTTATTTAAAGGAAAAATCGAAAATCTCATCTCAGAAGGAAAATTATTTATAAATAGACAAAACAAAAATACATACACATAGTATACATATCGAAAATTTTTCCAGAGCTTTTAACAGAGTTAAAAATTTTACATAAATACATACCTACAAGGGTGCATGCACAATATATACGAAAACCAACCAAGCAAGACTCGAACTTATTTCAATATTTATTTACAAATATAGAAAAAAAATAGACGTAAAACTCTAATGATCAAACGAATTCTTTCAAGCTCATAGTGTCAAAATATTGTCATTAATTTTCTAAAACCATAAACGAGCACAAATGATTACTAACAAATACTTGTAAGAAACGAAAATTCCTTTCCTTTATAGGAAGATTTCCCATGTTTAGGATATGCATGATATGTGCAATAATAAAACACAAAAACATGTTATTTTAAGAAATGTTTAAATTTCAAGATGCACAATACATGTCTAAAACTTATTTACTTATTTTACAAAGCTGTTTAAATTAAATTTTCTACAACTAGGTAACTGGTAACAGTGAAAACACTGTTTCTCTATTTATTTAGTATGAAATAGAATGCACATCCTAGACAAAGAAAATCATCCAATTACTTTGCTTTTATCACGTAATAAATAGACTAAAATAAGTTCAAATATCGCTGACGTCCTGAATACCGAAATCAATAAAAATATTTTCGGATACATATATCATTCTCAGCTTTGTCCTTTATATATATTGTATATTTATACCATCGAAATTAAGTTAAAATATATTCCAATTCAAGGAAATATGTTAGGCTTCATATAAATTGTGCTCTAAGTGAACGGGCGTTTTTTTTTTATCAGCTCCGTAACTTAATTTTAAAATTCAGATTATTTTCCGAGTTAAAACGTTGCATTTTATGCATATACATATGCACCTGTATATAAGTGAATGTAAAGCCACTTAAGTTGTAACCAAACTAAATAAATAAAAGCGAAAATAAAGCAGTGATGTAATGAGTACTCAACGCTTAAATCAAAAATAGCGACGACATTCAGTCACGACGGCAGCAGAGAAATTTAATATTGTAATGACTTTTGTAATTAACCTCAATGGTTTTCCAAATCCTTCGAGTTCAATCACTTGATTGTTAAACGCAAGTCTTAAGATTTGTTCGTTTGGCTTCTTAATTTCCAGGAATTTAGTCAAAGTTTATTCACTCCTCAATAATTATAATTTTATCCACTATACTCAATGGTTTATTTTACAATTCTTTATGATCACATAATTGTTTTTTTTCTGCACACAGTTTATCCTTTTCTAAAACACACCTCTTACTCGTCTGGCTGCTGACTGCTGCCGCTTCTTTTATACCTGACGATGACCGAAATATTCCGTTCAAGCTGTCTAGAACATGTTGATAGCTCGTCTGCCTGCGGTAGCTGCTGCCGCGCACTTTATCTGTCCTTCGTATTTGGGATCTTCGTCACTCTGCCCTCCACCTAAGTCTCGATCAGACACCCTATCCGTTTTAAACGATGCAAACCTTTCCTTGTGAACAACTCTCATCTTGTTTCTTGGTTTGCCAACGGTCTGAACTAGATGCACCGTGTGATTCATTCATTAGATTATTTTTTACGAGCCTTTCCGCTTGCAATGCAAGCTTTTCTTGCCTCATTTCTAAACTTCTCTATTAGGACACCAAACATTTTCTTACCATTTCCGTAGGTGTTCACATTCTTCCCACTGTACGTAGGATCATGGCCAAAACTTAGCGGTACTTTCATATTGCAGCACTCCATCACTCTTTTCTTAGGTGGATCCTCATTCCTTGACCAAGAAAAATGTCTCTACCAACTATGACTTCCTCTACGATTTCGGCAATTATGAACTCATGTAAAATTGTCATATTCCCGATCATTACTTTACTAGTGGCTTTTCCCTGGAACCTTGGTGTCTGCACCAGTTACTGTACTCAACTTACCTCCATGCAATGGACTTATTTCCTTCGCGATAAAGTCAAATCAAATGATGGAGTGTGACACGCCTGTATCCATAGTTAGAACTCGCTTAAATCCATCCACATATCCACCGATAGTAACGTGCTCGCTTTATTACCGATAAGCGAGACGGAGATTATGGGACAATCTTCCTTAACTTTATGTTTTCGCGCTTGTCTGGTGGAGCCCATGCTAAAGTCGTCCTTGTACTAATCCTTTTGGTGGTTGCACCAATACAACATTTCTCCTTGAGCGCACAAGAGCGCGATCGGGAAAGGGGTTGAGCCTCCTAAAGGATGGTACTTTTATCCTGGAGGTCTTGGCATCTAACTTCTGTATAATACCGGCCTTCATTTGAGAAGTTGCAGCCAATAGCATATTCATGTCTATCCCCGTAGATAAGCCAGGAGCCATTGATTCAATCTAGTTGCTGACTGCTCTCGCATCATCAACAGGCTCTTCCTCCTCTATAACCTTCGTGGATCTCTCCTTGTCCTCACGACGGAATTCATATTGACTCAAGTCAATACCTTCGGCTTTCATAGCGTTTCGCAGTTGTGATTGTTGCTCCATGTTATTCCCGATTGATGATAATCCTCACTTCGACAACTCCTTTTTTAGAGGAGGCATCGTCAAAACCTGAATTTTGGTCAAAACAATCCCACTCCTGACACCAATTGTAAAAACTTTTGTAAGTAACTTCTATGATTTCCAAAATTCTTCAAGTTCGACCACAGGTTTGCTAAATAAAAGTACCAAGATTTGTTCGTTTGGCTTTTTAATTGCCAGGAATTTACTCAACGTTTACTTACTTCTCAAGAATTACATTATATACACACTTTATTCAATGTTTTATTTTACAATTCTTTATAATCACATAATTATTTTCCGCTTCACACAGTTTATCCTTTTCTAAAACACACAAATTACTCCAATATTAACCCCACTACGTTTTCTACTCGTCTGCCTGTGCTTCTTTTATATCGGACCATGATCCAAACATTCCGTTCAAGTTGTCTAGAACATACTGATAACTCGTCTGCCTGCGGTAGCTGATGTCGCTCATTTTATCTGTCTTTCGTATTTGGGATTTCCTTAACAATATAATTACAATTTATTTTTTTTATTTTATATTATATTATTTAATAATATTTTAATTTATATTAGTTATGTTTATTTCTTTTAAATCTTTTTTCCTCTTTTTTTTTTGGTAATAATTTAACTTAACTTAATTGTTTTAATTTATTTTAATTGATATGATATATATATATTTCGCAAATAAAACTTTAAGCGAAGATACATATGCACGTAAAAAATAAACGGCTAATAATAGCAAAACATTAGTGACAAAAATACCTAAAAAATTGTGCAGCGTCACATACATACCAAAGCTTAGTGAAAAAACGGGATATGAAACTAATTTTATGATAGCATTGGCGTTTATCAAACAAATCACTAGCTACTAAAACACAACAATAAATGCGCAGCAAGAAGGTAACGTTGTGTATGAAATCAAATGCAAGAGGAAAAACGATTAAATCTGCGAGAAATATACATAGGCACAACAAAACGGCCCTTAGTAGTGCGCTTAGCAAAGCATGAAACCAAATTATAATAATGTGTTTTTTTTTTTTGATTTCATCATATCAAACTAAATAAAGGAAGCACCTAAAGAAGCTAAAAGATTTAACGAAACGTCGGAAATGGAAAAGGTGAAATAAATTCTTTTTATTTGCACCAAAAAACAACCAGATCAGATGAACCTAATACGTAAAAATCTACAATAAAATACGAACTGATCGTCTATGAAATAACAAAAAACTTTCGCATTACTTCATCGTGGCGTCCCATATTTCTCCTTGTAAAATAGCATTTGCATGACATAAAAGTTTACTTCCCTGAAGTCTCTTCTCGTCCATACATACAGGTTTTTAATTAACTTTCTGACCTCACCCCTTCTTTAATGTTTATATTAATTCTATCTTGTCAAAGCCTTAAGCTCCCAGATTTTTTTTCGCTCAATAGCCAGAAGGTCGATTGGTATGCAGCCACTTATTACTAAGTTTGCTGGACCCGACACTGCTCGGTAGGCGGAGAACATTTTCAAGGCTGTCAAGCGTTGTACCCCACTTAATATATACATCTATGGTTGATTTTCTGCCTTTCTGTCCATACTTCTGCACCATATAGACAGATGATTAATATATACATCGATGGTTGATTTTCTGCATTTCTGTCCATACTTCTGCAACATATAGACGGATGATTGTGGTAGTCGACAAGAGCAATTTCCTCTTTTGTTGTGTTGGTCCTCCAATGTTAGCCATTAGTCGGCTAAGTAGCGCTGTTATCTTCTCTGCTTGTACTGCGGCGTATTGTACCTGTTCCCACAACGTCAATTGCTAGTCGAGTCTTACGCCAAGGTAGTTTATGACCCTAATTGTTTGGAAAGCAGCAAATATAGTCTGCAAGCTTATATCCATTGGAATGGGCTTATTTGTTAATAACAGCAGCTCGGTTCTCTCCGTGGCTGGCCTAAGACCGTGTGAGTCTAACCAGATTTGACTTCTTATTTTGGTTTCCTACGCGTATATTCGGTGTTTCCATTGATATAATCTAGTTGCTGACTGCTCTCGCATAATCAACAGGCTCTTCCTCCTCTATATCCTTCGTGGATCTCTCTTCGCCTCTACGACGGAATTCGTACTGGCTCTAGTCAATACCTTCGGCTTCCATAGCTTGTGTGATTGAATATCCGCCTTATTTCCGTTGAACAAAATCCTCACTTCGACAACTCCCTTTTTAGAGGAGTCATCGTCAAAACCTGAATTTTGTCAATTTTTCAATTCTTATAATTCAGGATATATTTAACCATCCCACTTCTTACACCAATTGTAATGACTTTTGTAAGTAACCTCTATGATACCAAAATTCTACGAGGTCGATCACTGGATTGCTAAATAAAAGTAACAAGATTTGTTCGTTTAGCTTCTTAATTGCCAGGAATTTACTCAACGTTTACTCACTTCTCAATAATTACATTTCTACACACTATACTCAATGGTTTATTTTACAATTAATTTTTAAAACACACACCTTACTCCAATGTTAACGCCACTGCGTTTTCTACTCGTCTGTCCGCGCTTCTTTTATATCGGAGCTGATAACTCGTCTGCCTGCGGTAGCTGCTGCCGCTCATTTTATCTGTCCTTCGTGTTTGGGATTTCCTTCGCAATTTATATTAATTTAATTTTTTATCTTATTTGATGATATTTTATTAACCTTTATTTAATTTTAACTTATTATAATTTTTTTATTTAATACTGTAAATTTGTTTTAAAATTTTTCTTATTATATCTATATACATTATACTTTATTTAATATAATTTGAGCAATTTTTTTTTATTTTGTTTACTTTTCTTTTAATTTTATTATTTCTGTTATATTTTTTTTTGGTAAAAATTTAACTTAATTTAATTGTTATTATTTAATTTAATAAGATTAACATATTTTAGTTTTGTTTAGTTCTTTTAAATCTTTTTTTTGAAGAAATTTTTATTTTTTTTTGTAATAATTCAAATCAACGTAATTGTTTTTTTTATATATTTTATTTAACGTTATTTTGATTTATTCTAATTGATATCATACTTGTGTTTGGCATACATATCCGTATGTAACTAATTAAATATGTATGGAGGTAAATGTGTCCCGAAACGTGTCCACTCATATCCACCGCAGTTTATAAATACATATATATTTTTTTAACATATGTATGTGCATGTAAATATATTGTTTAACTTACTAACTTTTTACATTTTAAAGACCAGTATATTACAACTGATCGTGTATTAAACGCCTCGGCGGCGCATTTTTGTGCGGTGAAGTTGGTATATGATAAGGGACAATTCGCAGTAATTTGCCGTTGATGGTGGTGTTATTCGCTCGAGTTCTAATCCAATTCGAAATTTCTATAATTTCTACTTTTGCTCTTTTATTTTATATTTTTTAGTTAGTTTAGTTAAATATATTTAAGAAATAAGAGCTTCAATGTTAGTTCACATTTACATGCATTAAATAAAAGTGCATGTATGAAAGAAAAATTACAGCACTATACAAGTTGAGAGTTTTTTCCAAGTAATTTGAGTACAAATGCGCATTTATGCTAGTCCCTTAATAAGTTGCATCTTCGTTTCCGACAATTGCCTAATGGGCCATGTACGCTCATGTACGCTCCAACGCATCCAATTTGACTTAAGATTTGCGCCTATTAAATTCTCTGAGGGGAGAGAGGAATATTTCCATCCAACACCAGTATCTTATAATGTTAATATAATGAAAAATTCTGCATTCATGAAAATAGATATTCCAAATTTAATGATAAAATATACACACAAGTGGTTCAAGCAGCTCATGGCTTCCGGTCTTAGACCAAGTATCCCCTGGGTAGCCAACAAACATCCGTTTGGAGGCGTGCTCAAGTGAGAAGGTGAATCCCCTGCGATTGTGCGTAGGGCTTGGGACCCACCATATAAAAACTATACTCCAATGAAAAATCAACAAATTCCTCGGAAAAGAGATCCCTGTTTGAAGACGACCCCTGCAAACTTTAAAAGTATCACGATTTCCCTTAATTGGGAAGGTGCCACTGCCCTGCTGGTGATGTTCTTGTAAGATTAACGACTGACATCATCGCCGTCCAAGGAGTGCGATGGACCGGGCAAGGACGGAATAAGGTGGGTGCGTGTAAAATCTATTATACATATATATATATATATATATAAATTTGGCGCTTTGTAACCACTGAAGCGATTTTTGGCCGAGCTCCTCCACCAATTTGTGGTTTTGCGTCTTGATGTTTATACCAATAAATGGAGGGACCTACAGTTTATTCTAAGCCGAACGGCTGATGGATTTTTATGAGGAGCTATAATTTCTTGTCAGAAATACACTCGGAGGGCTTGACATTCCCTGCCAAGGGGCGACCGCAATTAGAAAAATTTATTTTCTATAATTTTGGACGTTGCTCGAATCTGAGCTCGAACCCAGGCCTTCCGAATGGCAGTACGCAATGCTAACCACTCGGCTATCGCGGCCATTAAAAGGTATGCAAATTTGGTTTTGGACTTGTGCTGGGAGAGACTTCGTCGCCGAGACTTCGCCATTCGTTCGTTGATTTACGCCACGCCTCGACAGAAGAGAGGGACGATGTGACCAAAGATGCCAAAATTGTGCTAGGCGATTTCAACGCCAGGGTGGGCAAAGAGAGTAGTTTTGGCTCAACAATCGGAAAATTCAGCCTTCATGACGAAAAATCCCCATATGGGCTGAGGCTGATTGACTTCGCTGGGGTCCGAAATATGGTTGTCTTCAGTATCAGAATCCGGCACAAGAAAATTCATCAAGCAAAATGGCTGTCACCAGATTGAAAAACACGCAACCAAATCGATCATGTTGTGATAGACGGAAGACATGTATCCAGTGTTCTAGATGTTCGTACGTTCCAAGGACCAAATATCGACCAGGATCCCTATCTTGTAGCAGCACCGCCTCTGTGCACCAAAGATAGCGTATCAACAAGCTTAAAAAAATTTCGACGTCGAAAAGCTACAATCGCGCCTGACAGTTAGAAGTTTTTCTTATCGGAACCAGGATTAACAACACCAACAATGTTAGCCTTAAAATCCAACGCAGAATCACTATTGCGAACAGCTGCTACTTTGGACTAAGTAGGAAATTGAAAAGTAAAGTCCTCTTTTGACGAACAAAAACCAATCTACAAGTCGTTCATCATTCCTGTGCATTAGTCTGGACGATGTCGACATCCAATGAGTCGGCTTTAGAAGTTTTCGAGAAATAGGTTTTGCAGAAGGTTTATGGTCCATTGCGCGTTGGCAATGACGAATACGACGACATTGTCTTCCAAAGGCATGAAGGCTCTTCAGCTTTGAAAGTATTCGATGGAGTACCCGCTGTTGAAAGCAGAGGAAATAGAAGGCCTCCGTTGGAAGGATCAGGTGGAGAGCGACCTGGTTTCACTTGGTATTTCTAATTGGCGCCTAACAACAAAGAGAAGGAACGAGTGCGCGCATTTGTTGATGCGGCTATAATCGCGTAAGCGGTGCCTACGCCAAAGAAGACGAAAATTTCTTTAAATTCATTGAAGTTGATTGAATTTTATTTAGTTTTAGTTTTGTCTCATTTTTTTAAATATTTTTCTTTTATATTTTGATTTTCGATTTATTTTAACTTTTAAATATATTTTTAATTCTTTAGTTTAATTGGTTATTTTTATCTTTTTTTTATTTGCTTGAATTTAATTTAATTAATTTCATTGGATTTTAATTTTGTTTGATATAATTTTGTTGGAAATATAAGCTTCATATTTGCATATTATATACATATGTATGTTAAGTGACAACATTAGATGTAACATTTATAAATCTGTAATAATTATAATTGTAAGTTGCATGACTTTGTATAGATGAATTGGTTCTGATTAAACTGTTGAACTCTATACACTGAGTGTTTTCCTTGTTAGTAAGGCTCTCCAACAATGGTAATGGACCAAGCGAAGCATTTAATGAAAAAAGTCTTTAATTAGAGTAGAATAATATAAATTAGAAGAACTGTTGTTGCGCTAAATTAAATTAAACGTGATCGAAAAATCGGAAAAAGATAACTATGATACCTGCTGATGTTGTATGCGGGAGGTGTGTGGCATTTGAAGTAAATTCGACAGCACCGAAAAAGTTGGAAATGGCTGACCAAAAGGTGTTAGCATGCATAAAATTAGCAGAATTGGACATTCAAATAAATGACGAATTAAAAGTCGTTATGTTGCTATCCAGTGTTCCTCATTTGTGGGAAGACTTCGGTATCGCCGTTGAGACAACGCAAATTCAGCCAAGCAGGTGACAGAAAATCGGCACAAAAGAAGCAGAAAAAATCCTAGTTTAAGGAGAAATGTTTCAACTGTCAACAAATTGGTTATCGGGCAATCGAGTATCGCAACTCCATGAAGAGTACGTTGGCAACGCGGTAAGCAGAGAAGTGATATATGGTACATATGTCGACAGTGGCGCCATATCACATATGTGTTGTGATAAAAGTGCCCTTCTTTCATTTAATGAGAAAAACATAGAAGTAATATTAGTTGCTGATACATATTGTAGCGATTTTACTGAATCAACCTCGATAATTTTCTAAATCCATCGGGTACGATCACTGGAATGTTAAATACAAGTCAAAAACTTTATTTGCAGTTTCTTTATTTATAAAAATTTATTTAATGTCCTTTTATTACTATATATTGTAGCGAAAATGCGAAACGACCGTAAGATGAAAAGGGAGGCCGCTAACTGGCATGTTCTAAAGCTTGAATCGCGAATAGTCTTATCGAGAAAATCTCGACTACTATAGGTGTTAATTGTGAGCAAATCGATTACTATATAAAGGCAAAGCACAACTGCTGGAGCAATCAGTCGTAAAGTGAGCTCGTTGGTGATTACACTACTGTGAAATAAAAATAGTTTTGTAAGTTGTTAGTTATTGAGTAAAAAAAGGGAAATGAGTAAATTATTTATAATTAAGAAACTGCAAATATAGTTGGCGACTTTTATTGAACGATCCAGTGATCGGACTCAAATGATTTCCGAAATCATCGAGGTTGATTCAGCAAAATCGCAACAATGTGTACAGAGTACTGGTGAAGGCTATATTATGCTTCAAAGTAGAAACAGCAACATAGTGTGTCGAAAATGTGTAGCGAATGACAGATGAAAGAGAGGAGCCGACAACTGGCATGTTCTAGAGCGTAAAACGAGACGATTATCTTAACGAGACGATTATCGTAACGACGCGATTATTCCAGGGTTTCGTTTTCAAGCAGCAAACAAGTATATAAGGGCGACACACTGCAAAAGCAATGAGTCGTGAAGTAAACGCGTTGGAGATTACATTACAGTAAAGTAATAAACAGTACATTGTGAAAGTTGTATACAAGTAATTGTAAATAGTAAAATGAATTGTAATTGAATTGTGAATTACTGAATAATAAAAGGACATTAAATAAAGTCTTTATAAATAAAGAGACTGCGAATTAAGTTGGCGATTTTTATTTAACAATCCAGAGATCGTACCCGAAGGATTTGGGAAATCATCGAAGTTTAAACAACAAGATCGTAACAATTGGTGTCAGAAGTGGGATTGTTAACTAAATCCCAAAGGATAATAATTGAAAAATGGTGAAGATCTAGGATTTGACGATGCCTCCTCTCAAGAAGGAGTTGGCAAAGCGAGGATTGTCAACAACTGGAAATAAGGCAGAGCTGCAATCAAGTCTGCGAGAAGCAATGGAAGTCGAAGGCATCGACTTGAACCAGTACGAATTCCGTCGCGAGGATGAAGATGTATTCTTGAAGGACATTGATAAAGAAGAGGCTATTGATTCTGCGAAGGGGTTGGAGCAGCCATCAAGTAAGATTCAAGAAAATTCCCCTGGCTCATCTACCGGTATGGACATGAACATGTTGTTGAATGCAATTTCACAAATCAGTGCCAACATGTCACAAACCAATGACAACATGTCACAAAAGATGGATGCACAGGATGCCAAGATATCGGAAAAGATGGATGCACAGGATGCCCGTAATTCACAAAATAATTCTGTAATGAACGCGAACACGTCACAAAAGTTGGATGCACAGGATGCTAAGCTGTCACAAAAGTTTGATGGATTAGAAGGAACAATCGCACAAATACAGCAAAATCTGGTGAGAGACAATGCGGAACTTAAGGAAAGGCAGGATCAAATCGACGAGCGCCAAGACAAAATAGCGGAGCTAATTGAGACCAAAGTCAACGCATTGGAAGGTCGTGTGCGGGATTTGCAGTTAAACCGTCCAACCACTTCAGTGAACGCTCCCAAGCTAGAAACAAGATCCTTTGACGGCAAAATTCCATTCCAAGTCTTCAAGCTCCAGTTTGAGAAGACGGCTGAAACAAATAAATGGAGCATGGAGGAAAAATCTACTGCACTATTCGTTGCGTTGGAAGGACCTGCGGCAGAACTTTTGCAAACTATACCTGATTATGAGAGAAATGATTACGACGGATTGATGCGAGCCCTCGAAAGACGCTATGGTAGCGAACACAGAAGACAAATTTACCAGATGGAGCTAGAAAAGCGCGACCAACAACCGAACGAATCTCTACAGTAATATGCTTCGGAAATTGAGAGATTGGCTCATTTGGCCATTGGAGACGCATCGGGCGAGCATCTCCAAAGGGTGAAAATACAAAGATTCGTCAGCGGAATAAAAGACATTTACACTAAGCGAGAGACATATGCGAATCCAAAGTTGACATTCAAACAGTTGCGTATGCTCAAACACGTGAAACGGCGGTACTCATAAGCAGACCAGCATACAAAGTCAATAAAGTGGAGGTTGAAACACCAGATGTGATGACCGAAATATTTAGAACTCTGAAGTCGTTAGAAGGAATGAATCGTTCTGGTGTCAAGAATCAGGCTGGAAAATGCTTTAAATGTGGAAAGCCTGGTCACTTCGCACGAGTTATAGTTATTTATAGCGAGACACCGTTTTTTTCTTTCGTTGTATCTTTATTGAGAGACGATTCAAGACTGCTCTTAACTGCTACTTATAATTCTATTCGTAGCCAGCACTACGATCGTTGCACAAAACTGCTGACCGGCACATTCCATCACGTACCGACTGCTAGCATTAGAAAATGCTGACTTTTCTTGTTGGGGCATCTGTTGTTGATACGTCATGCTCCAGCGGCATGATCGGCGGCGGTGCAGTTACACTATATGTAACTCCTCCGGGGTTTGTGTAAGGATTCTGCTGAATCCTTTTATTTAAAATTTTAATTCTTACATATTTTTGTCTCCATACTCTTACAATCATAATTATTGCTATTAACAGTATAATTAATAAGGTAATGTTAAGGCCATATGAAACATTTTTATGATACTTCAATTCTTTGATTTCTTTTAGATTTTCAAAATTATTTAACACAATATTATCAAAATTTACTTTTGCCTCATAAGATTGGTTTAACATTTATACCGGATGTACAAGTTTGTCAATAAATTCTGTTTTGTTGTTACTAAAAATTTCTTGTTTTATTTTTACTTTACAATTTGCAAACTTTATAATATAATTATTTTGTAATACGAAATTTCTTCCATCACAATTCTGAAGTAAACTTTCGTTATAGGCATTTTTTACTAGTAAGGTGTCATCATCTATTTCCTGGATTATTGTTTTGTTGTTGTACTTAAATTCACTATCATTAGAAAAGATACAATTCTTGCTTAGCTTTAATTTTTTAAATTCAGTATTTTCCTTATACACAGTATGTTCTTAATTTATTGTTACAATTAGTTGATCTTCCTGATCTATTTGCAATTTTGCTTTATTTGGCAAAGGCGTAATTAATATTATATGTTCGTTAAAAAAACTTTTTGGAATTTGTATTGCAAATATTATTGCTTCATTTTTGATTGCCACAACTCCTATATTGGCCAGTTTTAATTTATAAAAGTCTATTTCAAAACCATCTATTTCTTCTTTTGTTAACATACCCGGATGTATTAAATTATTTTTAGCGGCGGCTATATTATCCTGAATTTCATGGATTTTTCTTTCAATATACCTTAATTTGTTCATTTGATCATTGTATAGAACCAATTTGGCTAACTCTCTATCTTCCTTCTGTATTTTATTTAGTCCTTCTAAAATTTTGGCCCTGTCATTTTCTATTATTGTTTTCATTAAGTTAATTGAATTATTAAAGTGCTTATTTACGTTCGTTATGGCGTTGTGATTATTTTCTTCTATTACTTTTAAGTGATTAATTATATCCTGTCTGTCCTCATCGTCCATTACTCCGAACAACCATTTGTACATTGTGCCGCCCAAGTTAATCAAACCTCTCTTCCTGGGGTGTAATCGATCTGATTTTTGCTTTGATTATTTTAATTTCATCAAACAGCAGCTGTTTGTTACCTATTTCTGCCTGTCTTATATTCTCCTGAATTTCTTCTACCAAGTCTGTTAATTCTTTCGTATGTATATGTGCAGTATTGTATTTACTTCGTTGACAATTTCTAATTCGTTGAGTTGGATCATGGTGTACCCTGCCTCTTCAGCTATCGGTGGTACTTGTAGGAACGCTGTGACCAATTTCATTGCGGTCACCAAAACCATTATTGTCCACATAGTCTGAAATATGTTGACGTTGAACTGTTAGTTGGAGTGACAACAAAAAAAATTTGTTTCTATATATCCCCGTTATGTGCTATTATCCTAGCCTTATCATCTTCCCCTTCATTATTTACCTGCTCAACTCTAGCGAATTTAACTGGCCTCTTTATGTTTGCTATATGAACGTTTTGCAGGGGGTTGATCCTTATGCCGTACTCTTTTATAGTTTTTAATCGGTCCCATTTCTCTTTATTCTACGTATTGTTCTCTATCTTTATTTCTATTGGTTATTATGTGTTGTTTAG
This sequence comes from Neoceratitis asiatica, assembly GCA_030068015.2. Taxonomy (NCBI): domain Eukaryota; kingdom Metazoa; phylum Arthropoda; class Insecta; order Diptera; family Tephritidae; genus Neoceratitis; species Neoceratitis asiatica. The sequence continues at coordinate 8,477,981 of CM061530.1, read as the reverse complement.
TTTGGTTAATTCTGTCTTGTAAAATGGATGGGTCAATGTTTTCTTTTGCAGATCTGGGGAACATTTAATGGTTGAGTGATAGCGGTTGTTATAGTTACCTATGACAACTTGTATCCTCATTTCCGTTGAAAGACTTGAATCATCAACACTCATTAGTTTCTCCAACAAGGTTGAGTGAAGTCTTTCAATATCGGCGTTTCCTGTGTGGTTGTTTGGTTTAGTTAGATGAACTTCAACGTTTTCTTTATTGAGAAACTCGATCAATTGCTCCGCACGAAATTCGTTATCCATTATAACTTTTTTTGGTTTACCAAATTTAGCAAAATGCTCAACTATGATGGCTTTCTTTGATTTCCAATTCCTGTCAGTTATATTGTATGCTGCTGCGGATTTCGTTAATTTATGAATTACCGTAACGAACGAATGATTGTTAAAATGAAAGATGTCAATATGGACCACTTCATTTTTATCGGTGGGTGTTTCGGTTAACTGGAATTTCGGTCTGATTGGTTTCCTATCATATTTAATCTGTTGGCATTTTTGGCAGTTATTTGTTATTAATTGTATATATTCCTTGAATTCTGGATAAAATATTTTATCCTTAAGTGAATTATAGGTCTCGTTTATTCCGCTATGCATCGATTCGTTATTGTGGTATAGTGCGATTTGCTTATGCAGCTCTTCTTCTTGTAGTATGTCTGTTTCTCTTTTTGTACACCTAATAAACTGTAGTTTACTATTGCCAGAAAACATAGATATTAGCAAAAGTTGAACTTTGTGGTAGCCGGATTCGTCGGTTTCTGAGAAAATTCCAACGGTACCTCCTTTAATGTATCTTTCTAAAATTACTTTGATTGTATTCTCATTTTCCATTGGATTAATTTGTATTATTTGTCTGTTATGTATGATTTGCATTTCAGTTTGCGGACTTTATGTTATTATGATTTGAGTTTTATATTTATCCACAATCTCTTCTTTTATAACAAAGTGTTCTAATAATTCTTCTTCTGCAGAATGGACTGTATCCGACATTTCGAAATTTGATTCATTGTCATTATCTTCTGTTATTTTTGGCGAATTCTCAATTCGACTTAGGAAATCTGCTACTACATAATCTTTACCATTGACATATTCAATCTCATAATTATACTCTTGAAGTTTTAGGAGCCACCTTTGATGGCGTGGTGAAAATTCTTTCCCTTTATACTTGCTATTTAAATACTTAATCGGGCAGTGATCAGTTATTATTTTGAATTTTTTTCCATAAATATATGATATGAAATAAGTTACTGCATAAATAATTGCAAGAAATTCCTTGTCCGTTGTCGCATATTTTTGCTCATGGTTATTTAATGTTCTTGAAATATAGCATACTGGTTGGCCTTGCTGTGAAAGCACAGCTCCAATAGCATAATCGCTTGCATCCGTGGTAATTGTAAATTGTTTATCGTACTCAGAATATTTTAGAATTGGGTGTGACGAGATAAGTGTTTTTAGATTTTCAAAACTGGCTATATACTGTGGGTCTTTCGGATTTATTTTATTGCCTTTTTTTAAATACTTTATCATCGGATAGGCTATTCTTGAATGGTCCTTAATAAATTTCCGATAATAGCCTGTGGTTCCTAAAAACCCTTTTAGTTGCCTTTCTGTTTTTGGAATCGGTAACTTTTGATGGCTGAAATTTTTTCCGAGTTGGGCTTAATGCCGTCTTTTGTTAAAACATGGCCCAAAAATTCTGTATCCCTTTTTAAGAAACTACACTTATTGGCTTGAATTTTTAAATTATGTTCTTGAAGTCTTGAAAAAATTTTTCCTAGTGAAATTTTATGTTCTTCAAAAGATGTGGAAAAAACAAGCATGTCATCGAGGTAGACGACACAGATTTTATTTATATAGTCCCTCAAAATCTCGTTCATCATTCTTTGGAAAGTGGCTGGGGCGTTTTTCAACCCAAAAGGCATTCTGACGTATTCGTACAGACCTGCCGGAGTCACAAAAGCTGTTTTCTCAATATCTTTTTCTGCCATTAAAATCTGATGGTAACCTTTCGCTAGATCTAAGGTGCTAAAGTACTGTGCTTTGCCCAATTTGTCTAGGATTCCATCAATATTCGGCAGTGGATATTTATCGTCCACAGTTATTTTATTCAACCTTCTGTAATCAACCACTAACCTATATTTTTTAATACCTGAACTATCCATTTTCTTTGGCACAATTAGGATGGGTGAACTATATTTACTTCTGCTTTTTCTAATAATACCTTGACTTTTTGACGGTTACCGTTCTAATGTCATGCACCACCGCTCTTGTGGTCGTTAGATTATCCCCCTCCTTATAAATTAATTTTTCAAAGTTGTTTAATAATTTGTTTATCATTGTTTTTTCCTCTGATTGTAGGTGATCTACTTTTATATCTCCGACTCCACTTACTTCCAATGAATAAACTTGCTCTTCCACTACTTTTGTGTGAAACGGGATTTTAACACCGTTTTGTAGTATCATTTCTTTGTTTTCTATGTCTAAAACTTTTAAATTTTTGAATATAAAGTCGTTTCCTATTATAAGGTCGTATGGTTTTTCGAAATCCAATGCTAGCCATTTCATTTTAGCTTCTACAGGATAATTAAATTCGGATGGGCAAGGAGTTGCAACTTTTTTGTTTGGTTTATTTATATCACCATTTAGGGTGCTAATAATGGTCCTATTATTTTCTACGACAGGTAATTTAATATTTTCGAACATTTTTCTTTTCATTATGCTTATGGTTGAATCTGGGTCCACCAATGTACACCATTCATTGTTAAATAATGTCAGAGTAATCAAAATTTTTTTGTTATTGTCCGAGGCTAATTGATAAAAAAATCCCTACTGTCGGTAACACTGTTAGTTCCCTCGGTCTGGCTCATTGTGTCTACTTCCATAGGTATAGCACTTTGCGTAGTGGGATTAGATCTAATGTTGTCTGAAGTATTATAACCTTGTCTATAGTTATTACTGTTGCTATAGAAATTTCTATTTCTACTGTTGTTTTGGTACGAGTACCTACCTCTGTTTTGTTGGTTTTGATTATTTTGTGTATTGCCATGACTTCGTTGACTATTTTGGCTTTGAAAAGATTGATTTTGATTTGACCTGCTTTTTTGTCTTTCGTTTCTTTGGATTCTATCTTGATTGTTACCATTGAAATTCCTATTTTGATTATTATAATTGACCACATTATTCTGGTAACTCTGACCCGGTTGTCGAGTCCTTTGGTCGTATCCGTTCTGAGTTTGTTGTCTGTACTGTATGTTTCTTTCGGAATTATTTCATTTTAAAAAACTAGGGTTTAGATTCCCGTCATCTAACCCAATGAATTCGTAAATTTTGTTTGCTGCTTCGCTCAGCGAGGTAACTTGCATTATTGTATGTGCAAATGCCCCTGCTGATAGCTGCTTTATTCGTTGGAGGAGTTTACCAGAGAATATTTCTTTCATGGTTCTCCGTTATCCATTAGCGCACAATATTCTGTAATATTGTCGATCGCATTCTCGACTTTTGTACTTAATTCGCTATTGCTTCCAACTCTTATTGACGATAATTCTTGTGTGATCGTCAGTTGATCTTTTGATGGCCTGTAGTGGCGTTTCAGTTTGCTCTTACAGTCTTCCCATCCTAGGGGTGGGTTTATCTGAAAAAAATTATTTGCAGCCCCTAGTATTTTCATGTCATAGATTACTTGAAACACTACATGTTCTCTTCCTATATAGTCCATCAGAACTCTTTCTACAGCCGATATAAACGCTGGTAGGTTTTTTGGACTGCCTTCAAAAGGTTTTAAATATTTAAGGTCTCTTTCCACTGTCTGTCGAGTGGTCGTCTATTGCTGTTCGGCATTTTGCCGTAGCAGCTGTGTGATTGCTACTAAACAGTTTTGCATCACTTGCAATTGTTGTTGTTGTGCCTCTGCCATCTGGGAGCTTTCATTTTATTTTTTATTTTTTTTATTTTTTTTTAACTTAAGTTTGTTTCAAATAGTATAATACTTCCACTTTAATTGTATATTTTACCTGCCTCCTAGCGTTATGCTACACTTATTTATTTATGTGTTATTTTACAAGATTCTAAAACTGTAGATCTCTAATTTGGTGTTTGTATTTGCTAATTAAAAATTTTTGATGCACTGGATTTTTTTTCCTTAATCTTCTTATGTAGTTATTATAATATTATACGGATTATAATATATTGATAATTGAAATTTAGTCTTACGATTTCCTTCCATTTTTTTTGTTTGTTTGTTAGTTGATTGGTGTTGGATATTTTATTTTATGCTACTGCTGCTACTCCAATGGTTCTCCAACGGCGTTCGTATTTTATAGGAATGTGGCTCCACGGCGGTTGCTGCTGCTGCTGCAATTCTAACTGCAATTCTTGACTTAGTGATAACCACGTTGTTTAAGTAAAGTCTTTTGACTTGTTGATTAATTTATTTTTATTTGCTTTTGTTGTAGTTGAATTCCGTTTGCTAAAGTAATTCCATTTGCTATAGTTACCCCAGACAGAAGTTTGCTTAATTCTTCATCAATTCTGGCCAACTGCAAATGTGGAATTTTTTTTTCCGCAAACTGCTATTCCAGTGTAGGGTCGTCGACTGCGCCAGTTATAGTTATTTATAGCGAGACACCGTTTTGTTCTTTCGTTGTATCTTTATTGTGAGATGATTCAAGACTGCTCTTAACTGCTACTTATAATTATATTCGTAGCCAGCACTACGATCGTTGCACAGAACTGCTGACCGGCACATTCTATCACGTACCGACTGCTAGCATTAGAAAATGCTGACTTTTCTTGTTGGGGCATCTGTTGTTGATACGTCATGCTCCAGCGGCATGATCGGCGGCGGTGCAGTTACACTATATGTAACTCACGTGAATGCAAAACGGGTTCCAGCATACAGGAAGGACAGCGCGACCAGAAACGCAACGAATCTCTACAGGAATATGCTTCGGAAATTGAGAGATTGGCTCATTTAGCCATCGGAGACGCATCGGGTGAGCATCTGGAAAGGGTGAAAATACAAAAATTCGTCAGCGGCATAAAAGACGTTTACACCAAGCGAGAAACATATGCGAATCCAAAGTTAACATTCGCTGAAACAGTGGCGTATGCTCAAACACGTGAAACGGCGGCACTCATAAGCAGACCAGCATACAAAGTCAATAAAGTGGAGGTTGAAACAGCAGATATGATGACCGAAATATTGAGAACTCAAAATTCGTTAGAAGGAATGAATCGTTCTGGTGGCAAGAATCAGGCTGGAAAATGCTTTAAATGTGGGAAGCCTGGTCACTTCGCACGCGAATGCAAAACGGGTTCCAGCATGCAGGAAGGACAGCGCAAACGGAAGGCTGAGGAGGATAAACCATCAACTTCTCGGTTGTTAAACTACAACGAGCCAGTCTAAAGGGGCGTATGCTGGTTCCAGCATAATCTCCGTCTCGCAAATTGGCAGAAAAACGAGCAACATTACTATTGGTGGATATGTGGATGGACGAGCGCGAATATTAACAGTGGATACAGGCGCATCACACTCCATCATTCGAACTGACCTGATCGCTAAAGAAGTGAGACCATTACCTGGAGCAATATTGAAAACGGCGACTGGTGAGGATACCCAAGTAGTGGGAGAAGTAACATGTGAAGTAACAATTGGGAATGTGATGGTGTTACACAGCTTTATAGTCGCGCAGATTGTGGATGAGGTATTCATAGGAGTGGACTTCTTGATGAATGAAGGTATCAAGATCGACTTGAATAACAAAATTATGGAGTATAAGAACATGGAGGTACCACTAAACATTGGCTATGATTTCACATACAGCAGCAAACAAGTGGTCTTAGAAGGCAGTGAACTGATTCCACCAAAGTCAGAAGCAGTTGTTTGGGCGAAAATTAATGGAGATTGGGACAAACAAATTGTGGGTTGTCGAAGTAGCACAGAATTCTACACAGGACATTGTTATTGGTAAAACCCTGGCTAAGACACAAACGAATGGACGCATCCCAATGAGAGTATTAAATGACTTCAGATCACCAGTAAAAATTCCTAGTGGAACTGTATTAGGGCAATGTCAAGAGGTGGAAGCCATCATCAAAGACAATGATTCCTCTGGAATCGACTCTATTGGCAGCAACGAGGTGGAGGAAGATATCAATGCATGGACACAAGGATTGGGAGGCAAGTACAAGCACAAGGCCAGCCAGCTTATCTGCAATACTCTAACATATTCGACAAGGATGGCAACAAACCAGGCAGGACCAACGTAGTAAAACATTGCATTGATACTGGTGACGCAAGACCAATTCTTCAAGCCCTCGAAGCGTTCCACTAGCCAAACGTGACGCTGTTGGCCAAATAATTAAGGAAATGAGCGATAGCAATGTTATCGAACCATCGGCAAGTCCATGGAGCTCTCCGGTAGTACTCGTGAAGAAGAAAGATGGTCAGTTGCGGTTCTGCGTGGACTATCGGAGAAAGAAAGAAAGACAGCTATCCTTTGCCCAGGATCGATGATACACTAGACTCGTTAACTGGCACAGAATGGTTCTCAACACTTGACCTTAAAAGCGGTTATTGGCAAGTAGAAGTGAGTGAAGCAGATAAAGAGAAGACAGCTTTTAGTGCTGGCAACGGTCTATGGCAATTCACGGTAATGCCATTTGGGTTATGCAACGCTCCTGCCACTTTTGAAAGACTAATGGACCATGTGCTCAAAGGACTACATTGGAAGACTTGTTTTGTGTATCTGGATGACATCATCGTATTGGGAAAGAGCTTCGATGAACATCTGAGAAAAGTGGAAGAAGTTTTCCAGAGAATAGCTGGCGCTGGTCTTAAACTAAGTCCTAAGACGTTCTCTTTATTCAAGAAGGAGGTGAATTACTTAGGTCTCCAAGTAACCACGAAGGGCGTTTGTACTGCGAAAGAAAAAATAGAAGCAGTGAACGATTGGCCGAGAGCCAGAAATTTGCATGAATTAAGAAGTTTCCTTGGGCTGTGTACTTACTATCGCCGCTTTGTTCTGAATTTCGCCAGCGTAGCTCATAGTCTACATGAGCTTACAAGGAAAAATGGATCTTTCAAGTGGAAAACTGAACAAGAGGAGGCTTTCCAAGCTTTAAAAGAACGACTATGCACTGCACCTATGCTAGCGTACCCGGTTCTAGGTGCAACATTTATTCTGGACACAGATGCTAGTGGTTATGTAATAGGAGGTGTACTTTCGCAAGAGATTGATGGGCAGGAGAAGATAGTTGCCTATTATAGCCGGTCTATTGGGAAACCAGAGCGGAACTACTGCGTAACTCGGAGAGAACCATTAGCATTGGTGGATTGCATTAAACACTTCCACAAATATCTGTATGGTCAACATTTCCGAGTTAGAACGGATCATGCAGCGCTGAAGTGGCTACTACAGTTCAAGAATCCTGAAGGGCAACTAGCACGGTGGATTGAGAGACTGCAAAGTTATGACTTCACCATCGAAGTATGGAATGTAAGCATTGCTCGAAAGCCGAGGGTAAGGAAGACATAATAGACGTCCGGCTAATGACAATTACATCAGCAGAAGAGTGGGAGGCAAGTCACTTAAGGAAATGTCAGCAAGAAGATCCGGACTTGGAATTATTAATGCACGGATTGGAAATGAATAGACGGCCAAGTAAGGAACAAATGGCAGCGGGAAGTCCCATCGCGAAAGCATACTGGGCACAAAGGAACAGTTTAGAGTTGATATCTTGCTGTTTGCATAGAGTATGGGAAAGTGAAGATGACCAGTGCTCTCGGAAGCTTATAGTAGTTCCGAAGTTAAGAATTCCGGATGTTCTTAAGGAATTCCATAATGGTCCTAGTGGGGGGCACCTACACATTACAAAAACGCTGGAGAAGATCAGGCAGCGGTTCCATTGGGTTGGCTGTCGTCAATCGGTCGCTGAGTGGATTGCTAATTGCACGGAGTGCATAGCAGCTAAATGACCAAAGTCACGAAGTCATGGGCAGATGAAGCAGTATAACTCAGGTGCACCATTTGAGCGGGTTGCCATGGATGTAGCCGGTCCATTCCCTATGAGCAAACAAGGAAACAAATACGTTCTTGTGGTTACGGACTTCTTTAGTAAATGGCCTGAGGTCTACCCAATTCCAAACCAGGAAGCGAAAACAGTTGCGGATGCATTCACTCACAATTGGGTTACCAGATACGGTGCGCCTATAGAATTGCACTCAGACCAAGGAAGAAACTTTGAATCGGCGGTGTTCCAGGAGATGTGCCAGATACTTAGTATTCGCAAAATTCGAACGACAGTCCTGCGTCCTCAATCAGATGGCATAGTAGAGCGATTCAGCCGGACCCTGGAAGAGCATTTGCGGAAAGTAGTGGACAAGCATCAAGATGATTGGGATGTACACATACCGCTTTTCCTGATGGGATATCGGTCCGCAGCTGCCGGGATACTGTTTGGTAGTGAACTTAGGTTGCCCAGCGATTTAAAATTTGGAATAACTGGTGATGCGAGAAGAATTGGGAAGGAAGCGTCTACTGTTCTCGAGGAAGAGTTAAGAGAGATACATGCTATTGTGAGGCAGCGAACTCAAATTATGAGTGACAAAATGAAGGCTAGGTATGACAAGGCGATGAACTCCGAAGTCTTCCAAAATGGAGATTTGGTGTTGCTGTACAATCCACAACGAAAGAGAGGTTTGTCCCCAAAATTTCAATGCAATTGGGAAGGTCCATACAAGATAATCAAACGACTAAACGTCGTTCCAAACCGTGGGAAGGCCGAGAAACAGGATGAAAGTGGTGCACCTAGAGAGGCTCGCTGCGTTTGGAACAGCGAATGTGGCTGAGGTGGAGGGCAGTGTGGCGAAAATGCGAAGCGAATGACAGATGAAAGAGAGGAGCCGACAACTGGTATGTTCTAGAGCGTAAAACGAAACGATTATCTTAACGAGACGATTATCGTAAAGACGCGATTATTCCAGGGTTTCGTTTTCAAGCAGCAAACAAGTATATAAGGGCGACACACGACTGCAAAAGCAATCAGTCGTGAAGTAAACGCTTTGGAGATTACATTACAGTAAATTAATAAACAGTACATTGTGAAAGTTGTATACAAGTAATTGTAAATAGTAAAATGAATTGTAATTGAATTGTGAATTACTGAATAATAAAAGGACATTAAATAAAGTCTTTATAAATAAAGAGACTGCAAATTAAGTTGGCGATTTTTATTTAACAATCCAGAGATCGTACCCGAAGGATTTGGAAAATCATCGAAGTTTAATCAGCAAGATCGTAACAATAGAATTACAAAATATGAATTTTTTGTCAATGAGCAAAACAGTAGAATATAGTACTTAATAATGAATTAGCTTTGGTGACAAACAAGCTAAAATAATTAGTATCAATGGCAAAATGCAGAAAACAATTTCTATTTGTCCAGTAATAGCAATGTGGCTAATGCTGTACATATTGTGGCAAAAATTCGAGCGAATGTCAAATGAGAGAAAGAAGCCGATAACTGGCGTGTTCTCGAGCATGAATCGAGAATGTACGATATCGGGATCCATTCGCTTGTTCCGGGCGGCTGTCGTGAACAATCGATTCAGTATATAAGGGCGAAACACAACTGCAGAGCGAATCAGTCGTAAAGTGAACGCTACTGTGAATTAAAAATAGTACACAGTAAAAATTTTATTATAAGTGATTGTAAACAGTGGGAGAAGTAACATGTGAGGTCACAATAGAGAATGTGACAGTGTTACACAACATTATAGTCGCGCAGATTGTAGATGAGCTAATCATGGGAATAAAAGAACATGGAAGTACCACTAAGCATTGGCTATAATACCACATACAGCAACAAACAAGTGGTCATAGAAGGCAGTGATCTGATCCCACCAAAGTCAGAAGCAGTTGTTTGGGCAAAGATTGATAGAGATTGTGGGACAAACAAATTGTGGGTTATCGAAGCATCACAAAATTCTACAACGGACGTACTTATTGGCAAAACCCTGGCTTACACGTAAAAGAATGGACGCATCCCAATGAGAGTATTAGATGACTTCAGATCACCAGTAAAAATTCATAGAGAAACTGTATCAGGGCAATGTCAGAAAGTGGAAGCCATAATCAGCTACAAAGATTCATTTGAAATCGGCTCCATTGGCAGGAAGGACATGGATGAAGATATAAATGCATGGACGCAAGGGTTGGAAGACAAATACAAGCACAAGGCCTGTTGCGCAGCAATATAAACGCTGGAGTTTAGGATGAGCATGCCAATTTAAGCAAGTTTATTTCTTAAAATAAAGTACATATTAGTTTCACATGGCAATGATATTATATTTACTTACCCCAGTTTTTTACTCCATCCGTTTGCTACGCGTGTTTAAGCAATGACTAAATAGCGGAAAACGATCTTTTATAAGTACGCCCAAAAATAACGGGACAAACGAATAGCGGAACAGAAGGAATAGAGAACTGGAGTTCAAAAAAATTACGCAGAGTTCCCTTTTATAGTATTCAACTCAAATATATTAATCAATCTATTACATCCCCACCCCCGTGAATCGAGCCAGATTCACCATCAATTACGTCGAGTTTTGCTAGTTTAGATGCAGGACGGCTTAATACACCTGTGGAAATTATCACATCCGCTCTACGAACTTGAGCATCTTTACCATGATATACCCTTTATTCTCCCACGAGGCCACTCCTTTCTGGGTTCGTTCGGGTCGCAGATGAATACCAAATCACGCTGTTTTAACGATTTCGTCAGTGAACACCGTCTTGGCCGTCATGTCAGTGTTGGTAGATACTCTTTTACCCACCTCTCACGATTTCGCATTTGCCTTGCCACCTGCCACTGCTTACGTAGAGAACAATACTGCACCAGCGGTTGTGCGCAACCAGGTGTCTGCGCTGTTTTTGCACTACCCAACAACACAGGCTCCTCTTGTTATTGAGAAACCGGTAGATCAAGCGAGAGTTTACTATGTTCTCGGCCTCAGTCAATAGATTTTGGAAAGTGTGTTCCTTTGGATTCGATTCCTTCATCGTGTGCCGCAGTACCTTCTTCACACATTGCACCATGCGCTCCCAGGAGCCACCAACAGAAGTATTCCCTGGACAATTGAATATCCATTCCACATTCCTCGTTTCTAGCTCGCTCTGAAACTGGTGACAATCAAACAAGTCTCCAAATCGTTTTAACTCACCATCCACTCGAACGAAATTCTTTCCATTATCCGATCGTATTCTTTTCTGGACGCCTCTTCTGTTCATAAAATTGCGCATCGCCAGTATACATATATCTGTATAGAGGTCATGGGCAATTTCAAGGTGGATAGCTCTTATCGTCAGGCATGTAAACAGAGCGACCCATCTCTTCCCTGTTCTCCCCCCAATCCTGACATTAAGAGGCCCGAAGTAATCCATGCCAGTATATGTAAGCGGACGTTCGTAGGGTGTAACGCGATCTTCTGGAAGAAGTCCCATCTGTGGCTTCTCAAATTCGGAACCCAAAATTTCTGTCATATCGTACAAATCATTGCCTCAGTATTCAAGTGCATCATGCTGCTTTGCTCTTGGGCGACTATTAGCTTTGTAACGAAGTGTTTAGTTGGCAAAATTATAGGGCGTTTTGCATCGTAGGCAAGCCAGCTTACTTCATCTACTCGACCGCGGACACGGAGCACCCCTTAAGAATCTTTCCCTGATGCAAGAGAATATATCGACCTATATGTTTTCACAGACCTTCTTTCAGCCGATTTATTTCATCAGCGTACCCTTCGTTTTGAACTTGACGACATTAGATCTCGTACCAGTCAAAGGCGCAAATTTCGGACATAATTCTTATTCATTACCAATATTCGAGTAGGCTGTAACATCCTTTGGTCACATTTCTTCTGGTTCGCATATAAACGCCGGACCTGTAAACAATCGAGAGGACGAACTTATGTTTACGTCTATATTAAAACGAGTAGCCTCATCAGCCACATTTTCCTTGGAGGGCACCCATCTCCAATCAGTCGACTTAGATGTACTAAGGATTTCGGCAATCCTATGAGCGACGAAAGGCTTGTACCGACGATGTTCGCTAGTTATCCACCTCAGCACTGTTCTTGAGTCACTCCAGAAGATATATTGATTGACGCGTACCGATGTTCCCCAACAAGTGTTGACATTATACGTGCTCCTTGTAACGCTGCCTGCAGTTCAAGTCTGGGAATTGAAATTGGCGCACTGCTAGTTTTGGCGAACACAATTGATAGACCTCCAATAAGCTACTGCTCCGAATGCGTCTTCACTAGCGTCGAAAAACACATGTAACTGTAAGGATTCTGGTTTCTCTTTGTGGAAGTAGTGACGTGGAACTTGACATTAAGAAACTTTCAGCAGCAGTTGCCGAAAACGGCTCCAAATTGCAAAAATTTCATCAGAGACTGGTTCATCCCATCCCAGATTTCACTTCCAAATCTCACGCATCATCAGTTTGGCCATTGCAGTTAGGTGGCACAGTAGTCTTAGTGGGTCGAAAATAGACATTATTATGCTCAACAACAATCTTTTCGTTGGCACAACATCTCCATTTATGACGGATGAACAATTCCCCTGGAATTGTAGGCGGTATGTAAAATTATCATTTATCGGCTGCCACAATATTCCCATAACTTTCTCCGATGCTACGGATTCCTTCGACATTATTAATAACGCGGTGGTCACTCCATCCAGCGCAGCGGTGACTTCAGTGACATTCGATCTAAACTCCCGTATATGAAATCTTGCTCCTTTATGAATGTCTCTAACCTCTTCAGAGATTTGTATGGCTTCCGAGGCAGACGAGAAACTGTCAACGTAGTAATCATGCAGTGGTAGTTGGTTATGGTCTGAACTGCACGCGGATCATGGTCTCTATGCTGCAAGACATTCTTAACTTTCACGTAGGGAGCTGAGCAAGGAGAGCATGCTGCAGCAAATATCATGGCTGTCATTTCATAAATGTCAGGAGACTTCCGCTTGTCGCCATTACCCCACAAGAACCAGTGGGCGCATCGGACGGATTGTGACTTGGTGGAAGATCTCCTGTATATCCGCACAAAAAAGCTACAGCATCTTCCCTAAATTGAAATAAAATTGACACCAAGGGAAGACACTCTTGTAGACCTTTCAGTAATTTGAAATTTAGTGAGATTCCCTTTGATGTTGCGGCTGCGTCGAAAACAAGTCGCAGCTTACCCGGCGATTTACTACTGCAAAATGAGGGAGATACCAAGTCTTAGACTTAGCTACTTCGTGTGGTTGCAGCTTTCGAACATAGTTTTTCTTGACATACGTTTCGATGATGTCCCGCTAAGCATCGCTAAACTCTTTATCTTTAGCCATTCGCCATTCTATACCTTCCAAACGTTTCAATGCCATACTCTAACTTTCCGGTAATTCGGCGTTGTCACAATTCCACAACAGCCCAGTTTGAAACCGACCATCCATCTTCACTGTAGTTTGCGTTAGAATCCTTTTCGCTCGTATGTCCTCCACATTTTCAATAGGTGCCGCTGCTTTCACTCCAAACGACTCTACATTAAAATATTCCTTTATCATATTATTCATCTGGCAATCGGATGTGTTGATATGTAGGCACGACGCCTCCTAAGTGGCAAATTAGTCGATATAACAAATATGACACTAGGATCCAATCTTATTTGTTAGCATCGGCTTAATAGGTAGTCCAAGATGGCAGTGGCCTAAGCCAATCAAAATTTTTAGCATGATGTTTTTATATGGTTGTACCGGCAGTTTACCCTGATATCTGCGTTGTTAGTATCTCTCTGACTGAGACTTTGCGTAGGTAAACTCAGATTTACAACTCCGTGAACGTTGCGTAGCATATGACGTTTCTTCATTTCCGAATCCTCTAATGAATAAATTAACAATAGCGACGGATTCTTTAACGGATTTACCTCCGAACCACTGAATTTTTGCATGACGATGTGGTGCTTTAAGACCGAGCCTTTATCTAAGATGGCGTAAGTATTTACTTGCTTATTTGGTCCGTACAGCTTGACGGGGACTATTCGAAATAATAAGTTATTGTCTGCATGTGCGCGACAGCTAAGAACATTAATATTATTATTATTTGTTGATTCAGAACCATTCGAAGGTTTGACCGACCAACTACCAATCCCTTCGTGCAGAAGACGATTGTGAAACTTGGAGCAACCTTTCACTTTGCAAACCTTACGACGGCGGCAATTACGAGTAGAGTGACCAGGCCAGAAACAACTAAACCAAAGGCGTAATCGTTGGACTGTTTTCCATCGATCTGGCAGAGCAGCTTCCAACAGGCGGCGACAGTTAGTGATTTTATGGTCTCCTCGACAAATGATGTATTCTCCGGTACGCTTCTCCCCTGACGTATGTAATACATGTCGCTTTGGTTCTCGTGAATCATTATCCTGAATGTGATGAACTAAATTGGGCACCTCAGACAACCAATTGCTAAAAATGGACAATAGTAGGATATGGCTGAATAGCAAGAGAACTCCGTGCCCAATCCAAACGCTTACTTAGAGGTAGCGTCGCAACTAGCTCATCCAATAGCGTAGGATTGGCTAGATGTTTCTCTCCTCCTATAGATTGGAGGAACACAGCGAAGTTGTTGCTTACCGTTGCAAAGAATATTAGTTTACTAATCGTTGCTTGGGAAATAGGTGGCACACCTCATACCAACTTGAGTTGACTCCGAATGAGCATTTCAGGGCGGCCACATCTAAAGCGGAGTTGTTCCACAACAAAGCTGACATTATTAGGGTGTATCAAAAGAGATTTTAAATCTTTTGCTTCTCCTTTGAGACATTTATTAGGCCGCTGATTATTTTCAAAATTTGTATAATTGTAGACTGAAGTCGACTCTACAAATGGTGCGTAGAATATTGGCCAATCCTCTGCATGACCTTAAAACGACGGCAAATCTAATCATTTTCTCGGTGGCGGCATAGCATTGGCTGACTTGACGTGACTGTTGTTGTTCTGCAAGACCTGATTGGATAAGAAACGACAGGACTATTGTGTGTTGCGGTTTTGACATAAGGAGTGGACCGCCCATTGAATAACGCGTTTGAATTGACTGTAAGTAGCTGTTGATTTATATATGGATTCAAAGTGGGTCGCTGCCTCGTGGCTAGTAAAGAGGCATCGTTGAGTGCCCCGTCTGAGCATCTACTTGACAACATGGTATCGTGGCCTAGTAGTGAGTTGCGGTAAACTGGACGGGTACGCTTTGCGACGCTGCGGTTGGCTGCACAAACGATGACATGACATTATTTAGTGGTACATTAGTGCTGGCAGCGGCAATAACGTCGGCGTCGACGTCAGCAAAGGAGGCGACAGTGGCGTTGACAAAGGAAGCGCCGTTGAAGTTTGACAAGAACTTGTTGTAAAAACGTTGGTGCTCACTAACGGTACACTTGTTATTGTTGGTATGGCGGCGGCGGCAAAAATATCACTTACTGGTGTTCTTGATGGAACACTTGATGGCGGCGTGCTGGATGAAGCTCCATGTGAAGCACTTGGTGTTGGCATACCTAGCTGATCGATTGTCGGTGGCATATATGGTGTGTCTTTACTTGGCCGCGCGTTAAGTAAAGCAATAGATGACGGCATACTGAATTGAACGTTAGGCGACGGCGTATTTGATGAATCACTAGTTGAGTTTGGTTTTTCGGTGCATAATTGTGACAATGAAGTGTCTGTCTTATGTGTCGGCACAGTAACCTTAGCTTTATTGGCTGACGAGTCTTCTGGCTGAAGGCGTGGACTACGGCGTACTGGCGATCGCATGGTGTTGTTCAATGCTCCAAATTTGGTCACAATGTGGTTGGCAGCAGTCCCACTTAGCACATAGATAGTGATTTTGAAATTTTGTTATAGGATTGGCGGCTGTCTCAAATTAAATGGGAAATAAAGATGTTGAGCAGCAATATAAACTCTAAGCAAGTTTATTTCTTAAAATAAAGTACATATTAGTTTCACATGGCAATGATATTATATTTACTTACCCCAGTTTTTTACTCCATCCATTTGCTACGCGTGCTTACAAGAAATGACTAACTAGCAAAAAAGGATATTTATAAGTACGCTCAAAAATAACGGGACAAGCGAATAGCGGGACATAACGAATAGAAAACTGGAGTTCACAAAAATTACGCAGAGTTGCTTTTTATAGTATTAAATACAAATAAATTAAGCAATCTATTACAAGGCCAGTCTATTTATCCGCAAATACTACAATATATTCGACAAGGATGGCAACAAACCAGGCAGGACCAACGTAAGGAAAGATTGCATTGATCCTGTTCCACTAGCCATAATTTCATAATTTGAGTTAGCTGTCTCACAAGAGCATGTATCTCTCTCAACTCTACCCCGACAACGGTCGACGATGCCTTCCCAACTCCCCTCGCCTCACCATTTATTCCAAATTTTAAATCGCCGGACAACCGAAGTTCACTACTAAAGAATATCCTCGCAGGTGTTTGACCCGTTGTTTCATGCACTGCCGACCGATATCCCATCAGGAACAATGGTATGTGGATATCCCAATCATCCTGGTGTTTGTCCACGACCTTCCTCAAGTCATCTTCCAGAGCTCAGTTGAATCTTTCTACCATGGCGTCTGACTGAGGATGCAGAGCAAAAATTGTGCGTGAATGCATCCCCAACTGTTTTGGCTTCGTGGTTTAGAATTAGGTAGACCTCAGGCTATTTACTAAAGTAATCCACAACCACAAGAACGTATTTGTTTTCCTTGCATGCTTATAGGGAATGGACCGGATACTGCTTCATCTGCCCATGGCTTCGTGATTTTGGCCCTTTAACTGCTATGCATTCCGTGCAATTAGCAATCCACTCAGCGACCGATTGACGACAGCCAACCCAATAAAACCGCTGCTTGATCTTCTCCAGCGTTTTCGTAATGCCTAGGTGCCCTTCACTAGCACCATTATGGAATTGGATGCGACTTTCCGCTGCCATTTGTTGCTTACTTGGCCGTCTATTCATCTCCAATCCGTGCATTAATAATTCCAAGTCCGGGTCTTCCGGACGTCTATTATATTATCTTACCCTCGGCATTTGAGCAGTGCTTACATTCCAAATTACATGATCGACAGGACATAGAGGCCGCATTTCCGCGCGTATTTCCCTTGCGGTGCTCGATGGTGAAGTCATAACTTTGTAGTCTCTCAATCCACCGCGCTAGCTGCCCTTCAGGATTCTTGAATTGTAGTAGCCACTTCAGCGCTGCATGATCCGTTCTAACTCGGAAATGCATTTGTGGAAGTGTTTGATGCAATCCACCAACGCTAGTAGTTCTCTTCGGGTTACGTAGTAGTTCCGCTCTGGTTTCCCAATAGACCGGCTATAGTAGGCAACTAACTTCTCCTGCCCATCAATCGCTGGTGAAAGTACACCTCCTATGTCACTAGCATATGTATCCACTAGCATATGTATCCAGAATAAATGTCGCACCTGGAACCGGGTACGCTAGCATAGGCGCATTGCATAGCCGTTCTTTCAAAGCTTGGAAATCCTCCTCTTGTTCCGTTTCCCAGTTGAAGAATCAGTTTTTTCTATTGAACTCATGGAGGATATTGGCTACGCTGGCAAAATTCGGAACAAATCGGGGATAATAAGTACACAGCCCAAGAAAACTTCTTTAATCATGCAAATTTCTGGGTATTGGCCAATCCTTCACTGCTTCTAGTACATACGCCGTTTGTGGTTACTTGATGACCTAAGTAATTCACCTCCTTCTTAAATAAGGAGCGCTTCTTAGGATTTAGTTTAAGACCAGCGCTAACTATTCTCTGGAAAACTTGTTCCAAATTACTTAGATGTTCCTCGAAGTTTTTCCCAATACGACGAAGTCATCAAATACACCAAACAAGTCTTCCAATGAAGTTGTTTAAGCACGTGGTCCATTAGTTTTTCAAAAGTGGCAGGAGCATAATCCAAAGGGCATCACCGTGAATTGCCAAAGACCGTTTCCAGCAATAAAGGCTGCCTTCTCTTTATCTTCTTCACTTTCTTCCACTTGCCAATAGCCGCTCTTAAGATCGAGTATTGAGAACCATTCTGTGCCAGTTAATGAGTCCAGAGTATCATCTATCCTGGGCAAAGGATAGCTGTCTTTCTTTGTCACATCATTTAATCTCCGATAGTCTACGCAGAACCGCACTGGCCATCTTTTTTCTTCACGAGTACTACCGGCGAGCTCCATGGACTTACCGATATTTTCATAATACCGCTTTTACTCATTTCTTTATTATTTGACTTTCAGCTTCACGTTTGGCTAGTGGAACGCCTCGAGGAGCTGGACAAATTGGCCTAGCGTCACCAGTAGCAATGCAATGTTTCACTACGTTGGTCCTGCCTGGTTTATTACCATCCTTGTCGAATATGTTAGAGTATTTGCGGATAAGCTGACTGGCCTTGTGTTTGTACATGTCTTCCAACCCTTGCGTCCAGGCATTGATATCTTCCTGCATGTCCTTCCTGCCAATCGAGCCGATTTCAGATGAATCATTGTAGCTGATGATGGCTTCCACCTTCTGGCATTGCCCTGATACAGTTCCTCTATGAAGTTTTACTGGTGATCTGAAGTCATCTAATACTCTCACTGGGATGCGTCCATTCTTTTGCGTTTTAGCCAGGGTTTGACCAATAAGTACGTCCAGTGTAGAATTTTGTGCTGCTCAGACAATCCACCTTGCCCAAACAACTGCTTCTGACTTTGATGGGATCAGATCACTGCCTTCTATGATCACTTGTTTCCTGCTGTATGCGTAATTATAGCCAATGCTTAGTAGTATTTCCATGTTCTTATACGCCATAATTTGGTTATTCAAGTCGATCTTAATACCTTGATCTATTAAGAAGTCTGCTCCTATTATTACCTCATCTACAATCTGCGATACTATAAAGTTGTGTATCACCGTCAAATTCCCTGTTGCGACTTCAAATGTTATTCTCCCGCCGTTTTCAATCTTGGCATTGTAATGGTCACACTTCTTTAGCGATCAGATCAGTTCGAATGATGGAGTGTGATGCGCCCGTATCGACTGTTAATATTCGCTCTCGTCAATCCACATATACGGAGATTATGGGGCATTCAATTGCAGAAGCCAACATACGCCCCTTTAGGCTGGCTCCTTTTAGTTTAACGAATGAGAAGTTGATGGTTCATGTTCCTCAGCCTTTTGTTTTTGCTGTCCTTCCTGTCTCTTTTTTGCCAGCTTTATTCTTTATGTTGACACCAGAACGATCCATTCCTTCGTTCGAATTTAGAGATTACAATATTTCGCTCACTACATCTGGTGTTTCTACCTCCATTTTATTGACTTTGTATGCTGGTCTGCTTATTAGTTCCGCCGTTTTACCTGTTTGGGCATACGCAACAGTTTCAGCGAATGTTAAATTTGGATTTGCATATGGTATATATGTCTTTTATTCCGCTGATGAACCTCTGTATTTTTACCCTTTCGAGATGTTCATCCGATGTGTCCTCAATGGCTAAATGAGCCTATCTCTCAATTTCTGAAGCATATTCCTACAAAGATTCGTTGGGTCATTTCGCGCTTTTCGAACTCAATCTGGTAAATTTGTCTCCTGCGTTCGCTACCCTAGCATCTTTCTACGGCTCGCATTAATGCATTGTAATCATCTCATTCATATTCAGGAGTAGTCTGCGAAATTTTCGCTGCAGGTCCTTCCAACTCAATGAATAGTGCTGCGCATTTTTCCTCTATGCTCCAGTTCTTTGCTTTAGCCGTCTTTTCGAACTGAAGCTTAAAGACTTGGAAAAGAATTTTGCCATCAAAGGATAATGTTTTACTCTGGGAGCGTTCATTGAAACGGATGAACGATTTAACTGCAAATCGCAGAAACGACTTTTCAATTCGTGGGCTTTGATCTCAACTAGCTCCGCTATTTTTTCTTGCCGCTCCTCGATTTTGTCCTGTCTTACTTTCAGTTCTGAGAAGTATTTGACAAAACTCTATTGAAGCTGTATGAGCCGTGATTAAATATGTACTTCCCAATTGCCGATTGCCAATTCCCTTTTGAGTGAATCTTGAATCTTGAGCATATTTCGATTCTTATCCTTTGGGATTCATTTAACAATCCCACTTCTGACACCAATTGTTACGATTTTGCTAAGTTAACCTCGATGTTTTGCCAAATCCTTCGAGCCGATCACTGGATTGTTAAATATAAGTCCCCAACTTTGTTTGCAGTTTCTTAATTGTAAATTTTACGACCAAATAGCTCCGCAGCGTTCTCATATACTAGTCGATTGATCACAACAAACGACTGGAATAATCGAATTGTTCTCTATAACGAATGTTCTCGTTTAACGCTCTAGATCATGCCAGTTATAGGCTCTTTTACATCTGACATTCACTTCGCATTTTCGCCACACTATTTACTAAAGTAAGCAAGTAGGCAAACATGACTTTAATGTGTAAAATTGAGAGAAAATACGGCTAAATCTATAAAATGTATCAAATAAAATCAGTGAATACGATTTTCGTCATATTCAATCGGTCAGTATTAAGAGTTTAAGAACAATTTACTAAAAAAAACTATAAGTTACTTGGGGGAATGGCTATAATAGTTGGGATTTGTATGACCTAGTCTACCCCGTCTAAAAGTAAATTTTTTGTGGTCCTGGTACACCCTCGTGAATTTCCCCCAGGAAAATTTCTGGCAAAGGTTAAAGAGTATATTTTTGTTGGATCCCCCAATACAGCAGAAGCATATCGGGTGTACGATCGACAGCAAGAAATATCATTCGCCTTGAGTCTTGTACTCAGACATAAGTTCCAGGAAAAAATAAAATAAAAAATATTCCAGCTGATAGTGTAGTTGATGATAATTTAAGAAGCGACTCCGACATTGAGGAGGAGGGGTTCGCTACAGAAAGTGAATTCGAAGACAAAGACGCTGCACAGCGTGACTCTGGTAGATCAAACTATATTCGCCAACCACGATGACTTAAGAAGCAGAATCACATGTTAAACAACAAAAATTATGTAGAGCATACTTAGACACCACAAACGCCAAAAAAAGCTTTGAGTATAGCTTGGACAGAATATTGGCGAAAATGAATGCAGGTAGAATACGACGCCCTTATAGCAAATGACACATGGTCATTGGTTGATCTACGAAAGGGGCATAAAGCCATTGGTTCGAAATGGGGTTTTCGAGTCAAACCAAATGCTAAAGGCTGTGAGCAGCAACAAGGTGTTAACGACTGGGAAACCTTTTCACCTGATATACTTCACGAAACTATTCGCATGCTGTTTGCGATAGCTGCAGAAAAAGAATTGTATATGCTTCAGGCTTTTATATCGAACACGTATTTCAACAGTAAACTTCACGAAAATATGTTTATGAGGCAACGAGAGGGTTTTGTCAGCAAGCAGCAGCCTGAAAAGGTGTTAAAGTTAAAAAAAAGCGATCCACAGTTGTTTGTACATCAAGAATGATAAGCAGCGGTTTAGCTACATTCCCATCTACGTCGATGACTTGATCATCATGTGTTCAAGCGAGAACGAAATAGCAAATAGAGGGTTTTCCAATAGAGATGATGTGATTTTTAAGTGTCGTTTTGGCCATTTTTAATATGTTATGATCTTCTTTTTTCATTGTATTTAGTCATGTTTACAATTTCATACATGGGCCACCATAAACGTTGTGAATTTGCTGATTTTGCCTAGGAGCAATTTGAGAACGATAACGTTCTTTTTTTTAAGAAAATCATCTTCTCCGATGAGGCTCACTTTCATTTGAGTGTGCGGTAAGTAAACAAAACTGTTGATTCTGGTACGAAGAAAATCCACAAATTATTCATGAACAACCATTACATTCACCCAAATTTGACAGTTTGGTGTGGTTTTTGGTCTAGTGGAATCATCGGTCCGTACTTCTTTCGAAATGAAGCTGACAGCACCATTACTGTCAATGGAGAACGGTATAGATCGATGATAACCAATTTTTTATGGCCAAAATTGGAAGATGTTGATCTTAACAACATCTGGTTCCAACAAGACAAGACAAAAACCGAATTATTGCGAGAAAGGTTTGGAGATTATTTCAAGAAATTGTGACATTGAATGGCCTCCAAGAAGTTGTGATTTAACACCATTACACTACTTCTTGTGGGGCTATTTGAAGTCATTGTTCTTTAGCAATAAACATAAACAAGAGGCTCTTCATGCTTTGAAAGCCAATATTTAACGTGCTATTCATAACATACGACTTGATTTAGTGGAAAAAGTGCTCAAAAATTGGGTTCATGGAATTCGTTCCTGCAAAAGAAGTCGTGTTGGCCATTTGAATGATGTTATATTTAGAACTTAATTGTATCGATTGTACATAACATTAAATAAAAAAAACATTTGAATTTCCTTAACAATTAGTGGGTTTTTTAAGAAATCATATCATTCTTATTGGAAAACACTATATGAAGTAAATGATAGTTTAAAAATTTCAAATCCACGATGGTGGCGCTATAAAATATATGCTGGGGCTGGAAATTCAACGTGAAGGTGAGAGAGTTCCGATTTATTTACAACAGAAGAGGAGCATGAAATCAATTATCGAAGCATTTGGTATGCAGAATTGTCGAGCAGTAGCAACACCACTTGATCCTGGTTTTCAAGTTGGTTGCAATAAAGAAAATTGTGTTAAGTTAAATGCTACTGAATATCAATCATTAATTGAGTCTCTTATCTACTTAGCAGATTTGAGCCGGTCAGAAATTTTGTATGCAATAAGAAAACTCTCAAGGCGTAATATAAATCCGGACATTGAGCACGAAACAGAATCAAAACATGTCCTCTGTCATTTTTCGCGCACTATGGAACTTGGTATTAAATTTCGTAAGAATGGTGAAGATGTCAAAGGATCTGCTGATGCAGATTGGGCGAATGATCCAGCAGATAGAAAGCCAAACGCAGGATTACCTAGCAGACACCGTTTTTATGGGCTTCAACGAAGCAAAACATAACGGCGTTGAGCGGCACTGGGGCTGAATAGGTATGCTTAGCGATGAATGCGAAAGAAAGGTTGTTAACCGAGATAGGGTGGTCAAGTAAAACACCCATGACGCTTTATGATGACAATGTCAACGCACAGCATATAGCACGCAATTAAGTTCTCCATAAGCGTACAAAGCACATAGATATTAAGTATTTATATTCACGAAAAAGTAAAAAAATAATGAAATATGTTCACACTAATAATAATAATGTCTATATTTGAATAATTATAGCAAGTTTGAGAAGAAGTGTTGGAAATATAAGCTTAACATTCGAATAATATATACATACATATGTAGTGTGGCAACATTAGATGTAACACTTATAAATCTGTGTTAATATTATAGTTGTAAGTTGCATAACCCAGTATACATGAGTTAGTTCTGATTAAACTGTTGAACCCTATACACTGAGTGTTTTAGTTGTTGGTAAGGTTCTGCAACAAATTAAATTTTATTTAATTTTATTTATATAATTTAATTTAAATAAATTTTATTTTGTTTTATATTAGATTTTATTTTATTTTATTTTATATTAGATTTGTTTAAACAAACCATAATATAAGTCGAGCCCGACAAGCAATCATACTTATATACATTTCTCAGACTATTAATGCCTGAATGTATGCAGAATTGTAAAAACTCGCTAACCCAACGTTAAGTAAAAATAGCGGCTAAATATTAGCGCACTTAATAGTTGTTGGTTAGTAACAAATTGAATAATACAACAACAGATTACATGGCAGACGTTGGCTCAGTTGTTAGAGCACTAGCCTGTGATGCCAGAATCCGTCGGTTCGATTCCTGGCAAAAGAAGTCTGATGAGGAGATGTGGTGAACTCCGAAACAGCTGTCGCTTCTACCAATTTTTCTTTGTTGTATAACAAAAAATTCAATGAAAAATAATTTTTCTAACAAAAGGAGGCCTTTGAATACAGCTCATTTACTTATAACCAAAAACAATTACAGGCCACATTAAACGAACCATTCTTATTTGTATTTTTTTGTTATTATTATATTTCATTTAAATTATTTATTTACTTAATTTAATATACAGGGCTATTCTACATTTCGATTCCATTATCGCTCTTCACTCCGCCACAATCGTAATTAGATATTCTGAGTTACGATCGAATCGAATAAAATAAAGAAAATCGGGGTCTTAACGTTAAATGGAATCGATAGCCTCGGCGATATTTTATGAGGATTGCGAGGCAAGTGTTATCCATTTCAGATGAGTGATGAAATGATGGTAGTCTTTTATATAACAACTTACGTTATTCGATTCAAAAAAGTTCAAACTTAACAAAGATGCTTTCAGGTTTTCTGGATATTTTTTCACAAGAAACTCAATCAAGTGCTTTGACATGGTTATTTCCACCTAAACGAGTAGTAGCTGATTTGTGATTTTTTGCGGAAGGCTGTTACCAACAGAGAGTTGGTGCAGTTTATAACATAGGAATGTGTCACACGACAGTGTTAATGTCATTACACAATTTTGTCGAAATCATGGAGTCTTTTACTGATGGATCAAATGTATTTCGGCAACGTTAATTCAAAACTCTCTAATTTTTCATGTTGCTCTTGTGTTCTATCAAAAAGCGCCATTAAGTTCATAAAACTAAAAAAAGACATCGTTATGACTTTTCCAATTATCAAAATCATGTTTTACTAACATTTTTGTTAAAATTGTGTTATTTAAGTGCAATATAATATACAATCGAACTGTTCTCCGCCAACTAAATTACAACGTACAAAAATGTAGCTACTATCGAAATTCAGAATACATAGAATTGGATAGAATCGAAAAGTTCGAAGATTAATTGAAACGGAACGTAACGCAGAATACCAAATCCAAATATAATATAATATAATTTTATTTCAATTTAACTTAATCTATTTTAATTTCTTTTAATTAGTTGAATATAATATAAATTATTATTTACATTTTATTTAACTCTATATATTTATTTTATTTCTCAATTTAATTATTTTTTTAATTGAATTAAAATTCTTTTTTTTTACTTTTTGTTTTTTATTTCCATTAATTAAAATGTTTTTACATAACTTAATTTAATTTCATTTTATTTTATTTTCTTGGTATGTTTAATTTTTAATTTTTATTATTTTAATATCAATAAATCAATTAATTTTATTTACATGTCAATTTTTAAATAAGCTTAATTTTATTTAAATTTTGCTTAAGTAATTTAAAAAATTTTATTTCATTTTTATTTTATTTATAATTTTAATTTAATTTAAGTTTATCTATTTCAGTTTCTTTAATTTAATTTAATTTTGTTTATGTACACGCAAGAGTAGTAGAATTGCTAACGAAAAAAGCACAGAACGTTTTAACACTTTTACTCAACGCTACGACTCAAATGTATACATATCAATTTCAAAAGAAAAATATTCATTGAAGCTTACGACCTTCGGGGGATGTGCTTTAAACGTTTAATATGTATAAATTGCCAAATGGAATCGATATTGCTTAGTGCAAATTTTTAGTAAGGCAATATATTTCGTCTCCATGCGCTGCAAATCATGTCAACTTCTGGGACATACGGCAAAACATTGTAAGCGCATTCCCATTTGTGGTAATTATTCTCTTATCCTTCATTTAGGGACAATTTGCTCTCGTACACCTGGTGCTAATTGCCTTTCAGAACATGTTTTATCTTCTTATGAGCACCTAAAATTCATACAAGATAAAGAAATATTAAAATTTGAAGTCACGAATAAATGCATTCTTTTCTCTCCGGAGCTTTGACTAATTCAAAATAAATAACTCCATTGGAACAAACAAAGAATTATCATCAAAAACAAAAACGGCAATGATAAAGTAAAAGCAATAAACACGACCAAAAACGATGTAACCAACAACAACATTACTTCAACTAATTTCTCTCAAACAAATATAATTTTCATATTTCATATAATACAAACGCTATTTTTTAATTTAAATCCTTCAAATCACCTGAATTTTTAAATACTGCATCATCTACTTCTACTTAGGTTTTCAATAAAATTCAACTTTTGTTTTTATATTGCAAATACAATAACATATATATTCCACCCCATCAAATAATTCCTTAATTTGATTTAAGATAACTTTCCCTACAGTTTTTACCTCTTGTGGACAGGTGACTTTAATGCACGGAGTACACCTTAAGGCTCGCACATGTCAAACACAAAAGATTTGATTGTTGAGGGCTTTATTCTTAATCGTCAACTTATCCCGCTTGACAGTGGAGCTTCAATACATTTTTCCACCCATTTTTCGTTTACTAAATTTTTAATTTTAGTCATAAAATTGAATGGAATATTTCTTCGGTCTGCGCTAATTATATCCTCAATATCGCACAAAAGATCCTATCTAGCGTATTGTGTGAGAGATTAAAGCCCACCGTCAACAAACTGATTGAACCTTATCAGTGTGGCTTTAGATTTGATAAATCCACCCATGGCCAGATATTCACCATGAGCCAAATCTTGGAGCAGACCAGAGAGAAAAGAATCGATACACACCACATTTTCAACGTTGTTAAAGCTGATTTCGACAACACGATATGAAACTGTCTCCACACCGCTATACTTTGATATCCAAGAAAAAACTCATACGGCTATGTAAACTAACCCTGGATAATACCAGAAACGCAGTCAGAATTGGGAAGGACTTTTCCAAGCCGTTCGGTAACAAATGAGGTTTCAGATAGGGTGATTCTTTGTCGTGTGATTTCTTCAGCCTGATGCTGGAGAAAATAATGCGAACTGCAGAGCTAAATAGACCAGGATCTTCTACAAGAGTGTACAATTGCTGACATATGCCGATGATATTGATATCATTGGAAATAAAAACCGCACCGTAATTTCTGTTTCCTTTAGGTTAGACAAGGAAGCGAAGCGAATTGATCTCGTAGTGAACGAGGACAAGACGAAATTTCTGCTGTCATCAAACAAACAGTCATCGCATTCGCATCTTGTTTCCCACGTCACAGACGATGGAACGATGAGCTGTACTAGTTATACGGCGTCATTACTATAGCTTAGTGAAAAAAGAGGCAGCGGCTATGCTGGCAATCTTTTCTCATGTTGTTCGAATGGATGAAAACACATTCGATAGAGAACCCGCTGGTAAAAGCAGAGGAAATGGAATACCTCCACTCTGATGGAAGGATCAGGTGGAGAGCGATCTGGTTTCACTTGGTATTTCCAACTGACCCTAAATAGCGAAGAAATGGAACAAGTGGCCCGCTATTGTTGATGCGGCTATAATCGCGTAAGCGGTGTCTACGCCACAGAAGAAGATGAATTTCTTCTTTACTTGAAGTATGTGCTCACTATGCAATTTTATGTCCATATATATATAGAAAAATATAAATTTTTGCGAAAATTCAAGACTGACCATGCTGATTGGGTACTTTTTTAATCAGATGTAGTTAAATTCGTTCCATGTTATGCTGCGCAAAACATTAATTTGAAAGTTGCTATACTTTCAAAAACAGTACGTTCCGCTGCTAATAAGCCTATTCCAAAGCATTTCTCACCTGGTGGACGAGAAATATTCATTGTCTTCGCGAGCAGAAAATTAAATTTTGAAAGCATACAAAACTTTTATATCCAACATTAACCTTTCAAACTACAAAAAATCGAACGGTATTTTCAAAAAAGTCGTAAAGGAAAAATGTTATAAACATCTCCCCTCTTTCTACCTCCAAAAAACTTTGGTCAAATATCAAAGCGTTAAATGGTATAACATGCATTTACATGAAAATATTAAATCTATAAATATACCCACATACTTGTCAAAGAGTCATTGTAGTTTCTATCTCTAAACTAAAGAAATCCTCGTATATGACTTCTTCTTATCGGCCAATATCTCCTATATCCTGCTTAACTAAAATTCTAGAACATTATTGCTACACGGCTAGTGTGGCTTATAACCAAAAGTAATTGCATTAGCCATAATCAAGCAGCTTTCAAAAAAAAAAAAAGCGAAGTGCAATGGACTTTTTATTTCATCTTCAGCATTACGTATCAGATTCTCTCAGTACCTGTCTACATTTTGCTTACGGATTTTGAGAGAGCTTTTGATCGTGTCGGTGCTCACGCGGTTTTCAGGTGACTCACTGATTGGAATAATGGACAAAAAGCTTTTAATTTTGTAAGAAGCTTTTTGATTAATCGATTATTTATAGTTAGGATTATGGAATACCTCAAGGTTCTCCCCTTTCTTCTATTTTATTTTTAGTAGTTGATAAATTGAATAAAACTTGTGTGAACATAAAAAATAGTATAATATTTGTTTATACAAATGATAAAATTATATATCTTAATATTAAAAATCTGGATTTTATTTTTTAATTTCATTTTAATTTTTAATAAGCTTGAGAAATGGGGCTTACAATCTGGAGCTTCGCCATCAATTGGAAAGTGTAAAAAACTTCACATTTTTAATAAAACTATTTATATTTTACCTGATATTTCTTTTAATAATAACATTATTGAACATGTACACAATTTAGAAATATTGGGTGTTTATTTTGATAGTAAATTCAGCTTTCGTTGTCAGTTATATTTTATTGTTCAATGAAAGACTTAATATATTCAAGTATTTTTGTAGTAAATATTATTTTGTACATACTAATACTTTAATAATCTTACCTAAAATTGATTAAGGTTTATCCATATTTGGTTATTGTGCGTACGCCCATATCAAGCAATTCGGAGCTTCATACGGTGCAGCTGTCCGAAGAAGTCTAAATGCATTTCAAAGACAAATCGCAAATCGCCCACAAACACTGATGTCCATAATAAAGGAATATTTATGTACGTAAAGGTTTGACTAAAGCAAATTACAGCGTTCTCCATCAGAGGCAAAATTTATGCCAGGCGAAAACCAAACGAAGAGCCCAACTTGTGTATCCTACCGCTTTCAGATCCTTTCCTATTCTTTCATTTCTAACTTATAATTTGTAAACTCTCCCTCTTATCCTTTAATTTTTTCATGTACTATTGCTTGGCAATTTTATGTGGGTTTTTATGCAAATTACGGCGCAATGTTTTCGACATTTGTGTTGTTTTGAATCTGTTGACGGATATAAATTATTTCGTTCAGATAGACTTGGTCATGGTGGTGGTTTAGCCGCGTTTGTCAAATCTAGTTTGTTGTGTAGACTTAATTGAATTGTGATTAAATACATCTTTGTTGAAATCACCACTAATTATATCAAAATACTTGTAGGATGTGTTTATAGGCTCCACAAACGCATTGCTTTTGATAACTTTAGAGATTTTATTATTAAAAAATTAGCTTTAAAATGAAAGTGAAAGTAACTTACCACTTATAAAAGAAAGTATGTATAAAACAACAATTCTGCTTATCGCTAAATCATTCAACATTTGCAGTGGCTAACAAATATAATATGATACGAAACTCTTTATCTTTTGAGAGTGCCGAAAAATTTGCATTATTTATAACATTTGCCAACGATGCGGATAATATATAATTGAGTGTAATTATGCCAAAAATTGGAAAATACTGTCCATGCTCTTAATCAGTCATTTAGCATACTCTCAAAGTCCAATTTTAAGGAAGTTACTGAAAATTTGATCGGATTAGTTAATATCGAAGTTAATAGAAATTTTTATTTATCAGAATGTTACGTACCTTGAAATAAATAAGTAATATTATATAAATTTTGCAAAGATTGTTGATGTATTATATAATTAGTGTTTTGTGTATTGACAAATATTTTTCATAACTATTTGCTACTGTTTGTTTAATAAAATTGTCTCATACATTACGCACTGAATGTATAAAAATATATTTTTTTATATAACTTAAACAATATGTGCGCATTGGCTTCATGTTCCTTCGCTACCAAGGCTAGTTAAAAAAAAACTTTTGTTTCAACTATCATAGTAATAAATTCAAAAATACTCTGGTGTGGATTAAAAAGAATGAATCGCTTTTGAAATATTTTTTTGGCGGATTGTAATGGTAGCTAGCTGATTGTTGGGCTTTGATCTTGTAGTTTGAGCTGGCAATAAAACACAATCTTTGCCCAAAGATAACAAATAAATGAATAAGTTTCATATCATATTGTATTTGGTGGCTAATGCAGTGGTATTGCTCTTACATACTCATCTGTTATTAGTTCTAAAGCTTATGGAATTGCTAAAGCTTTACAATATGCGACTCAGAATAAGGGAAAGTTTGTTGTTTTCACGTCCAGCTTTTCATGTTTGAGATCTGTTAAAAATATTTATAATTTTTCTGCAAAAATTTCCAAAACTTGGGATTTGTGATATTTAATATCATAACAAAGTTGGCTTCATCTGGATACCAGGACATGTTGGTATTGCAGGTCGACGCTGCTGCTCGTTATTTTGAATTTGCTCCAACGATTAAATTTGAATCATTTGATGAGCATGATCTGAGAAAACTCAGTAATTATGAAATATATGCATCTATGGAAATAGATTCTTGTAAATTCATTTATCGATACACCATCATGAACCTTACATACACTAAAGTAATTTACTCGAGTAACACTACACGACAGCAATCGACAATTCCTTCAGGTTTAAGGATCCGACACACCAAAATTACTCACTGTCACTATTAAATGGTACAACTCCTCCAGCGTGCCCGTAATGTAATAATTCAATTTCATTGGATCATAGCTTAATCGACTATTCCGCTTTAGATAATATTAGACTAAAACATTTTAATTTAATTAATTCTCTTAACTTTTTAGAAATACCATCTTGATTATATTTAAAAATTTTCAAATTTTATTTTTGAATGTCAATTAGATAATAAGATTTAATTTCTATATATGTATATCTGATGTATTGTGTTTACTATTTAACTAATAATAAGTCTAATATTATATATTTAATAATAAAGAGCTCCGAGGAGAGAGTAATGCAAAAATGGGTGATTTAGCTGCAGAGATTTCGAAAACTGAAATTTTCTCTAACCTCTGTTGAGATGAGATTGGCAGTTGAGAACTCTTGTGACAAAGTCAAGCGTGTGGACGGGGATCTTGTTGCTTTACGCGTCCAGCTTACTGAACTGTAAAGCAGCGCATTCGCCACAGACATAATAATCAACGGCAACCCTTAATCTTCTAATGAGAATTCGAAAAAAGTATTTAATAACCTGCAGTGGACCAAAAAACACTTCCACTGCGTGAAGCGTTCACACTGAAAAGTACAAAACAGAAAACCCCCTTTCATCGATCATGGCTAATCTATTCTCTTCGCATGACTGCGCACAGCTCTTAAAATCAACTGCTTCCGTATTCAAAGACAAATCGCAAATCGCTCACAAACACTGATGTCCATAATATGGGAACATTTATGTACATAAAGGTTTGACTAAAGCAAAAGTCAGCGTTCTCCATCAGAGGCAAAATTTATGTCAAGCGAAAAGCAAACGGAGAGCCCAACTTGTGTATTCTACCGCTGATGTTTAAATATTTCAGATTCTCTGCTATTCTTTCATTTCTAACTTATAATTTGTAAACTCGCCCTCTTATCCTTTAATTTTTTCATGTACTACTGCTTGCTACCAGACTTGGTCATGGTGGTGGTTTAGCTGCGTTTGCCAAATCTAGTTTGTTGTGTAGACTTAATTAAATTGTGATTGAATACGTCTTTGTTGAAATCACCACTTCTGGGTATTTAAATTTTTCCGGTAAACTTTATCCTCACATATTACAACAACAGATTAAATGGCTAATGTTGGCTCAGCGTCAGAGCACTTGCTTGTCAAGTCAGGATCGATCTCTGGCAAAAGACATCTTAGGTGATCTCCGAAACAGCTGCCACTTCCAAAATTATTTTCCTTTGTTGTTATAATAAATATTCAATGCATACCAAAATAACTAGGCCTTTCGCTCACTAACTTGGGACAAAAAAAAACAATTTAATAATATATAAAATGAGCCCGACACTTAGTTCTGATTATATATTTTTAAAAGCAACTACATGAAGGTATGCAAAATTACAACAAAAAATCAATAACGGCGTAATGAAGAAAATAGTGGCTAAATTAGCGTATTTCATAGTTGTTGGTTAATAATGTATTGAATATTACAACAACAGATTACATGACTGATGTTGGCCCAGCGGTAGACCCCTCGCCTGTTAAGTCAAGATTTGTTGGTTCGATCCCTGACAAAAGAAGTCTGATAAGGAGAGTTGATCTCCGATCTTTTTTGTAGTACAAATATTAAATTTATACCAAAATAAATAGGCCTTTCGTTGACTAACTTCTTTTGAGTTGAATATATAAAAAATATTATACTAAATAGAATTGCCTCGTACTAGCCGCAATAAAAACTTCTTGTACGTTTTTTGTTCATTTCCTTTGTTTTCCTTTGGCTCCTCTCACTCCAGGCGCTGGCAGTGACATCTGTTGGCATCTAGTTCTTAATTTAATGTCAATGTGAATGATGGCTTTGTTGTAATCCGTCTCCAAAAGAAGGAGGTGTATTCGTCAGAACGGTTTCTCTACTAACAAATGTTAGGAAACGGTATGCATTGTATGGGCAACCCAGTGTGCATGCTATGTCATGGCGGCGTGCGCTATGCAACCCGGTCTCTTTGGGTAAATGGCCCGGCGAAAAATGATTGGACACCAACACTCACTCGAAAAAGAATTCTGCAGGACGGTGCATAGCTTGCGCAAGTGCGTTTCGGGGCAGATTCTCGCTATCTTTGAAAGCGAATCATATTTTCATTTGCGGACATCCGTTGGTATGTTGAGGAAAAAAATATAAATATCTAGTTTGTTCGTTAGTTTTTTGTGCGTTTGGTGGGCAGTCGAGGCAAGTAGTTAAAATAAGGCCAGTTGAGGCCAAAAGTGCGAATTATAGGGCAGTCGAAACCCATAAAATTTTAGTGCAGTAGGTATCCTTCGGTTCCAGTCCCGGAACCGGAGTTTGCCGTCACCATCCGGAGGAGTACTGAAGTTGGTTAGACACACCAGATGGAGCAACCGATAAATACCATAATTGTTTGTTGTGGCTTTTAAAGGTTTTGTGAAGACAGTGTCATTTTTAGCATTCTGCACCCAGAGCCCAGCCATAGAGGCGGATTAAAGTTACCCCCGGCAGCACGTGGGTAGTGCGAGAGGGTTCATAACCAGTCTGATTGGACCACACCTCGGGTGCACCTCAGAAACATATTTTGTTTATTTGCATTTGGTGGTATATTTGCATGGTTATTAATTTGTTGTTGTTCGTTTTTCTAAACAGCCTTTTTACTGTGTATTGTTGTTGTGCGATTTTCTTTTTTTTTTAAATCAACGTTGGTCAATTCACTTGGTTTTGTTTTCGTTTACCTATAGTTATTGTTCTTGTGTTTAGCTGACGACCCGCACCATCTCCACTAAGCTGGCCGGTCGCTCTTATTGGATGCGCAGTGGGTAGTGTGGTTGTTGGTAGGCATTTAATCAACATCTACTGTATGCAGTCTGCTTACTCTTACCAAATGTAAATATATACAACGTAGTATATATGTACATATAAGTAAAGAAAAAGGTCAGCGTGACAAAGTTAAATAAAATAAAATAAAATGTATATAATAAACTAATTTAATTGCAACTGAATTAAAGAATACAGGTAAATTTATTAAATCAAAGGGAAAAAATAAAATGTTTCAAATAAAATAATATATGAAATCACAAATAAAATAAAAAAGAAACTGAAATAAAGTAAATAATTTAAAATAAAGAAATAAAAGTAATAAAATAGACAAACAATATTAAACAAAATTAAAAGTAAATAAATTTTAAAAATTAAAAAATTAAAGTGAATAAAATTAAATTAAAGTAAAGTAAATATAAAAAATATTAGGAACTTAAAAAGAAACATAAAAGTTTAACAATATTAAAATAGAGTAAATAAAAATAAATTTTTTACTTAAAAATAAATTTATGGCAAATTTCATACGGCTTACAAAATATAAACTGTTCTGATTTTGCTAAGTTTATCTCAACGATTTGCCAATTTATTGGCTCTGCAGTTGTGTTTCGCCCTTACATACTAAATACATTGTTCGAAACTTCCGCCTGGAATAATCGAATGGTTCTCGATAACAAATGTTTTCAATTCATGCTCTAAAACATGCAAGCCATAGGTTTATCTCTTCCACCTGACATTCGCTTGGTATTTTCGCCATTCATAAATACATAAACTTTTGTGTAATAGATTGATTAATTTAAATTTATTAAATACTGTATAGACCATAAGCCTAAATTCACATTATTTGGTACTGCTCTAATATTTCCAATAGCTACAAGTTTTCGTTAAATTTTTATTAACACGAAATACGGATTCCTGTTTGATCAAGGGGTTTGTAAAAAATATAGATTTTTATTGCGAATTAACTCGAGTTATCATAAATATTATAAAATTTTAATCGAGAGTCGAAATCTATTTCTTCTCATATTAGATTGTTTGTGGGACATATCCCCACATTATTGTGCTGCACATGCATTAAGTTGCACCGATTTTTGTTACAACAACACTGCACTTGAGGGGATGTAACATTGACGTTCACATTACCACTTTTTTGGTTTTTTTTCACAAACTCATTTACAACATAATATTACCAAAACATTACTTTTTCTTTTATTGCATATTACAAGACGTTCGGGTGGCGAAGATTAAGCGCTGAAAAAATTTTTAACTTTACGAATAAAAACAAATATATATACATATACTACTTATATATACATACATACATAAAATATCTACTTTCCTTAATTGGGATTATTATATTGGTGTGGTTAATTGGGTGATCCGTATATTCGAATTTGGTTTAAAATTAAATTCTTTCCTTTTGAGATTTTTGTCTATATATTGTGAATATAATCAAATTCGAAACACAAAATAACATAAGCCATGTGCAATTTTATCCGTTTAGTTGAATCAGTGTCGGAACTCGAATCCGACTACAATAACGCCCCTGCTTCTGAGCATTCAAAACACTCCCTAATTATTGAACGAGAGACAAAATCTGCCTTTGAGGAGATAATGAGTGCTGAAGGTATCCCTCTTAAAGAAGTAGCACCTATCAAAAATAAAAATAAACTTGCATATTTTAGTTATGTCCGTTGTCGTACACAGTGGTCATTAGAGTAAAACAGAAATTTTCAAGTGGGACGACATGGATCGCTTATTCTAAAATAGGTTCGAAAGCTTAGGAAAAATTTCCCGATTAAAAGATGTGAAACTGGTGAAATCGCCAAGGCCACAAGATGCCAAAGAAGTGACAGCGCCTCCACTCAAGGGACTTGGGGTCTTCCAAGTAAATGTGTCTAAGTCAAAATGTGCAATATGTCAATCAAACGAACACACATTATATCTCTGTCCCCGATTTCTAGATTTCACCACTACCCAGAGGCAAGAATACATAAGGATCAAAAAGGGTTGCGTGAACTGTCTTTCTGTTGCAGTGCCACGATGCGCAAAGTTCATATAATTGCAGCACTTGTCATTTAAAACACATACGTTATTCCATATTCCGACTTTTCAGCCAAAAGCAACAGTTCTTAGAGGCACTCCAAGCTCCTCTGATGACATTCCCTCAATATCAAGGCAAAAAATCCATTAGTACAACAAGTCAACTCTTGCTTTGCTTCCACCAACAAATATTTATTACTGGGAACAGCACAAGTTGACATACACCATAACGGAACAATTTTTTTTCTAGAGCATTGCTCGATTCTGGCTCTGAGTGTTCCTTTATTTTAGAAACACTCAAACGTCGAATCAACCTGCCCTCAACAAAGTTGCATGCCCAAGAATCGGTTATCAATAACTTCAAATCGGCACAGGTTAAGGAAACATGATCTATACAATTGCGGTCACCCACTGACAGCTTAATAAAACTAAAGGCTTTGATGATCATGTTACCACAGCTTACTATGAATATTCCGAATTCCTATATAAGTGTCATGGCCAGGCAAGCGTTTCCAGACCTAATCCTAGCTGAGGGACGTTAATTCCCAGTGGGAAAGTCACGATAGCTGAGCTTAAAGCTTTAAGTTTGAACGAATAAGCAATCCCTGTCGACAAGCGGCAGGAGCGGAGGTTGCGGTAAAAAAAGCCAGCAT
Source organism: Neoceratitis asiatica (assembly GCA_030068015.2). Classification (NCBI taxonomy): domain Eukaryota; kingdom Metazoa; phylum Arthropoda; class Insecta; order Diptera; family Tephritidae; genus Neoceratitis; species Neoceratitis asiatica. The sequence goes on along the minus strand of CM061530.1, from coordinate 8,441,698 downwards.
TACCGATGAAACTCCCGCAACATGCAAGGACATGTTGTGTGATACAAAAATCCAGGCGTAAAATCCACAATGGACGACTCTCTGGTCAGCGTCTGTTCACCATGTTAGGTGCGGCTGATTAAAACAACCTGGCCTGTACATGGCGCAGCACACTGGGAGTCGCTTGAAATTTTGCCAGCGACTTCTCCGCTGGCTAAATGTAAAAGGTGATGCGAGCCTGCTCTGCCGAGGTGTTAGTTGTGACGTGTAACAGTAAGCTACTTCGGTCCTTGGTCGGGAAATGTGCATTGGACATAGGAGTAGTACCTGAGCGCCAGTTCGTCCGTGTTTCCCGGTAAAGGCAAAGCGGAGAACATGCCTCACGGAACTGGGGTAGGGGTATTGTCCCCGAGGGTACACCCGTTCCGGTGTATTTCGGCCCACCCCTACACGCGATGCGGTGTAAAAGGAAGCCTATGGAAATTAATTCGAGAAAAAACAGCAACCCAAGATTAACAAAAACATATACGGTATTATAATGAGTAGTGGCACTGAGAACTTTACGCTGAGGCAGACCTGAATGTGAGGACTCCAAATGCAGAAGTAGATTCATTCAAGCGCGCATCAAGAATAGTGTGTGTAACCAGATGCTCATTGCAGAGAAACCGTCACCACCAGTGCTTGAGGATAACACGCCTCATGCCAAGACTATGTAACAGCGTGAAGACTACATGACGGATTTAGGAAATGCTATAAAGAAGCTGACTGAAACAATGCATCCCCCGCAACGCTCCATTAACAACAATATGAGAGATACTCTCAGCTCTATAGCAAAACTTCATGCGAAAGCACCGGAAGGAAGGAAACCAGACGAAACGTTCTCCTGAAGACCCCAACTACGGAATCAACGCCAAAGAAGCCTAGAGACGAAAACCAGCCAAAACGAAGAACACCACAAAAAAAAACGAGACATGAAGAGGTACCGGAGAAGGAAGCAATAAATCCGGATAAGAGGACAGAAAGAGACAGCACTGGTAAATGCAGAGAAGATAGGGAAAAGCAAGGAGGCTGGGTAAGCGTCAAGTGCAAGCCACAAAATGCTAAGAAGAATGCACGAAAGCCACCAGCACGACCCGATGCCATAGTCATAGCACGCTCTGGAGGCATGTTCTACAGAGACATCTTAATGACGGTCAAAAAAGAAGAAAAACTGCAGAAACTAGGCGAAATTGTGAAGAGGATTAGGAAGTTGGCCAAAGGCGAAATACTACTGGAACTGAAAGAGACGCAAATGGAAAGTACGAGTGGGTTTAAGAGCGAGATAGGGAAATTACTAGGAGAACAGGCACAAATCAAAGCGAAGCGACACTCGAAGTTGTGATGGAAATTCGGGATCTTGACGAAATCACCACCAAAAATGATATTTCCGAAGCTATACGTAAACAAGTAAAGAGACTTGGCCGTTTTGACGAGGATGATATCAAAAGTCTCAAGGCTGCGTATGCGGGTACACAAATAGCGGTAGTAAGCCTCCCCGCGCTGGAAGCAGGGATGCTATTAGATGCGCAAAAAATTAAAATAGGCTGGGTAGTGTATGTATAATAAGTGTATGTAGAATAAGAGAGAAGCCAAATCATAAAAGGTGTTACAGGTGCCTAGAATATGGGCATTTGGCAGGAGCATGTAGAAACCCGGATGAAAGGAGTAAGTGCTGTCTAAGATGCGGCGAAAAGGGAGACTTCGCACAGGCGTATGAAAAAAACCCGTCTTGTAGTGTGTGCAAAACCAAGGGAAGGGAAAACTCGAGCCACCAAATAGGTAACAAGAAATGCCCCTTATACCAAGAAGCGTACGAAAAGCATAGGGTGTTTTTTATAGAGGTATAGAACTTTAAGTTGGCATTACTTTTCAAGATGGCGACCGATTTAACAGCTGTCAAGTTATTTATTCTCAGTTTGGTTTAGCAATTCATCATGAATAGACTCACGCCTGAACAACGCTTGCAAATAGTGCAATTTTATTTCGAAAATAATGGTTCTGTGCGGAAAACGTATCGCGCACTACGTCCAATGATACGGACCAATGATTCCACCAGCCCATAAAGCGCACCAAACAGTCAGTTTTTCTGGATGTAACGGTGTTTCAACATACACTTGAGAATTACCTTCACTCCAAATGCGCCAGTTTTGTTTGTTGACGTAGCCATTCAACCAGAAGTGCGCTTCATCGCTAAACATCGCTAAAATGGACGTAGTGCGCGATACGTTTTCCGCACAGAACCATTATTTTCGAAATAAAATTACACTATTTGCAAGCGTTGTTCAGGCGTGAGTCTACTCATGGTGAATTGCCAAACCAAACTAAGAATAAATCACTTGACAACTGTTTAATCGGTCGCCATCTTGAAAAGTAATGCCAACTTAAAGTTCTATACCTCTATAAAAAAACACCCTATACAACAAATGAAAGTTAAACAGCTAAACCTGAACCACTGTGAGGCTGCGCAAGAACTGCTCAAACAGACGGTATACGAGGAGAAAGTGGACGTAGCAATATTAAGCGAACAGTACAAAAACATAGACAGTGCAACAAGGGCCTCCGACATCACATACAAAGCAGCTATATGGTCCTGTGGTCAAGAAATGCTATTGGAGAAGGCCTACTACGCACGAGCGCAGATCTGAGGAATCACCTTCTATAGCTTCTATATACCACCGAGTGTCCCGCAAGGAATTTTTGAAAGAATACTGGATGATCTAGTACTTGAAATCTTCACAACCACGAAGAACGTGGTAGAGGGTGATTTTAACACATGGGCGCTGGAATGGGGCAGTGTCAGTACAAATAAGAGAGGGGATGCTTTACTCAAGGCCTTTTCATCGCTTGAAGTGGTGCTGTTAAACACTGGAAATAGAAATACATTCGAAAAGAACGGCCGTGGCTCCGTGATTAACATCACGTTTGCTAGTAGCCCGCTGGTGCGATCAACAAGCTGGGAATTGTCTGATATATCTACATACATAGTGATCACTTGGCAATTATGATGGATATCTGAAAATCCAGAAGTCAAAAAGATAAGCACGTCAAGAACGTGCAAACTAGAGGATGGAAAGCCGAAACACTAGACGAAGAGCTCTTCCGACTTATGCTATCATATCAGAAAACCTGCTTACTGGTGGAATGGAGGAATGAATGCAACAAAGCCAGGCGAATATGTCAGAGGAGAAGGAGATCGCCTGAGTACTCAAACCTGCACGAGTCTTTTAAAAGAAAACGACGCGACCTCAAGAAAGCAATCAAAAAGAGCAAAGCCACCTGTTTCAAAGAGCTCTTCGAAAACGCCGACAAGGATCCGTGGGAAGATGCTCACAAAGCGGTAATGAAGAAAATCAAAGAAGATAAAGGGAAAGCACCAACCTGTCCCATACTACTGAAAAACATTGTGGAAGTCCTTTTCCCTACACAACGAACGAACATCCTATAGCAGCAAATATGAACACGATAATAGACGCATCATTGATCATCGATGAGGAAATAATACAAGCAGCAGAAAGATTCGGAAACACCAAAGCACCGGGGCTACATGGAATTCCTAACAAAGCCTTAAAAACTGTTATAAAGCACAAAACGAGTATCTTTTCAGACCTCTTTACACGCTGTTTGTGAGAAGGGTTTTTTTTTCGAAAATATGGAAGAAGCAGCGATTACTCTTTTTGCAGAAACCCAATAAACCAGCTGGAGATCCAAGCTCATACCGTCCTCTTTACATGCTGGACACGCTTGGAAAGATATTGGAACAAATAATGTGCGTATTCGATTCCGTAAACACAGGTCAACCATTGATGCGCTCAAAAAAGTGACCAATGTCGCAACCAGGGCTGTAGAAGGAACGAGATGGATGTGTGGCACAAAAGAATGCAGCGCGGTAGTAACGTTTGATGTTAAAAATGCTTTTAGTTCCGCTTATTGGCCACGGATAATGAGCGCCCTCGAATACAAGAGAACGCCGAGCTATCTAGTAAGAGTTATCTCCTAATACCTGTAGAATAGGCTGTTACTTTCTGGCACCGGCGAGGGACCCAAAGAGTACAGGGTGACGCGTGGGGTACCGCAGGGCTCGGTACTGGGCCCACTGCTGTGGAACGTACTTTATGACGGAGTACTGCGACTTCCGCTACCAAAGGGGGTTCAAATTATTGGGTACGCTGACGACATTGCAGTAACTGTGGTGGGAAAGGAACTTAGCCAAAAAGAGAGCTTATGTGAAAACACTGCTTTAATTATCAAAAACTAACTCACAGAAAGAAAGCTCCAACTAGCAGGACAAAAAACTGAAGCAGTACTAATAAGAAGCAGGAAAAAAATAGAAACTGCTCTACTTAATATCGACAGCTATGATATAACTACCCAGCAGACACTGAAGTACCTAGGCGTTATAATAGACACTCGGCTAAACTATAAGACTCACATCGAAAACGCATGTGAAAAAGCAGCGCGAATAACAGCGGCCCTATCGAGGATGATAGCAAATATTGGCGGCCCAAGCCAGAGCAAGCGAGAACTCCTGGCTAAAGTAAGTCAGTCGGTGATAATGTATGGGGCACCGATATGGGGACCAGCAAAGCAGAATACAACTTATGCCAAGAAAGCAAGATCTGTGACCAGGCTAAGTGTATTCAGAGTTATAAGGGGTTCCGCACGGTGTCGCACGATGCATCAGGGGTCATAACGGGCATCATGCCACCGGATATAATGGCAATGGAACTCAAAATAGTTTACGATAAATGCAGAAGCATTGGAAAGAAACTCACAACAGAAGAGCGGAACGCAGAAAGACTGAAAATATATATGAGTGGCAAAGGCGCTGGGACATAGCAGAGAAAGGTGGGTGGACGTGCAAGCTAATCGGTAACGTACAAGCCTGGGTGGAGAGAAAACACGGCGAGACAGATTACTACCTGTCGCAACTTCTGACCGAACACGGTCGCTTCTGAGAATACCTCCATAAGTACGGTCACGATGACGGGACAGATTGTTTTTCTGTGGTAACAGTAGCGAAAATGCGCAGCACATCTTCTTTTCCTGCCCGAAATACTAAGTAGAGAGAACAGATATAGAGAACCTTATTAAAGAACGGGTGTCTCCAAAAAACATTGTGCACCACATGATACAAAGTGAAATCGTGTGGAATAATTTGTTCTGCAATCGCTCTCAAGGAATTGAGAATAAAAGAACGGCAAAGCAGTAGCGAAAACAGAAGACATAAAGGAGGATAGAACAGAAAGTCGTCCATGAAGAGCCAATCTGGCTAAACCTGGTCCTGCGAAGAAATGTCTAGCGGCGGTCCCGTAGGACCAGTGAACTACAGACGGAGGTAAGGGTTTAGTACGTAGGCGTATTGATCCGCATGTCCAATGTGGTATGAGAATACTGATTGGGCGTGGACTCGAATGAGGTGTACCCTTAGCGGGCAGTACGAATCGCGCATGCTGTATACTGGGAAGTAGAAGTATCTTTGGAAGATTCCCCCCTTCGGCAACAAATGCCTAAACTAACAAAAAAAACAACGGCGAGAGGGGAAGACGGAAATTACATCGCAATGTATCGCGAAATTCTTATACACGACGATCATACTAAATTCCAAAGAGTAGTATATCGTAATAGCGCAAATAAACCAAAAAGTCTGTACGAATTGAAGACAGTAACTTTCGGAGTAAATTGTACATCGTATCTAGCTATACTGACACTAAAGCAGCTCGCTGTAGACGTTGAAAGCACGAATCCCACAGCCTCACACATACTACGGAAATGCATGTATGTCGATGACGTTCTTGCTGGAGGTCAAAATATCAATGATGCCATAAATAAATGAAGTATCTTATGTCTTGGAGTCAGCCGGATTTCTTAGAGTTCGAGGTTACTAGAAACGTGAAGGTTTTAGGTATCCGATTGAACGCACGTTCCGACCACTTCTATTTCAGAGTAAAACCAATCGAAGTCTGTGAAACTATAACAAAAAGAGCGACACTTTCAGCTATCGCGAAGATATTTCACCCACTCGGTTGGCTAGCGCCTATAATCATTGCTGAAAAAATTCTTATGTAGGACATATGGTTAGAAGGCACTGACTGGGACGAAACGGTTACACCAACTACACTGGATCATTGGCAAATATTTCAAAGGGAGTACCGTGAAATCGATCATATTAAAATGCCAAGATAGGTACGCACCCTCCGAAAGATAATATGGGTATCCATGGATACTGCGACGCCTCAGAGAAGGCTTATACAGCGGCATTATTCCTACGAGTTATAAAGCAAGGCGACGTATCTGTGAATCTGCTTTTAGCAAAAACCAAGGTGGCGCCAGTAAAGACTATTTCCCTCCTTCGTTTGAAGAAAAGAAATCTAGTTCTCGCAGAGGATGTTGCATGTCTAAATACTATGTTTGCCTTTTCGTGTGTTTCTCAACAAAGGCGATTCATTTAGAAGCAAACAATGATCTTAGCATCCCACTCTTTCTAGCAGCTTTTATAGATTCGTTGCCAGACGAGGATGCCCAACGAATATCCATTCTAACAATGGAACTAACTTTGTCGGAGCTTCATGATCCTTACGATCAGTATTCGAAAAGCTTCATTGAGAATGCTCGCAACAGCATATTAAGCAAATATACTCATCAGATGCTGTCATGGCATTTTATTCCCGCTGGGGACCCCTACATGGTTGGATTGCGGGAAGCAGAGGTCAAAAGTTTTTAAAATCACTTCAAGAAAATTGCCTCAAGCTATAAATATACATTCGAAGAGTTTTCCACCCTATTATGTCGAGTTGAGTCGTGTCTCAACTCAATACCTTTAAGCCCTTCTTCGAATGAACCATCTGACTTGGAACCGCTTACTCATGGTCAATTTCTGGTTGGTGGTCACCTTCCAGCGCCACTCGATATAGAAGTCAGAGAAAATCCTGCCTTCATCGTAAATAAATGGCAAAAACTTAAAACTTTCCATCACGCTTTTTGAAAGCGATGGAAAAACGAATATCTTTCCGAACTACAGAAACGTGTCAAATGGAAGCATCCAAAAGTGGATATCAAGATAGGATATCTGTCGTAATTAAGGAAGACAACTCATCTCCGAATGAATGGAGATTGGGGAAAGTTGTGATTTTAAACCCAGGCATAGACAACAGGGTTCGCGTGGTCGACCTAGTTGCCGAAAAGGTCCAATTGACAAAACCACTAATCAAACTGGTTCTACTTCCTCCCTCCAATAATGAAAATAAAAACCCATATACTCACGAAGATAACTTAAATTCGAACAACCTATATATAATTATATCTATATAACTTATTAGTATGTGTGATGGATGGAATATGAGCAATTGCATTGAATGGTCTAGCGGAATTAAAAACTAACCTGTTTATAAACAAGTTAGTTCTCTTTTAATTTTTATTATGAACGCATAAATTTATATAGCTGAATCCATTTACGAATTTGGAAATGCCCATATGAATACATATTGTACAGATAACGATGAATTTCAGAAAATCACTCACTCCCTATCCATATCTCGCGAACTGTGTAGAGGTAAGTTCCTTTTTGCTCCATTAAAATTACTTGATGATGCACGTCTAGATACGAACCTAAAGGAAATTTAACTTTATTATATTTAGAAAACAATAATACTGTTATATATAGATCGAACATAAACTAAGAATGCATTTGTTTCGTCAGTCGCTCAGTCTGCTTGTTGTTCGTTTTGTCACGCACCTCACATGTAGCGATTCCTGCTAGGTGAGTATTGTCAAATATGTTACAAATCGTTCATAGCAGCGGTATCAGCCCGAAGACCACAAAGCCTGAAACTTGTTATCTAATTTCTATTATATATCTCTTAAATCCGCATATTCGCAAGTAAAAGTAAGTTAAATTATTAACAAAGCTTATTTTATTTTATTAACCTACACCTACGACTAATGCATTATGATGTACGTCCAATTGAAAAATAATTAATTTTTTAATGTTATTTGGGCTATGAATCTAGTAAATAGGCAATTATGTATTTATCATAGTATAGGTTTTAAATCTCAAAAATTAAAAAAAAAAATCTTAAAACAAGGAAGAAACTCGCATGTATTCTTCAAATGAATGTTTATAAAGAAATCGATAACTCATTAGTCATCGTTTTACGAATAGACATGGCACCCGACTTTTCCCGGAGTTAAAAGGAAACGACTGTTATGAAAGGAAAATGGTAATTGATTTTAACGTTCTGCTTTCCGAAAACACGAGCTAACCACATACATTATATCTAATCTACAGAATTTTCTTAAGTTATATACATACATGGATTTTGCATCAGTCGTGCGCCCTAACCAAGACTCGCTGGCTTTGTCTACCAGAGTAAATAATGGTGTCATTTCAACTCTCTTGTTATTCAATTTTCACATTGCATGATGCTTTGATGACTGCAATGAAAAAGTCGCATAATAAAACTATACTAAATATACACATTTTAGACATACCTGCAAAATAAAACTATCAACTAATTACAGCAATGTAGCACATTGCAATTATCGCTTTTCAATTTATAGTCATTTTCATATGTTGTTTTAATATCATTATTGCTGTTACTCAACGAACGCATGAAAGAATCCAGGTCACTCAGCTCACTTCTCCACAAATTATCACCATTTACTTGACGTTCGGCTTCCTTCCCTTCAGATGTTTTGATCTGATTTACATAACTGGTGATAGTGTAACCAGTTTCTAATTTCACTAGAAATTCTGACCAACGACGTAAACGTTCTTTCTGTTTGCGACGAAATTCAGCTTCGGCATTTAAGAGCGCTGTATTTAACAATACATTTACACGTAAATTGCCACGAAATTTTCTTTTCATTTTCGAACGTTTCATACGGAAGTTAGGAGCCCAACCACATAGTGTTGCGGGATTTTCTTCAATAAAATTATTCTCATTTAGCGCTACCATTTTTGTTTTTACAGCACAAATATGACAGTATTTGGTAGCACTTATGAACGTGAGAAGTCTTATAGCTCTTATTTCACTCCTTATGTATGCTTTCTCTGTGTATGCTTTTCGTTGTTTAAATTTAAAATTTAAAATTACACAGTATACACACACACCTTCATATTTGTTTTGACCTTCGACTATGATAGGTTCTCTTCTGCTATACACAATTCTTCTGCAGCTTTTACTCCCTTGCTTTTCAGGAATATTTATTTTTGAAGTGTACAACACGACTTCTCGCCAACAACTGCAGTAGTAAAATTACTATTAATTATTAGTTATCAAAGACTGCTAACCAAACAAAAAGAGACGCGTAAATAGCAAGGGCAATAAGTTGTTACGAGTGTCATCTGTTTCTTGCGCTTATTGTGCTTACGATGAATGCAAATAGTGGGTGACCCAAAAGAAAACTTTCCAATTTTTTATATTGTATTTAGAATATCATATTGTTGTTTATAAGCTGAAACGTCCCTCCTGATCTTATTCACGATATTCTGATAAATATTTATAAATACTCTAGCTTGTATTTTATTCTGAGCTTTACATAAACTAAATAAACGGACAATATATATAAATATATATTAATTAGAATTTGTATTTTAAGGGTTTACTAAATTCGAAATAAAGTAGAATTTACACCAGTATATGTCCATAAAGTACGATAAGCTCACACACCAATTCATTTGCGAAACTCAATCATATATTTTCAGAATGACCCATATTACGTTTATACACGCACATATATATATATATTCACCATGATGTTCTCCACCCAACTGAGATATGAAACATCTTTGCGTTTCCCAAATAAATAAGTAATTGCATTGCAGAAAATGACTCGCTTCGCAATCAGGAACAAGGCCGCGCGGGGGCCCCAGCGGCGTGCGACGAAAGGCACCCAATCAGAGTATGTCTAGTTTATCGCTCGAAAACACCGGAGGAAAGGCTGCGAGAAGCATTATTGGGTCGTTACTGTTTGTCGGTATCGCCCAAATCAGAAGAGTCCACAAGTGAGGGCAGACGCCGTCGGTGCGGAGAGAAGCACCACACCACATTGCATTTTGAAGAAGAAGCAGGATCTTGAGAAATCTCGTCCATAGACGCCACAGACTCTGGGACGGATACCAGGTCTCTCCTACCAGAAATGCACTATAACAATGAGTCCGTCGACCACCAACTCGACCACAGCGTTGGGGGGCAACTAGGCTTTTCCGCCCATAATACAAAATGCACGAAATTAGACATCCGGGCAGACGGTATATTAGACTGCGACATCTGCCTAACAACTTTAGAAGTGGGATCGTCAGCTAAGAGCTGACAAACAATAATAATTTGCTCATTTGTAATTATAGTCCTCCAACCGCGGTCGTAAAGGTGGACGCTAATGGACGCCTCCATTGAGTCCGAGCGCTAATAGATGCATGTACTCCAACCTCAGTCATTTATGCCGATTTGACCTGCGATCTGTGCCTAGAGGAAACGTTTGTGGGAGGACAACGGTGCTGTCTGCTACGCATAAGAGGCAAACATGGGCGAAACAAACCTGTGACAATACATGCAACAATTGTACATAATTATGGGCGCATCAGCTCCTCTGCTAATATAGATCCCGCGACAGCAACGAACTACGCGCACATCCGTCTTACCGATTCGCGCTTTTACGTGTCGAGACGTAATGCTACCTGGCACGCTAACCAACACCTTCGGGCCATTCTTGGCCCAAAGCACGATATTCGGATATGTGCTATCCGGAAAATGCCGAGCCTGATTCGAGATTTTACAAAAAAAAAAAAATTGAATAGAAATAAAATACAATAAAAATTACCTTAAACATAAAAAATAAACATAGTAATATTGAATTCTAATAAAGCACTGGAAAATAATGCACTGAAATTTCACACACGTCTATTTCTAAATTTAATAAATTTCTAAAAAAAAACAGGTACTCTTCGCCAAGGATGCATTTCAAAGTAATCAGAACGATGTGAATGGGAGTGATGGTTGGGATGCCAACGTGTTCAGGTCTTGCTTATCTCAAGGGGACCGGCATGTTTAGGCCATGAGCCTAAATTCACATTATTTGGTACCGCCCTAATATTTCAAATAACTAGAAGTTTTCGTTAAATTTTTATCAACACGAATTACGGTTCCCTGTTTGATAAAGATTTTATTGCCGATTGGATTTTAGAAGTTGAAGTGAACAAAACAACCCAAAGAGATCAGGGCGAAGCCCACCAGGCATCATTCTCAGCAATCACTTCCAAAAGTGTTACCAAAAAAGTTTAGGTAATTTAATAAAGTTTCACTACTGTTGAATTTGAAACTGTTATCACTTTGTATTTTTACTTTCTTTATTGTATAAATCGGCGCGCTCTGCTGACACGATACTGTTGCATTTAAATGCTATAAAAAGCAACTATACGTAATTTGTGTGAACTCCAGTTTTCTATTCCTTCTGTTCCGTTATTCGTTTGTCCTGTTATTTTTGAGCGTACCTATAAAAGATAGCTTTCCGCTATTTAATCGTTTCTTGTAAGCACGCGTAGCAAACGGATGGAGCGGGTAAGTAAATAGAATATCATTGGTATATGAAACTAATATGTACTCTATTTAAAAAAATAAGCTTCTTTAAATTGGCATGTTCCTCCTAAGTTCTAGCGTTTATTTTGTTGCGCAACATCTTTATTTCCCATCTAAATTGGGACAACCGCCAATCCTATAACATAATTTAAAAATCACTGTCAGGTTAAGTGGGACTGCCGCCAATTGTGATCGTCACCAAAAAAAAGGTTAAAGTTACTGTCGCGACCCATAAGACACAGACTTCATTGTCACAATTATGCACCGAAAAACTAAGCACAAGCTTCATCAAATACGTCGCCACCTGTCGTTCTATTACTCTTAATAACAATGCCTCTGTCAGTGTTGATCCGAGTGTCCTCGTGCCGACCATAACTGATCTCATCAACGTCGCTTCCTTTGCCAACGCCACTGACGCTTCCTCTGCAAACGTCAACGTGGTTCCATCTGCCGGCAACGACGCCGTCTATTCTGCTAACGTCAACGCCAACGTTTTCGCCGCTGCCAGCGTCCCCCCCCCCCCTTGCTAACGTCAACGTAGCTCCATCTGTCAGCGTCAGCATTCCTGCCTGTGCCAGCCTTAACGTCACGTTAAATAACGCACCTGTACCACACCCTATATTTAATTATCCTGGTTTTTCTGTTTGCATACGAACTTCAACTTATGACGCCGGGCAAGTCAACTTTCTTCTTCCTATGCAGCTGAAAATCCTTAAGTTAGAATTGCAGCTTCAACAAGAACAAGCTAGAATTATATGTAATAAACGCTAGCAGTTTAAGTGCCGTCTGCTGCGTCGCCTGGTACCACCACTAATATACCACTATATTATGCCACGACATTGCTAGTGCAGCCAGCCGCAACGTCGCAAAGCGTGCCCGTTCAGTCTACCTGCAACTCGCTATCATGGTGTCAAGTAGATGCTCAATCGGGGTACTCTTTATTAGCCGCGAGGCAGCAAGACACTTTGAACCCAGTCCCATATTTAAATCAACAGCTACCTACTGTCAATTCAAACGCGATATTCAACGGGCAGTTAACTTATGTCAAAACCGCAGCACTACAAGCTATGCCGCCTAACTTTTCTATTACGCAACAAAACGAAGCCCCAAGAACAGCTCATATATCAACCGCCATGCACGTTGACAATCCAGCGATCTTGCAGAACAACAACAGTCACGTCACGTCAGTCAATTCTATACCGCCACCGAGAAAATTATTGGATTTGCCGTCGTTTTCAGGTCATGCACATACAATTACACAAATTTTGAAAATAATCAGCGCCCTAATAAATGTCTCAAAGGAGAAGCGAAAGATTTAAAATCTCTTTTGATAGACCCTAATAATGTCAGCTTTGTTGTGGAACAACTGCGCTTTAGATTTGGTCGCCCTGAAATGCTCATTCGGAGACAACTCAAGTTGGTATGAGGTGTACAACCTATTTCAGAAGCAACTGTTAGTAAACTAATAGCCTTTGCAACGGTAACGAAGAACCTCGCTGTGTCCATCCAATCTATAGGAAAAGAGAAACACCTAGTCAATCCTACGTTATTGGGTGAGCTAGTTGCGAAGTTACCTCTAAGTAAGTGTTGAATTGGGCACGGAACTCTCTTACTATTTAGCCATATCCTACTATTGTCCAATTTAGTAATTGGTTGTCTGGGGTTGCGAATTTAGTTCATCTCATTCAGGACAATAAATCACGAGAGCCAAGGCGACGTGCTGTATTACATACGTCACGGGAGCAGCATACCCGAGAATACATCATTTGTCGAGGTGACCATAAAATTATTTATTGTCGCCGCCTGTTGGAACCCACTCTGCTAGATCGATAGAAAACAGTGAGAGGGTAGTCACTCTACTCGTAATTGCCGCCTTCGTAAGGTTTACCCAATGAAAGGTTGCTCCAAGTTTCACAATCGCCTTCTGCATGAAGGAATTGGTAGTGGGTTGGTGCAACCTTCGAATGGTCCTCAGCAAATAATAATAATCCTGTTTGTAACAGTCGCGCACATGCAAACGAAAACTTGTTATTTCAAAAAGTCACCGTCACGCTGTACGGACCAAATAAACAAGTAAATACTTATGCCCTCTTAGATGAAGGCTCATCAATTACCATGATCGACGAAGCTTTGATACAGAAGCTTGGTCTTAAAGCACAATAACGTCATGCAGAAATTCAAAGGTTTGGAGATAAATTCGTTAAAGAATCCGTCGCTATTGTTACTTATTTATTAGAGATGCGGAAATGAGGAAACGTCATGGAGTCGTAAATCTGACTTTACTTATTCAAAGCCTCAGTCAGAGGGATATCAGCAAAGCCGTCAGATATCAGAGTAAACTGTACCGGCATAAAAACATTATGCCAAAAGTTTTAATTGGCTTAGACCACTGCCATCTTGGACTACCTATTAAGCCGATGCTAATTAACAATATTGGATATTATGCTGCGTTTACTGATCTAGGTTGTGTAATATTTGAACCGTGGACTAATTTGCCGCTTAGGAAGCCATCGTGCCTACATATCAACATATCGGATTGTCAGATGAATAATATGATAAAAGAATATTTTAGTGGCGAGTCGTTTGGAATGAGAGCACTGCCATCTATTACAATATGGAATTGAAGGTATAGAAAGGCGAATCACTAAAGATAAAGAGTTTAGCGATGGTTGCCGCGACATTAAGAAAAACTATGCACGAAAGCTGCAACCACACGAAATAGCTAAGGTAAATCCCAAGACTTGGTATCTCTCTCATTTTGCAGAAGTAAATTTCCACAAATCGAATAAGCAGCGAATGATTTTCGACGCAATCTTGACCTGAAAATAATCTCGCTGAATTCCCAATTACTCAAAGGCCCACAACAGTATCGCCCATTGATGTCAGTTTTATTTCATGACAGCCATGACATTTGATGCAGCATGCTCTCCTTGCTCAGCCCACTACGTGAAAGTTAAGAACGTTTTGGAGCATCCCAATATAACTACGTTCACAGTTTCTCGTCCACACAAATCTCGGAACAGGTTAGAGACATTCATAAAGGGGCAAGTTTTCAGCTAGGGAAGTTTAAATCACATGTGATTGAAGTCCCCACTGCACTGGATGGAGAGACCACAGCATTATCAATAAAGTCGAAGGAATCCGTAGCATCGGAGAAAGTTCTGGGAATGTTGTGACAGCCAATAAATAATAATTTTACGTACCGCCAAGATTTCCATGGGAATTGTGCATCCGTCATAAGTGGAGATGTTGTGCCAACGAAAAGAGTATTGTTGAGCAAAATAATTCCCATTTTCGACCCATTAGGACTACTGTGCCACCTGACTGTAATGGCCAAACTGATGATGCGTGAGATTTGGAAGCGAAATCTGGGATAGGATGAACCAGTCTCTCATCAAATTTTGCAGTTTGGAGGCGTTTTTGGCAGCAGCTGTCGAAAGTTTCTAAACGTTCCACGTCACTACTTCCACAAATGGAAACCAGAATCCTTAGAGCTACATGTGTTTGTCGACGCTAGTGAAGATGCTTTCGGGGCGGTAGCTTATTGGAGGTTACTTTAGCCGGTGATGTGGAGTTATCAATTCACCAAAACTAGGAGTGCGCCATTTAAACCGCTTTCAATTCCCAGACTTGAACGGCGGGCAGTGTTACTAGGATCATGTATAATGTCAACAATCGTAGGAGAACGGTACGCGTCAATCAATGTATATTCTGGAAAGACTAAAGGAAAGTGTTGAAGTAGATAGCTAGTGAACATCGCCAGTACAAGCCTTTCGTCGCCCAACGAAATTACCGAAATTCTTAGTGCATCTAAGTCGTCTGATTGGAGATGGGTGCTCTCAAAGGAAAATGTGGCTGATGAGGCTACTCGCTTTAATATAGACGTAAACATGAATCCGTCTTATCGATAGTTTACAGGTCCGTAGTTTTTATACGAACCAGAAGAAATGTGGCCAAAGGATGTTACAGCCGTCTCGAATATTGATGATGTAGAAGAATCACGTCCGAAATTTTCACTTTTCACTGGTACCAGATCTACAATTGATTTCGAAAGATTTTCAACATACACTAAACTGAAAACAGTTGTCGCCTGTTAATGTTACGATTAGGAGGAGAACAGAGAAGAGATGGGTCGTTCTGTTTACATGCCTGACGACAAAAGCTATCCATCTTGAAATTGCCCATGATCTTTCTACAGATGCATGTATAGTGGCACTGCGCAATTTTATGAAGAGAAGAGGCGTGCCGAAACTAATACGATCGGATAATGGAAAGAATTTCGTTCGAGTGGATGGTGAGTTAAAGCGATTTGGAGACTTTTTTGATTGTCACGCATTTCAGAGCGAGGTGGCAACGAGTAGTGTGGAATGGATATTCAATTGTCCTGGGAATCCTTCTGCTGGTGGCTCCTGGGGGCGCATGGTGCAATATGTGAAGAAGGTACCGCGGCACACGTTGAAGGAATGGAACTCAAATGAACACACATTCTAAAATCTATTGACTGAGGTCGAAAACATAATAAACACTCGTCCGCTAACACATGTACCGACAGCGAATCATTTTTTGCTGGGTAGTGCAAATATAGCTCAGACACCTTGTTACACACAATCGCTGGTGCAGTATTGTTCTATACGTAAGCAATGGCATGTGGCAAGGCAAATGCGAGATCGATTGGATTGGAAGAGGTGGATACAAGAGTATCTTCCAACACTGACACGACGGCCAAAGTGGTGTTCGTCAACGAAACCGTTTCAACAGGGTGATTTGGTATTCATCTGCGACCCGAACGGATCTAGAAAGGAGTGGCGTCGTCGGAGAATACAAAGGGTATATGACCAAGTTCATAGAGCGGATGTGTTAACCAGGTGTATTAAGTCGCCCGGCATCTAAACTAGTAAAGCTCGGCGTAATTGATGGTGAATCTGATTCGATTCACGGGGCAGGGGATGTAATAGATGATTAATTTATTTGTATTAAATACTATAAAAAGCAACTCTGCGTAATTTGTGTGAACTCCAGTTTTCCGCTATTCGTTTGTCCCGATAATTTCGAACGTACCTATCATCATTGGTTTATGAAACTAATATGTACTTTATTTTAAGAAATAAACCTACTTAAATCGGCATGTATCTCCTTAAATCCAACGTTTATGTAAATGCAAATATATTATTATTAGAGTTAATTAATTTTTTAAATTTTGGCTTAATGTAAAATTTCGCAAATGTATCAATATTTTGCAACTGTATTAAACGTTGCGGCACCTCGCTCTCTTGAGGTGCAGTTAATATAGGAGCAGGGTCAATTCGCAGTAATTTGCCGTAGATAGCGGTGTTATTCGCATTCTTCGGATTCAAATCCAACTCGCCATTTCTATTATTTTTTTCTTTTATCTGTTTTTCCTTTCTTAATTATTGCAGGTTTATTGATTTAACAAATTTATTTGAATTACAGTGTTAGTTCAAGTACACATTTTTTTCTTATGTAGAAGGATGAGTAAAATGCTTACCGCATCACGACAACGGTATGTGCCACTTGCTGGTTGGTAAACAACTCACCTCTGAGGAACCGTCGCCCATCGTGGAAACAATTTCGCATTACTTCAAGGTGGCATTCCATATTTCTGGCCTTGAGACTTACATATCAGAACCTGCGTCCATGTCCTACTTTTTCTTACGTGGTACGATCACTCCGTAGTCTGTTAAACTTTCCCAGCTTGTTGATGTTGATGTTTGTTGATGTTGTCCGCGTTCAGAAGGCCTAACAAGCTCTCCAGTGCCTCTCGTTCTGTTTTCCATCAGTTCTTCCGTCTTATTTTCGGAAATATCCATGTTCGGATAGCATCTGAGTGACAAAGTATTTCACTTACCCGAATTTTCTCTGTGTCCAGGGTTTCACGTCTTTAATAAGCCTGGTAGTCCATCTGCCGCAAGTTCCTTGTTACCAGCGGCCTTACCGTCGATTATAGGTGTCCAGTTTTAGATCGTTTCTTGCCGTGTTTTCATATATTCTATGGTTTTGAAGGTCTCACACTTTCGTTCTCTCGAGTACCAGAAGTTCTATGGAAACACTTCCACTTATCAATAAAACAGCTTCGCTTGACACCATACGGTATATTGACGCCACCCATAATGCTGCTGTACGATAAACTTTGGTTATAATCTTGCGACGGTTATTTTTCATTATAGCATGCGCCTGTAGTTCTGCACCATATAGTAGAATACTAATAGCTGCCGACATCAGTAGTTCCTGCGATTCCCCCGATATTGGCCATCAGCCTGTTTAGTTGATTTTAGAAGCCTTTTACGCTGCGTGCTACATTTGTGCCAATATGTTTACCTTGGGTCCATTCTTATGGCAGAATAGTTTACGATCCTATGTGTCTTCAGATTGCCGGATAAATTATGCATGTTTCTTTTTAACGGGATGTGCTTCATTGTTAGCAGCAACAGTTCGGTCTTTTCTGTGCGCAATTTGAGATTGCGCGAGTCAAGCCATATTTAGGTTCGTATCTGCTTTAGTTTCCTTCAGCTTAGTTATCGCTGCTTCTAATCTGTGTTTAATCATTCTTCCGAGCAGTTTCCCTGCATGCAGAGGGACTGATATGCTGATGGGCTGTCGTGGTTTATATTTTCCTTATTAATTAATACGAGCTGTTCTCTCTTCCAGATTTCTGGGAATAAACCGGTTGGCGAATTTAAGTTCTCCTTTCGCAGCATTATATTTTCCTTTCTATGCTTGCTTCTATTCTTCTCCTGGTTCTAGTATATACACGTCTAAGATGAAAGCAAGCTCTTCACAGTTGCGCTATGTTCTCAGTCCACCAATACGCAGCGAGTTTTGAGTTCATGTTTACTGTTGGCTTCAACTGTTGTTCTGACGTTCCCAAAGTTATTCTCACTGAGGGTATGTTCATCAATTTCAGATATCAATACGCTGAGGGTTAGATTTGAAACGTTCCACGCGTGTCGCGGCTGTTTTTGTGTAGGCTTTGTAAGTCTATTGTGAAGAATGTATATTGGTGGTCACTCCCAGTAGTTTACCATGCCTGCTATACGATCTGATGCTAATGAGATATGTGGTATAGTTTTTTCACGGACTTCTAAAAGTCGTTGCGACAGTGTTAGTCACCAAAAGGCCAAGTCGGGCAGCCATTCCGAGTATTCGTTCGCCTCTGAAGTCAGTGTTTGGCATTCTCCATTCAATTGCTTTCAAGTTTAGTTCTGCAGCAATTGCAAAACTTCCTTCTAACTCTCGCGCTACATCTTCCATACTATCGAGCTTGGCTCGAAAGTCGTTAATGCTGTTACTAGGTGTTAAATAGCAGCTTATTATGGCGAAAAGGTGGAATTTGACCCAAAAATAGCCATTTCCGTTGCCTCTGGCAGTGGTGCAAAGCTTGCTGCCAATAGAAAGCCACATTGCGACAGTTCCGCTGTTGTTGTCAAGCCATGTTCCATTCTCCTTCATCGCATCATAGTGACTTTCCAAGGCCATTTGAGTCAGTAGTGCATCCACGGTTTTACATCTGTGCATATTCGCTTGTAGGACATTTATTTTCGCGAATGGCCTTTATATACCGCACATTTCGTAGAGCCGGGTATGTGATTTGCCTCTTCAATATTTGCTTCCGAATATATGCAACAGAATGGTGCTCTGGTACATTCTTTCAGCTTATGTCCTGGTTGGCCACACTTTTTGCGTAGTCCTTAAACTTCCCCGTCTGGTTCCTTGAAGTCCCATGTTAAGTAGCCGGGCTCAAAGCATTAGAAGCAGCTTGTATAGGCTCTCATTCTTCTCTACTATATTGTACTGAGATATTGATTTTAGTATCAGTGACAGGCTCCACAAGCGCCCTTCTCGTTAGAGAGTCGAAGTCCCTAATTTCTACTGTCACTTTAGGCTTCACATCTGTTATCGTGACGGTCTCCAACAGAGTTCTCTTAAGCATCTCACAGAAGCTTGGATCAACGGTCGGTACCTTTACCATTTCTAGTAATACCGCACCCCCCTCGTTATTCGAATTCCTTATATTTTTATGTCTGCCTCTTCTGGTTTTATCTTAGTTCGAATGTTTCTTGGTTAGATTAATAATCTCTGCTTCGGATTGTCTTCTTGTTTTACTCGGGGGTTTGCCTTTCCCAATTGCTTTTGTCCCCTATTCTGTATTTCTAGTTGGGTTGAGTTTAACTCTTGGTGTCTGTCCGCTTTCACTTTTTTTTTCTTTTTTGGCATCGCTGTTTGCCATTTCCCGTCATCTGCCTTGCGTGCCGATGGTGAGTCTACCGGACTGGTAGCACGTCGTTTTGAAGTGGACTGCCCTGGTGTACATCTTGATTCTTTCTTAGTAATTTTTCTATATTTTTTTTTTAATTATGTCAAACAGCTCTTCCAGCTGCGACACACCGTTTTTGATACCGAGACAAAAAATTTTTTTTTTTTTTTTGACATTGCTTGTTTCATTTTCTGCACTATCTTATTGCATCTCTCGAGGGTTTTTCCTACGCAAATCTCATGTTCCTTATGAACTTCTGTTTTGGCGAGTTTTGGGAATGGTGATTCCGAGTAATGGTTCCGAGACCATAGGCGTTGTGTGTTCGTTTGAATTCGTTGCAATACTGGCGTAAGTGGTTTCGGTTTCAGATCCAGTACTGGTTACCGTAAATATTCTGCTGCTATGATCTTCAATTTTCTTAATAGATTGTAATTGCTCTTGTTGTTTGTTTTTAGGTGTATTAATATTTTATGGGTTTCCGCTCCAAGCCGCTATCTCCGCACCTTATACAGCAGCCCTGTCAAAGGGCCCGAGGTAGTCTGCGCGTATTTTAGCTCCAGCGAGGGTTTGCTCACGTATTTATGCGAGCTTGTGTTCAGAGCCGGCCAGGCACGAAATCATGTGTTTATGTCAACTGAATCTGTACTGCCAATTTAATAGCGACGCATTTTGAACGTACTTGAAGACCGGCGTAGGCAATTGTGATATTAGGGTGGCAGCCATTTCAGCAAGGTATCACCTTACTAAAGTGGCAGAATATTACTCTCTGCAACCTAATAGCAAACTTGTTCGTATACATTTACAGGATCTTACTGGTCATAACCCTGATGGGCGCGAGCCCATAATTGGGGATTTTTGTGTCACGATTTTCATTGTAGCGTCCCTCGTCGCCCTTTCATGGATAGTTATTCCCTCGGGGCAGCACCTTGAGGGTTGTGGATGCTTATTTCAAGGCGGCATCGGTTCACCTCGTAACCAGAAATTCATAGGATATTTCGGACCTTTTGAGCTGAACCCTCTCTTGTCGTCCATCGTCAGTTGCTGCTTATTGAGTATTCGTCTACAGCCTGTCGCGTTGTAGCCCTAAGCGATTTGAGCTCAACCATAGATCACTTACAAATGCATTACATAAAAGTGCATACATGAAAGACCAATTACGGAACTATACGTTTTCGTCTAGTAACTTGAGTGCAAATGAGTATTTATGTTAGTCCGTTAATGGGTTGCATCTTCGCTTTCGACCAGTTTTAAATGGGCCTTGTACATGCTAACACATCAGATTTGACTAAATGTTAAGCCTTCTCTAAAGTGACGATTGTGTAGCAAATCTATTTCTGATCTGAAAAAGATTATTATTGTTCAAAAAAAAAAATTTTTTTTTGGATACGATCAAATCGCACCAAAGGTGCAATCATTATTCTCGTTTTCTTGTAAAGTTTTTCAGTACTATATTAATATTAGGATATTATCCGCAAACATGGAAAAATTCGCAGATAATTATGACAGCTGAATCTTGCGGTCATCATTATATACCAATAAGCCTGCTGAAACTTTTCGAAAAGTGTTCCTATCAAATACTTTTTTTTTTCCATGAAAGTGATATAAAACCGTACTCACCAGTTTTGTTTTCGCGATTGTAATTGTAATTCAGGTTCAGTATTTGACAGGGTGTAGCATGATCGACTAATGAAAGAAAGCTTCAGCTTATGTTAAGATTTACCAGTTCGTATTGATTTTTAAACAAGAAGTCTGGACTCTGCCTTAACAACAAAATCCTTCTAAATAATTCTACTCTAAAACCGATAAGGATGCATGGAATTCAGTTATGGGGCAGAGATTATGCGACGAATATTGTTATAATACAAATATTAAAACCTTATTTATTCTTTAATGATAATAACGGGCGCACGATGGTATGTACATGTGTAAGGAAAACATGCATAGAAATGTAAACATATGCACCATCAAAGACGAAATTGCAATTGTAAAATAAGAATACGTTACAAAGCTGCTCAATCATCCGAACCTTATTGCAACTATGAGCCAGCAACATATTCCTAGCTAATCTTTCATTATATTTTATCATTTGAAATTCCCCGTACTAAGGACATGACGTACTGCAATTCGGAAAGCCTGGGGTCGAGCCCAGGTTCGACCAACATCCAAAATTATAAAAAAATAAATTTTTCTAATCGCCGTCGCCCCTCGGAAGGGAATGTCAAGCCCTCCGAGTGTAATTCTGGCATGAAGCTCCTCATAAAAATCCATCGGCCGTTCGAAGGCGGCTTAGAATAAGCTGTAGGTCCCTTCATTTGTTGGTAAAAACATCAAGACGCAAAACCACAAATTGGAGGAGGAGCTCAGCCGGAAATCGCCTCAGCGGTTACAGAGAGCCAAATATATATATAAGGATAGACAAAAGAAGCGGAAGTGTAATGGACGTTTCCCGTACAAAGGAGAGAGGAAAAGAGCGGCAGCAACTACTACAGATAGACGAGTTAGCGTAACGGAATGTTTGGACTATCGTTAAGAATAGACGGAGCGGCTACAGCTATAGCAGGCAAACGAATAATTAGCATATTCTTGAGCGCGTGAACAGAATCTTTGGAACATCGTTAGGTTTAAAAGGAGCGACAGCAGCTAGTGCAGGCGATCGAATTGAAGGCTTGGTAGTAATAACAATGGTTCAAAGTAAAGCGGAAAATAATTATTAAAGATTTGTAAAGTAAACCACTGTGTATAGTAAAAAAAATTGAAATTTATTGTAGACAAAATAAACTTTGAGTAAATTCCTGACGATTAAGAGGCCAAACGAAGAAAGCTTGGACAATTATTTACCAATCTAGTGATTGAACTCAAAGGATTTCGGAAATCAGAAGTGAGATTGCTGATAAATTGTGGGCAACAATTGAAAATGATCAAGATTCAGGATTTGACGATATTGCCCCTCAAAAAAGGATTATCTTCACCCGGCAATAAGGCTGAGCTACAATCACGGCTACGAGAAGCTATGGTAACAGAAGGCATCGATTTGAGCCGATATGAATTCCGCCGTGAGGACAGGGCATCCACGAAAGAAATGGAGAAGGAAGAGGATTTTGACGCTGCGAAAGATTCAGAGCAGTCAGCAACTAAAGTTGAAGAAAAGGCTCCTGGCTGATCTACGAGTATGGACATGAACATGTTATTGGCCGCAATTTCGCAAATGAATGCCAACAGTACAAAAGATATGACACACATTACACAAAGGATGTCCCAGAAGTTGGATGAACCAGGACGCCAAAATGTCACAAATAAATACAATGTTTCAGAGAAGTTGGATGAACAGGATGCCAACGTGTAACAAATGAATGCCCACATTTCATCATAAATTAAAGACCAAGAAGCGCGTATTTCATCTCGGCTCACAGAGCTTCAAGAGAGTGTTTTCAAAGAATGCGCAGAACTCAAACAGAGACGGGACAAAATCGAGGAGCGGCAAGACAACATAGATGAGCTAATTGAATCGTCCAACCACTTCGATGAACGCTCCCTGGGTAAAAACACCCTCCTTTGACGGCACAATTCTTTTCTAGGTATTTAAGCTTCAATTTGAAAAGACGGCCAAAGCAAAAATAACAAATAACCTGCTGCTTAAATTTCGAAAACTATTCCTGAATATGATAGAGATGACTACGACGCATTAATGCGTGCCGTGGAAAGACGTTATTGTAGCGAGTACAGGAGGCAAATTTACCAGATGGAGCTGGAGAAGCGCGATCAATAACCTAGCGAATCTCTACAGTAATATGCTTCGAAATTGAGAGACTGGCTCATTGATCTATTAGAGACGCATCTGATGAACACCTCGAATGGGTAAAAATAAAGAGGTTCATAAATGAAATAAAGGACATCTTCACCAAACGAGAGACATATACGAATCCAAAATCAACATTCTCTAAGACTGTCGCCTATACCCAAACACGTGAAACGGTGTTACTCATAAGCAGGCCATCCCACAAAGTTAGTCAAGCAGAAGCAGAAACAGCAGATTGGATGAATAAAATTTTAAAAACTTTAAAGTCGATCGATGGAAAGAATCTCTCTGGGGCCAATTTGAAGAATCAAGCTGGCAAATGTTTCAATTGTGGAAAGCCAGGCCACTTCGCGAGGGAATGTATGAAGAGCTCGAGCAGAAAAACAATTTAGCAAAACGTAAACGAAAGGCTGAAGAAAGTGAATCCGACTCTAATCAGACGTTGATCTAAACGAGCCAGCCGAAAGGGGCCTGTAATCTCCGTCTCTCAAATTGATAAAAAGCAAACAACAGCATAAAGACCGACATCGATAACTGAGTAACATGGAAGTACCATTTGCTATCATTCCACATACACCAGCAAGCAAATGGTCCTCGAACGATCCCACTAAAGTCAGAAGCTATTGTTTGGGCAAAGATTGATGGAGATTGTGCAACGAACAAATTGTGGGTTGTGGAAACAGCACGAAATTTTACACACAAAGTGATGGTTTCACCCGAGTGAGAGTACTGAATGAATTCAAATCACCAATGAAACATCGATTAGGAACTGTATTGGAACAATGTCAACAGGTAGACGCCATTATTAATTGCAGAGATGTACCTAAAAGCGGTTCCATTGGCGTGAAAGATATTGAGGACAACGTAGATGCATGGACGCAAGGGTTGCAAGACCAATACAAGCATAAGGCCAAGCAACTGGGCGCTGGCCTTAAACTTAGTCCTAACAAGTGCTTGCTATTCAAGAAAGAGGTTATCTATCTAGGTCATCAGGTACCAACCGAGGGCGTGTGCATAGCAAAGGAAAAGATAGGAGCAGTAAAGAAATAGCCAAGGCCCAGGAACTTGCATGAATTAAAAATTAAGCTGCGTACTTAATATAGCCGACTTGTTCCGAATTTTGGCAGTGTTGCTAATAGTCTGCATGAGCTCACCGTGGGAAATAGACTCTTCGAATGGAACAAAGAATAAGAGAAGGCTTTCTAAACTATGAAGGAAAAGCTAAAAAACTATGCGCTCCGCCTATACTAGCGTACCCGGTTCCAGGTGCAACATTCATTCTGGATATAGATGCTAGTGGCTATGCCCTGGGAAGTGTACTTTCACAAGTGATTGATGGGCAGGAGAAGACAGTTGCCTACTATAGCCGGTCTATTGGGAAACCAGAGCGGAACTACTACGTAACTCGGAGAGAACTATTTGCGTTGGTGGATTGCATCAAACCTTTCCACAAGTATCTGTACGGCCAACACTTCCGAGTTAGAACAGATCATGCAGCGCTGAAATGGTCCTAAGAATTCTGAAGGACCGCTAGCTCGATGGATTGAGAGAATGCAAAGTTATGACTACAGTATAGAGCAACGCAAAGGCAATACTCACGGGAATGATGACGCCATGTCTCGTCGATCATGTAGCTTGGAATGTAAATACTGCTCCAAAACAGATGTCAAAGAAGACAGTCCGAAGAGAGTCCGATGAATGATAATTACACCAGAGGAAGAGGAGGCAAGTAATCTATGGAAATGTCAGCAGGAAGATCCAGATTTGGAACTTTTAATGCATGGACTGGAGATGGACCGACGGCCGAATATGGAAAAATTGCCGCAAAAGGTCCCCAATAGCAAAGGCATACAGGGCAAAATGGAATAGTTTAGAGTTGATATCTGACTGTTTACCATAGAGTATGGAAAAGTGAAGATGGCCAGTGCTCTCGAAGGCTATTAATAGTTCCGAGGCTAAGAATTCCAGACGTTCTTAACGAATTATTTAATGGTCCTAGTGGACGGCACCTAGGAATTATGAAAACGCTGGGAAAACTCATACAACTGTTCTATTGGGTTGCTTGTCGGCAATCGATAGTGGGTTGCCATGTATATAGCCGGTTCATTCCCCATGAGCAGGCAAGTAATCAAATACGCTCTTGTGGTTATGGACTACTTTAGTAAATGGCCGGAGTTCCGAAACAGGAGGCCAAAACAATAGCGGATGCATTCACTTACAATTGGGTTGCCAGGTACGGTGCGCCTATATAACTGTACTCGGACCAGGGAAGAAACTTTGAATCAGCAGTGTTCCAGGACATGTGCCTGATACTAGATATTCGAAAAACCCAAACGGAAGCTCTGCATCCTCAATCAGATGGCATGGTAGAATGGTGCAACCGAACCCTAGAAGAGCACTTGCGGTAGGTCGTAGAAAACATCGAAATACCGCTGTTCCTGATGGGAAAGCGGTTAGCGGTGCACGAAACAACGGGTAAAACACCTGCAGGGATCCTCTTCGGTAGTGAACTTCCGTTGCCTAGTGATTTGAAGTTTGGAGTAAATGGTGATGCGAGAAGCATTGAGAAGAATGCGTCAAATGCCCTAGAGGAAGAGCTAAGAGAGATACATGCTCTTGTAAGACAGCAAACTGAAATTAGGAGCAGCAAGATAGATTCCAGATATGATAAAGCGATGAATTTCGAGGGTTTTCAAGATGGCGATTTAGAAGAAAGGATTGTCCCCGAAGCTTCAATGCAATTGGGAAGGCACCTACAAAGTAATCAAACGGCTGAACGACGTAGTGTATCGAATCCAAACCGCTGGGAAATCAAGAACCAAAATGAAAGTGGTTGACCTGGAAAGGCTTGCGGCGTTTGGAACAGATAGTATGTCTCATCGGGACGATCAGACTTAGGTGGAGGGCAGTGTGTGTGTGAAGCGGAAAATAATTGTTTGGTAAGGATTTGTGAAGTAAACCATTGTGTATAGTAAAGAAAATTGTAATTTGTTGTGTGTACACAATAAACTTTGAGTAAAATCCTAACGATTAAGAGGCCAAACGAAGAAATCTGGTGATAGAACTCGAAGGACTTTGAAAATATATATATATGTATATAGATATTTTGGCGGCCGCGATGCCGAGTATATTTCTGACATGAAATAGGATGCTCCTCATAAAAATCCATCGGCAGTTCTGATGGGGCTTAGAATAAACAGTAAAGATGTTTTATTGGACAGATTTAAAAGTAGTTCACGTTTGGGAAAACGTCCAAAAATCACTAAATGTTTTGACTACTAAGGTGAATTATACAGAAGACTTGTCAAGAGTTACACAAGTGCCTTAAGAAATGGATGGCTTTTTACCTACTTTAGTTTTTTCAGATTTATTTGCTGAGCTCAAAATCGGCCTTTTTTTAAATAAAAAGGAGGTTATTAATTTCACACTAAGAAACTTCAGAGTTTTAGTATATTATGATTAATTATAATTTGAGGTTCCTTTTGTGGAGATTTCCTCTTGTACCTCTTTTGAATATATTTAAGGTACTCTCCTTTCCAGCGCCGATTGACTTGATGGTGAAGTGCTTTGACCAAGTGCTTGAAGTGCTTTCCAATCGGGTTTTCAAAGAGAGGTTTTCAGTATTAGGCTCGGAAATGGCCAACAACGGAGCATTTCGGATAAAATTACCCGGTGTAAGTCCTGATAAATCAGCTGGGCCCTGCGATAAAGCGGAAAGTTTCCGCTAGTTGAGGACAACCTCAATTCGAATTAAGAGTGTTGTAAACTCTTCATATGTTAATTTGTGGGATGCAGCGGTTTTTTATATGGATTTTAAAACACCTTATTACGGATTCCCACAAACCGCCCATGTGTGGGTGCTGGGTGGTATATATTGCCAATCGATGCCTTGGGATGCATACTTCTGGGTAAAATCTACTGAACATTTTTTAAGAAATTTTACAAATTCACGTTCAGTTGCTCTTTGTGCTGCGATAAACGTTTTTCCTCATCATCTTGGTGGGATATTCCCTCCTGCCCACAAAGCGGGCGAACGCTGCTCTGAATTCCTCAGTGGTGAGATCGGAGCATAGCTCAAAATGTACTGTCTTTGTCGCGAATCAAACGAATACGGCAACGTATTCTGTGATAAGTGTAGGAGATCTCAATACTGAGGCTTTTATTAAAAACGGCACTGCAAAGTCCACCCCGGTTAAGGAAAATGGATAAGGATATTGTGCAACGCTCAGGGGGTAGAGCGGCCATAAGCTGGGTGCGCGTTTGCTGCTTGTGCAGGATGCAAACTTTGCATTGAAAAATGCTCTTCTGATTGAAGGCTTTAGCTTCGGTATGAAATACTCTTGCCTGAAGTGAACTTTTTCTTGTAAAGCATCTCTTTCGCTGGTGAAATAGCGAGATTGCGACATTTCAATTAAACTCTGCTTGCCGAATTGGCATTCAGCATAGGTCAGATGTGTCGTGGTAATTAACGGTTGCTTCTTATGTTGAACATTGCTCACTAATTGGAATATGCACACACGACATCGGAATCTGACCATAGGATAGTGTTGTATGCTTCCAAGCCAACCTGTTTTTGGACGATTGCCACAAGTTTTGCTAACAATGCTGCACCGCACAGCTCTAGGCGTGGTAAGCTCATGGTTTTGAGGGGCGCAACTTAACTTTTTGCAACCAGAAGAGTGTATATTATCTGGTTTTTAGCCAATAGGCTTTTTCCGAAACATCGCAGAACCCGTGGATTTGAGTATCCTGCCCCGGAACAAAATTAATCCATCGA
Source organism: Neoceratitis asiatica (assembly GCA_030068015.2). Lineage (NCBI taxonomy): Eukaryota > Metazoa > Arthropoda > Insecta > Diptera > Tephritidae > Neoceratitis > Neoceratitis asiatica. The sequence goes on along the minus strand of CM061530.1, from coordinate 8,413,262 downwards.
GGGATTTTGATATGTGAATTGGCTGGCAAAATTTCAACGAACTGTTGCAGTTTTGCCAACGAGGTGGGCTTGACGCATTCATTCTAATCAATGCCATCGAGCCAAAGTTCTTGAAGAAGACTCGTTCCTCGAAGCAAAATTGGCGATAGCCATATTGTCGGGTAAACAAGTTTTGCAACCGACGAGAGAATTTGTCATTTTGTCGCGGCCTTGGTTTCTGAAATTGGCAGGATGGTGTATGAAAACGGATACCAAGGGTTTTGGTGTTGGAAGCATCCTCAAATTTCAAGAAATTGGAGTCGAGAAATTATCTTTTCGGAAATTCCTCCAATATGGCCGGGTTATTAGTCGATAATTTCTTGCGAATTAAGTCAGCTGACTTTAATGTTTTGATCACATTGTCAATATTATGACTTCGGGACAAGACATCGTCAACGCATGTATGACGTTTTAGTATTAGTGTCGCCAATAGAAATTTCGCTTTTCTAAATTTTTTCAATGTACATTCTTTCAATGTACCCGTTGAAAACATATTTGTACATACGCCATTGTAAAATAAGCAGCATGAGGTCAGGTCATAAGGAGGGACCTGTATAAGAAACACCATTTCAGGAAGTACCAGAACATGATGTTTTTGATGTGTTGAAAACCACTTTGGTTGTGAGTTTGTTTGGTTTTACGACCGCATTATGTGGCAAATAAAAAGATTAGTATTTGCCATTGGAATTGATTTCACGTTGGGTCGTGAATTCCATATGACCCAATATGATATATTCTTGTAACACATCATTGTACATTGATTTTAACTCTCATTTCGTGAAGAAGTTCTGTCAAATAAATGAATAGAATTTTTTTTTTTGACAATTGACAATATTGTAATTGTGTGGGTGAAGTAGCGAAAAGCTGTGGGTGTGTTTGCAAATGTTTTGATTTTAAGGGGAAAGTGGGTAGCTTTGGCTGGCAGGGAGTTGACATTAACCACGCACTCGTATGCGTGTATGTATATATGATGTTAACGACCCTTGCTTACATTTTATTAGATAAAAACACATTTGTTTTACTGAAACAAATGTTTGCTGTTTTGCGGATTGATTTTTAAGGTAAGGATATTAGTGTAAACTAAGATAATAATCTTATATTTCAATTAGCGTTTTGAGAATTGCTTTGAACGAATTCAAACAGAACACTCTAGCACTGCAACGCAACAACATTTTTTGGTGAGTTTTGTTTGTGCTTCTCAATTGTTGGTGTGCATATCATGTGTTAAATAAAAGCAAAAAAATATTAAATTAAAGATAAAAATGCAGTACACCAACGTGTTAAATAACCGACTACCAGTCTTCACACGGTATTTCTTGGTTGTTGCTTTCTTTACTTTATATGTATGATAGCAAAACACGAATTACATTGTATGTTCTATTTTCATTTCATATTTTCCTGATGCAGACAAAAGAAACCGCGGAGTTGTCATCTAAAAATAGTGGGTAAACTTTTTATATAATTTAAGCTTTTTTGTAGTAGAAATTTAAATTTTCATTCATGTATAAATGTATATGCATATGGTTGTAAATAAGAAAACAAATAAAAATAGAGAATATCAAAAATTCAAAATTTGTTTTGTCAATTTCAAATATTTTTCATTCGAATGCGCATGCGCAGCCTGATAAGAAAAATTTGAAAAGGATAGCTATATGTTTTCTTAATGACGTAATTGAGTAAGTTTAACAAGGATGTAGTATCACACGTATAAGGGGAAAATGGGTAAGATTTGTACTCTCTTTTATAAAATGTCCATGCTGTTACCCAGTTTTCTATCTAGTTTTGAACAAACGTTTGCTCAAATTATCTATTTTTTTACTCAGTATTGGCTGGCAGGGCTCTAGATACAAGACAGACTACCTAGAATTATCTTGTAACCAGGTTTTAAAAAATAAAATATATATTAACACCTATTTTATATTAATAACAATTTCATTTATAATTATACGTATATTTCCACACGTATATTTCACACGTATATATATACATTCGGCGGCCGCGATAGCCGAGTGGTTAGCATTGCGTACTGACATTCGGAAGGCCTGGGTTCGAGCCCAGGTTCGAGCGACATCCAAAATGATAGAAAAAATTTTTTCTAATTGCGGTCGCCCCTCGGCAGGGAATGTCAAGCCCTCCGAGCGTATTTCTGGCTCCTCATAAAAAATCCATCAGCCGTTCGGAGGCGGCTTAGAATAAACTGTAGGTCCCTCCATTTGTTGGTAAAAACATCAAGACGCAAAACCACAAATTGGAGGAGGAGCTCGGCCGAAAATCGCTTCAGCGGTTACAAAGCGCCAAATATATATATATATATATATATATATACATTCAAGTGCAAATGTGTGTGACATTTTATTTATTTTAATTTCGTTAGCTTAATTTTTGCATGTATACTAAACTTCGATTTTATTCAAAATTAAATATTCATTGTCAGTTATATAAACCGATTTAAAAAAATACAATAATTAATTTTCTAAATAATAAAAAGAATTGTGTGGGCAATAGTGCGAAACTTCCTAAACTATCTGCTGGGTGGAATATTTTTTAAATATATAATATATTCTTGTTCTAAATTTCCGTTTTTAAAGAAAACTTTTCATACAATTTTCTAATGCCAATCGGACAGAGTCCCTAGAAATCCCAAAAACAAGAAGCGAAAACGAAGAAGATGTCTGATAGCGGTACCAAAGCGAAATCTACTTCGCTAGATTCCCAAATGCACAAATGCCAAATGCAATGATTCACAAATGCGTTCAAACACTAAAGTGTACGATTTTTTGGATGTTTTTTGGCGATAATGCAAAGTCAGCCTAGAAAAAATGATTAATCTCTAATTGCAGTTGTTATTTTATTTTCTATAACTAGATATATATATATATAAAGGGTGTTTTTTTATAGAGGTATAGAACTTTAAGTTGCAATAAAACAACGATGGATTATTCGATTTACATGAATTTTATTTATCCGAAAGATAATCTTGTGGCATTACATTTTAAATATGATTTCTGGCATATGACCGGTACGGCTGGCGCAGATGTAGTCTAATCTGGACGTCCAATTTTCGATGACTTTTTCCAACATTTGTGGCCGTATATCGGCAATAACACGGCGAATGTTGTCTTCCAAATGGTCAAGCGTTTGTGGCTTATCCGCATAGACTAATGACTTTACATAGCCCCACAGAAAGTAGTCTAGCGGTGTTAAATCACAAGATCTTGGAGGCCAATTCACAGGTCCAAAACGTGAAATTAGGCGGTCACCAAACGTGTCTTTTAATAAATCCATTGTGGCACGAGCTGTGTGACATGTTGCGCCGTCTTGTTGAAACCACATCTCCTGGACATCATGGTTATTCAATTCAGGAATGAAAAAGTTAGTAATCATGGCTCTATACCGATCACCATTGACTGTAACGTTCTGGCCACCATCGTTTTTGAAAAAGTACGGACCAACGATTCCACCAGCCCATAAAGCGCACCAAACCATCAGGTTTTTGGATGTAACGGTGTTTCAACATACACTTGAGGATTACCTTTACTCCAAATGCGCCAGTTTTGTTTGTTGACGTAGCCATTCAACCAGAAGTGCGCTTCGTCGCTAAACATCGCTACGTTTTCCGCACAGAACCATTATTTTCGAAATAAAATTGAACTATTTGCAAGCGTTGTTCAGGCGTGAGTCTATTCATGATGAATTGCCAAACCAAACTGAGAATAAATCACTTGACAGCTGTTAAATCGGTCGCCATCTTGAAAACTAATGTCAACTTAAAGTTCTACACCTCTATAAAAAAACACCCTTTATAAAATGTATTTGGCTCAACACTTCTTGTTTTTTTCTTTTTTTTTTTTTTTTGAACGAACGAACGGGGAGTAACGGTTGTGAAATGTATTTTGGTTTTTTTGCTGGTCAATTAAGGTCTCTAAGGACCATAAACAAGTGCCTTACGAAATGGCTTATTACCTGCTTTAATTTCTTTCACGTTTATTTGCCGCGTTCATAATCGGCACGCTTTTAAATAAGAAAAAGGTTTTTCATTTCACACTAAGAAATTTAACAATTTTAATTTGTTATGATTAATTATAATTTTCAAAGCTTTAATTCATATAATAATAATCATTATTAATTTAAACAACTTGGTACCGCGGTTGAAAGCGCAGTGCGCGCGAGATTCCTCTCCGTATTTGAGAAGGGAGTTTTTAAAAAAATAACAGATACTTATTTTTGCAAAGGCCAGCGGTCAACTTAAGTGCAAAATTAGAATTAACTTTATTTTAATTTTTCATCAATAAGAAAAGTTGTTACAATTATAAAAAGTACTTAGCTTTCTACTTTAACATGTTTCTTGATTATTGCTTATTTGACAATTTTACTTAATTAATACAAGAATGCTTATTTACCACTTTATTTATTTTCTGCTTATGCAGTAACTAGATATTGGTTCGTGGAACTTAATCCGTTCTTCAATTTTGTTTAATGTTATTTTTTGACAATTTTAAAATAGGTTGGTTTCAGTTTACTTTTTACTTACAATATTATTAATGAATTTTTATATGTAACTCGCGCGTAGTTAGTAATTTTTGGTTTGCTCGTTTGTTGGCTCGAACTACCGCGGCTAAGCGATAGTTCGGCTAACGAAGTGGGGTAAAAAGAATTGAAGGATAGCCGTGTGAAAGGAGACACGTAAGAAAGAAGGAGATCAGAAGTTGGCGCGCACGGCGTATACAGTTGTACATAAACAAGATTTTCATTCTCACCTAAAATTATCACCAGGTGCATTAAAACAAATTTGTTCTTCTTCAAAATATACACATAAGCTCTAAGCACTTATGTACTTATACTTCTATACAACAATATAAATGTATATATATACACATACTTCTTTAATTCCGCTTCGAAGATTCGTTCATCGTACTCTTAGTAAGTTTGGTGAAATTGTGTGTTTTCAATTGAAGTTAACGACAATAAATGGGCACAGCGATTTCTACGCATCGGAGTTGAACCGGGTTTTATCTGGCCAAGGGCTGTCACCCTTTCGTCGACCTAACCCCGTTTAGGTCATCGAATAATTCTAGTGTGAATGCATCAACGGAACACCCTGCAGCAGGGTTACTTCAAATCCGTTTCATTAGTGTTGGTGGGCAACTGTGTGTGCCAGAGACGACTCCGCAATTCTTCCAAATCGGTTAGATGCAACCAGTCCAATGGCTAGAATCATCTTAAGACCTGGCTTAAATATTTTTAAAGAGTAGACTACACGTTACGTGGCCCCATGCTGCCGGCGCACAACTGCGTCTCAAGCTTTCTCGGCCATGCCTTCTTCTCAACTACCTACTTTGGGTAACCCCCAGACCTACACAACCCAACGAAGCTCCCCTAAGCAATACTCCCAACTTTCAACTCCTCCCCACTCCCATCCTTATCCAGTTCCAACTTCCGTGTAGGGACTTCCCAGCAGCTCCTAGTACCCTGCACTGTCTGTTCTGTGTGTCAGACTCTAGTACGTCGGAACCTGACATCAGTCAAATGCAATTTTTTCACTGACTGGTGCGTCTTTTGGTCGAGCTTTGGCCTGCGCACCACTCGTGGCCCCGATTGCAAATGTTACACCGCCGCTAACCACCATAAACGTCTCAGCGTGTTTTACAGCAGCTTACATTACTTTCTCGCCCCTAGATTTACGAACGTTACATAGCTGGTTTAGTAAATAGTATATTTTGGCGACCTATGCTGACGTTCGCATCGGACTACTTGCCCATAATAATCTCGATCATCCTACGTGAAAGAACTTTTCGACAAGTCGTAGTGTCTGCAGCAGCCCGCTTCATTCCGGCTGGCTCAATTGCGGAAATTCAAACTTTTCTAGCGAAGCGGTGGTTCTAGCAACAAGGCGCATTAGTGAAGTAGAGTGAAGATTTGGCAGCAGGTTAACCAGAGCAAGCGAAATAAGTGGAGGAAACACTTAAGCAATCTGTCTTATGGAGCAACAAAGCTCTGTGCCACCGTCGAGTCATTGTCTAATTTGACGAGACGTAATGATCAAGTGGAAACTTTATTTGATTATCGCGCTTCGTCGGATTCATAATAAGCGCGAGCTATTTTGGGCGGCAATTTACGCTGCACTCTTCGGTAGGCAAAAAGAAAAGGCAAGTGGCCCGCATCAGCATGGCTTCCGTAAAGTGTACAGTCCCACGTCAGCACTTAACGCAATAAGCGCCCAAATAGTCCATGACTTCAACCAAAATCGGCCCTGTGTGTGAACAGTCTCGAACTCAATGTGGAAGTCGGTGACGTAAAAATTCCGAAGATAAACAACCAGAAGTTACTGGGAGTCACATTTGACAGCCCAAGGAAAATCCTAGTGTATAAGTATATTTTCTTATGAGCTCCACTCCCTGCTATATTCGTTTCGCTCCTTCCGCTAGACCAGTTCGACAAATCGTAAAGATCTCTCTCCGCTCCCCTGCCGACCAGCTTTACAAGCTCTTCATACTGACGCATTTCGGCATCCTTATTGTTTTGTCTGCAAATGCGTTCTCTCTTCAATTCTCGGTATCTGTCAGATCCCGCACGTGTTGTGGTCGATCGCAACCCTTAGAGGTAGGCAGTCTGTTTTATCTTTACTGCGGTAGATCAATACTCATCGTACCAGCGGTCTAGCCCTTTCAACCTTGCCCAAAATCAAAAGTTTATTTGGCCGCTGTACGTAGGGTTCAGATAGTGATCTGATGTTTGGTCGTTGGAACGTACGCACATATAGAATGCTGGAGGCATATCTTCCAAATTGCCTAACTGTTGTGGCAGAAATATCTTCTTTGCCGACCCTGCCGTTATAGTCCATAGGTAGGGATTTTGACAATGTCGGCGGGTAGGTGCCTATAGATGAGGTTTAGGCGCTGACAAAAAGTATTTTTGGTCCTTCTCTTCCAACTGATACGCCTACTTCTGTCCTTGTCCCGTCCAATGGATTTTCAGAACGCTAAGGTTGTCAGCATTTACATTTCCAAGAACAAGCCGTAAACTTTGAACACGTCACTAGACGATGGTCCCTTTTACATATTCCACAAGCTACATGTTTGTATGCAGTCCCACGTCATCATCATAAGAACATCAACCAGCTGGGTTAATTAATGGACCGGCCACTACAGGTGCATCCCTCAAATCGTAGTAATTAGTATATTTTCTATGGTCGACATTATAAAGAGGGTTTCTCGCTTTATGCCGTTGGCCCAGCGCAAAACCTATGTATGTATGAGATTAGGTATAGTTTAAAAAAAAACATATTTTTATAGCGCGCCGCCTGCTTCAGGTGAACAGTGAACAGACACTGCAAAAAGCTGTAGTGAGGACGTTCTCCACTAAAGTTCTCTCCCTTCTAGTAGTAACCCAAGGCTGCACACAGATTGGTTATCGCATCTCGCAAAAGAGTTGCTCACGTTTCCAGGGTGTGCGCCGAAGGCGTAAAGTTAAGAATTGTTATAGCCTTGCAACTGTAACTATATACCCAGAAGGAAGACTACACCCCACTACACCTCCAAATTAATTTTGCTTTTTGTAATAAAACAATTATACAGATTTGAATGATTGAATTTTTATAGATTTTAAAATTTATTCCTATCAAATTTTTAGTAGCTATATCCTGCATCATTTACATTACATGTGCGAATTAAAATATTTCGTCGATTGGAGTGCATTGCCACGTATACGCAAGATATTTTTATATTTTATTAGGTTTTTTTTTTTTTTTTACGAAGAAAATTTCACTATTTCAACCAAAAATAGTAGAACAAAATTTCTGTTGGCTTCAGAACAAAAAATGTTTCAGCACAATAATAAACCCACATTTAACGTAAAAATTCTGCAAGAGGAGATAAAATGATATAGTTTTGTTAATCTGTGGGTCCTAAAAAACTAATAAAATGGTATAATTCAAAACAAAGTGGAGTTTAGAACGTTATTCCATACAATTATTGCAATTTTCACCACCCTACGTGTACTATTCCAAAAAAAATTCAAAAAAGAATCTAAGAGTGTTAAATTTCCTATCTTACATACAAATATATATATATGGCGCTTTGTAACCACTGAAGCGATTTTAGGTCGAGCTCCTCCTCCAATTTGTAATTTTAAGTGTTGATTTTTACCAACAAATGGAGGGACCTACAGTTTATTCTAAGTTTTATGAAGAGCTTTTATTACATATCAGAAATACATTCGGATAGGGGAATAGGGGAAAAAGGTTGCTCTAAATCTGTTCAATTTCCGATATCGGACTGACAGATCGAGTACTCTTATCCGAATGCACGGTGAAAGTTGGACTGGATACCCTTTGGTTTGAAGATTTTATGGGTGCCATGATACTATAAATAGAAATATTTATTAATTATTGGGTAGAGTCACGACTTTTGTGAATGGACGGGCTATTATGCGTTTGGTGTGGTGTCTGTGTCTGAACCGGGGTAAGTCTTTTCGATACGACCCAATTTCCATTAAGTTGGGGGAAAGGAAATAGCCTGTGATTAAGGGTTCTAATCTTGTTTACCTTATGTTTTGGTGCGCTTAACTCGTTGTTATTTGAGTTTTCAGAGTTTTCATAAATTTCACCGGTCTCTGAGTAATAATTGCGAAGCTCCTACAAAGTTCCTTCCGTTGTCCCAAAAAAGTTCGACGGGACATTCGCGCCTAGAGAAGAAGCTTGCTTCTTTAGTAGGATCACTTAAGGGTTCTAAATGTATCGTTTTAGCCTTTTGTAATCGTAGTGTTTTATACTCGTAGAGTAATACGCTCTTGCGTAGAATGTTTTTTTTTATAATACGCACGTTTTACACTGATGAATCGATGACCTTATACAGGCTTTGGAATCCAAAACTTTGTACGCATGAGTCGTGGTACTCACTAGTTTCCTCCATGTAGTGTTATTGAGTGGGTGAATTGGGTGAGCAATTTTTTCTGCTGTACGGTAGTAGAATCGGGTGACGTTCGTTCACATGATTCCTGTGGGGTCGATTGGTGTGTTGAGGGTCAAAATAGAAGTTCCTTTTGGGTATCTGGATATTTTGTGTCAAAGCTTTATATTTCGCATGGAAGTATCTTTTCTGAGCTAGGATAATTAGTTTTGAGCGGTTGATTTAAACTCGTCTGGGGCAATTTCGGGAGATGTATATTGTTCCTGTCTTCTTTTCGGTGATGTATTTCAACAGAATCTATGTTAAATAGATAAGATATAACGCGATTTTCTCTAAGTAATGTAGAGAATCTGCCTAGTATAACCTCTTATGTTGTAATGGTGACGGTTTTAATTGGCTTAAGCTCCAGGATTGTGCCGAGTGGATTTTGAGATGTTGCCTAATGTTTCAGGTCCAGTTTTATCCATTCAGGTCCCTGCCACCAGAGGATCCCGTTTGCAATTTTAGGAGGTGTACGTCCACGACTCGTGAGATCCGCCGGGTTGTCGTGGCTTTTGACAAGACTCCAGTTATGACCTCCAACCTTTTCTATTATTGTGGCGACTTGATGAGAAACAAAAGTCGTCCAAAAGCAACAGGCTTTATTTAGCCTAGAGAGAACAATAGTTCAGTCCGTCCAAAGATAGGCGCGATAGTCACTAAGTTTACGAGAAGAACGGCTCCACATTGTTCTAATCTGGGCAGGGCTACGCTTTCGATTGGGACTACTCGGGTTTTTGATGCTTAAATAGTGGTCCAAGCGTTATCATGAGTGGAAACCCGATTTTATACAGTTGCGTCGTATGCTTTCTCAGATGCATCAGAGAATCCGTGAAAATCAATGATGGCTGATGTTGAGAAATGGGTCCACCTTGGAATTTCTATTTTATCGGTGTAGGGTTAAGGGTTTTGGACTTTCGTCCCAGTTTGATTTTTCAAGCCGTATCTTCTGCATAATTATTTGTGCTGTGACAATTATTACTAGACTGAGCCAATCTGCTGGGTGGCAATTAGCAATAATCGTTTAGTGAACGATTCCTCGTTTTAAATAGGGTTGATGAGAAAGAAGAATACATTTTTCTTAGAACTCCATCTAATGCCTAGGGTTTTCGTGCTATTGGATATGGGTAAATTGAGTAAATTGGTTTCCAATAGATGTTCGGGTGGAAGTCTTGATAAGACTTTTAGGTCAATCGAAGTCCATTTGCGTAAAGCAAATCCTGTTGGCTCTAAAGATGCCATGGTTGGCTCCAAAGATGCCATGATTCATCTCGAGCTAACTTCGCAATGGGTATGTTATGGGCTCCGGTGAGAACATCGTCGACATATGTACATTTCATTTTGAAGTATATCTGATGCTAGTGGGTGGGTTCGTTCTACATCGTCCGATAATTGAGAAGTGTTCGGATTGCTAACATCTTCTATTGGGTCATTATCTGACGTTCTAAAAATTATTCTCTGAAATTAGGTGTGTTTTAGTTCAGCGAGTATTTGTCGAAATTTTTTTTGTATATTCGCCTTGAAAACGAATTGAAACAGACGCCATTTTATCACTAAGATTACCAAGTCTACCTGCAAAGTATCCATTCGGGTTTGATAATTGCGTGATGTAATGATAATACAGGGTACTTGTTGATGACGGTCGTTTTCCATTTTTAAGTCAGGTTTTCTTGAGTGTGATTTTTCAATTCTTAAAAATTGAGCCGGCGATATGTATCTAGAGTTACCCAGTTCTATGTATGCTGCGGTTTTAAAGGGGTAGACTTACTACATAGCATCCTGATGAATTTCTACGTGTGGTTTTTTGATAAATTCGTTCAAACAATTTATCTGAATTTTGGACAGAGGTTTTCTTCCACTTCTCAAAATGGTCTGAAAAATTTATTTTGGGCCATTTTATTGAAAAATTAAACTACTGAAGGTCCTCTGGATTTCTCGGGAATGGTTTCGGACAGAACCCAACCAGATTCTGTTTTTTGGGCAAGTAAAGTTTCAAATAAATTTCTTTGTACATCACCAGGTATGATTTGTGGGTATAAGTCGCTTCCAATTAGAATATCGACAAGCTCGGATTTATTAAAATTGGGGGCAGCTAAACTAAATGCGAGTTTTTTAATTGAAAATGTTGGGTCGAGTGAGAGATTGGGTAAGTTTTCAGTGAATGTTTCCAAGATAAACGCTTGGGTCGGTAACTGTTTTCTCATTGGTGAGTATAGGGTTAATTCGCAAGTTTTATTAGCTGTTGCCGAAACTGAATTGCTTAACCCAGTCACTTGCGTAACTGTGTGCTGAAGAGGCATATCTACTTTCTTTAAAGTTTTTCCGAAATAAATGTGGCTTCTGATCCGGAATCTACGAGTGCCCTTGCTGAGTACAATTGCCCTCTATGGTTAACCTGCACTACGGCTGTAACTAAGAAAATCTACTTCCTACTAAGTGTGAGTGCGTCTTGGGCTTTTTCTCGAGTAGACTGTAAAACAGTTGTGTAGGCTTGCGGATTTGGATCTGACGGGTGGTTTTGAGAGGCACTGCCTTGGCTTGAATCAAGAGTCGGATTTGAGGCTATTGATCCTTGTGGGGGGACTGTGGACGAGGGGTATTATCCTTTTGTATTGTGCTTTTGTCTGCATATTCTGCAAGAGTATTTGCTTTTGTAGTATCTAAAGCCATGAGAGAGTGCTAAGTAACTAAAACAGTAAACATAATTTATTACTGCTGAAATACGGGTCTCCACATTCATGCCTAAAAACTTGGAGCATACACGAATTGAGTGTTAGGTCTTGCATAATTTGCAACATTCCAACTCTTGAGTTTTAGGTACTGTGTTTCCTGAAATCGGAATTTAATTAGGGTTTGATGAACTTGAGGTCGGGGTTTCCAAAACTTTTGTATGAAAGGTATTGAACCTTATGCCTTTGCTCTACTCAGAGATCCACCGTCGTAATGGGTAGTTGGATAAAGATCAGTCAGCCCTCAAAACAACTCGTAGAGGAGAAGCTCTCAATTTAATAGAGCATTTAACCATATGCGGAAATAATTTTGAAGTGGCGTGGGACATTTTGGAAAAAAGATATAGTGACAAAAGGTTAATTACTAGTAAAATTTTCAAAAATTTGGTTGATGCTCAACCAATTACGTTCCAATCGGCGAAATCATTAGAGCAATTACATGATTTGGTGACTGCAAACCTAGGTGCTCTGGAAGGAATAGATTTATCGTTTGAAGAATTTAAAAATGCATTTCTGCATTTTTTGGTGGTTAGAAAATTAGATGCAGGAACTAAAAATAGATATGAACAGTCATTAGAAGATTCCTCTGAAATTCCGTCTATTGATATCCTTTTAAGTTTCCTTCAAAAGCAATTTAAAGCTCTGGAAGACCCAGAAAGAGTGTTAACCCAAAATCAAAAAATTATTGAAAATCATATTGTGAAAGTTTCTAAATGTGTTTTCAATTGTGAAGAGAACCATTCCCTTCCAAATTGTGAAAAATTTAAAAAACTTTGAGTAGAGAAAGAAATAAAGTTTCATATGAAAATAAAATATGCATGAAGTGTCTTAAATAGACAATTGCTCTCAAAGCAATTTTATAACAAAGAAAGAAGTTAGGGTTGAAGGCAAAACAAGTAGATAGTGTAGTAGAAGGTGTGTCTAGTTATTAGATCTTGATAAAAGAGTTCAAAAGCTTTTGGGAAACGGAAGAAATTCGAAAAACGAAAAGTTTTTAACAAAAGAAGAAAAAGAATGTGAAACACATTTTTCCAAAACAATGAAAATAAAAAATGATAATTGATTTCAAATACCACTGCCTTTCAAAAAGCCTAGATCAGAATTAGGAGATACAAAAAGAGTAGCCATTAAAAAATGCTTTAGAAAAAAAACACTGTCCAAAGATCTTAGCCTAAAAATGCAGTATTCAACATTTTTAAAAGACTATTTGGAACGTGGTCACATCGAGGAAATAAGTTTTAAAAACCTTCCAAAGGACATAAATTTCCTTCCTCATCATTGTGTTCTTAGGCCTGATAATACCAGTACTAAACATAAAGTCGTATTCGATGGTTCATTGAAAGGTCCAAAATCAAAAGATGATCTACTTAATATATTAACACGATTTAGAAAACATAAGTATGTTTTCACGGCTGATGTAGAAAAATGTATCGCCAGGTATGGGTGAAAGATGATGACCAATATCTCCAAAGATAAAAAGACACATGTTTATTGATAATGCCAATGAGCTAGAGATACATGGGTTTTGCAACGCATCTGAGAAAGCTTATGGAGCGGTGGTTTATTTGAAATCTATAAGCGTAAAAAATCAATCTCAAATAAGTTTAGCTAGTGCAAAATCTAGGGTCGCACCACTCAAAACTCTTTCTATCCCGCGTTAAGAACTCTGTGCAACAGTTTTGCTAGTGGAGCTAATAGAAAAAGTCGGTGAAAGCTTACAAAAAAAGTGAATCTTATAAGGTACTATAGCGACTCAGAAATAGTATTATCGCGGCTTAGATTAGATTCAGGAAAATTGGAAACTTTGAAGCAAACAGAGTTGAGACCATTCAAAGGAAAACAGAGCACACGCATTGGTGTCACGTTAAATCAAAAGAAAATCCAGCTGACATTATATCTCGAGGCCTATACCCAAATGAGATTATCGAAAATAGTTTTTGGTTTAATGGGCCGAATTTTTTAAAAGAAGATACGGGTAGAATTACAGAAATAGATAGTGTGATAGAAATTCCTGGGCTAAAAAAATGTGTTGGTTACTGCTCTAACTAGGAAAGGAGGAATAATTGCAGATATAAAACATAAAAATAGCTTTATTTTTCTAAGGAATGTTGTAGCTTTAATTTTGAGATTCATAGATATCAGAGTAAAAAAACCAATCAAAGATCATCAGTCGTATCATAAATTAGCTATAGAAAAAATCGTGACGCAGACACATATAAAATATTTTCAAGATGATATTCAGTTGCTAACATCCCAAAAAGAAATGAAGAAATCATCAAAATTAGCTACTCTTGCTCCATTTTTAGACGAAAAGTATATTCTTAGAGTAGGAGGTAGAATTCAAAAGTCTTCGCTTCCATTTGAAGCTAAACACCCTATATTATTACCGTATAATGATCCTGTAACAACACTTATTACACAAAAAACATTTGCATGTAGGTCCAAAAGGCTTGTTAGCTTTACCGCGAAAAAAATATTGGCCTTTCATTTAGAAGTAGTCAGTAATTTATCAACCGCCGCATTTTTAGGAGCTCTAAAGACGTTTATTGCGCGTAGAGGAAGTCCTAAAAAAATTTATTCTGATAATGCGACTAATTTTATAGGGGCGAAGAATAGTTTGAATGATGTTTATAAACTTTTTAGAGAAAAATATCACATTAAGCAAGTCGATGAGTTTTGTTCGCAGAATGAGATAAAATGGCAGACGATACCACAAATATCGCCTCATGTAGGAGGGTTATGGCAAGCAGGTGTTAAAGTAGTGAAGAAGCATTTTAAATAAATTAAAGCTTATAATTTTACTTTTGAGCAACTGTCAACAATTATGGCAGAAATAGAAGCGATCATGAATTCACGACCTTTAATATCTCTCTCCGATGACCCAAATGATTTACAGGTTTTAACACCATCACATTTTTTTAATAGGGACATATCAAAGTATTTTGATAGACAGTAAAAATAATACTACGTATAAAAACTATAGAGATGGGTGGAGAGATGTTCAGAAATTTAGTAATGAGATGTGGGAAAGATGGTCCCAAGAGTATTTAGGAGAACTGCAAAAACGATACAAGTGGCAGTACCTAAAAACAAATATAAAGCCAAGAACCTTAGTGTTATTAAAATAAGATAATGTTCCACCTCTTAATTGGAAAATAGAGGGTCATTGAGGTCAAGTTAGGTGCAGATAATTTAGTCAGGCTGCTTTCAATTAAAACGGCTCTGGGGATAACTCAGAGGGCCGTGAAAACCATATGTCCATTTCCGGCAGATTTATTTGATAGAGAGGAGAATGAATTTGACACTAGCATTAAGAAATCAAATGTAATATGTGAAAATTTAGCACTAGTTAAGGAAGATAAATTAAATAAAACTTCTGAAAATGATTGCACAAAACCAAAAATAAAATGTCAAAGAAACTTTCAATTTAATATACCGTTAATTTTAGTAATGATGTTATTTATTCCTCTCATATCTTGTACTTCTAATGTAAAAGTTACATATTCTAAGGAAACGTTAGGTATATTTTTTGAAAATAGGGGAGCTGTTGGGTTAACAAGATCTTCGTGTGGAACAGCATTGTTCATACGGATCTAGAACCTTATCAACAAAGCAAGATCGGAATATTGACCCACCTCAAATTTTTAACAGCAGCAATCGATGGTCTGAAAATGGAAGGCATTGACGAATCATCATTGTAATCCAAGTTTGTGCAAATCGAACTAAAGGATAAATTAATAGTAGGAAATAACCCACGGCGGGGAAGAATCAAGCGGGCACCGCTTGAGTTTGTAGGAAGCATATACCATGCCATGTTTGGAATCATGGATGCGGAACACGCAGAAATTCTTCCGAGGAAAGTTAAGGCTAGTAAAGTTAGAGATGAGTATGTGCTTGAGCTAATCAAAAACATGACAATAATTGAATATGCCTCCTCCAACGTTATTAGAATCCAAACTGATGGTATCAACAAAAACTTAAGAGCAATAAATCGCTCTACACAATAGAAAGAAAAATAAATAACGGGCTACATCACTCTCAAATACAAGATGAAGCCGTCACTACTTTCATGATGATGAAAGCATTCCAAAATATGCAAGAATAAATAAAAAAATTGCTTTTTTAACAAGCCCAACATCATTCCCGACAATGTGCTCTCAGTCTCAACACTTGCCAAACATATATATATTATGTTCAATCATTTACCACATCAAGTGCCATTACCAGATCGAAGTCCAATAGAACTTATCAAGATCATCAGTGATGACCAGAGTACTTGAAGAAAGCATATTTTTCCAGTTGAAAATAACGCTTATTAGTTCAGAAATATTTCAAGCTTACCAATTATTTCCATACCCCACGATACACTATGGTAATTTCATTCAAATCAGGGCAGCTAACAACATACTATTTGTCAGTGAAGGAAAACATCAATATTACTCTAGTAATGAACACCAGATTCTGTGGTGCACAAAATTGAAAAAGCTGTGTCTTTGTCCTCAATTACATCCCATCTATCGCTCTTCAGGAAAACCTATTTGTGAGGTAGATATCTTTTTACGAAGGAAAAATTTGTCTGCAGCGTGTGAAATTAGCATTAGCAAAACTGAAGCATTTTGGGAGCAACTGAATGCAAGAAATATGGCTGCCGAGTTGACTCTGCCGAAGTAACGTTATGGACAGAGGATGAACCATCTGAGGATATATGGTACATCAATCACAGTTTTAATTTGTTAACCAAATTACCTGAGCTGAAATGGTTTAAAATTAAAGAAGCAATCACTTCAATTCAACTGGGAGATACTTTTTTTCAATAGGGGAGAGAATGTGGAATTTTCCACCATTTATTTAGTAGATATCAGTACAAATAGACAAATAAGAGATAAACTCTGAGTAAGTGATTATCTCTTGTTACAGTCTTAGTTACTATTAGGAATTTAAAGATTTAATGTGCATTGATGTACATGCACGCATACATGCATCATACAAACATATAACACTAGATATTTGGGAAACGCATTTCTTATCAGAGAATTGAGACACATAAGAAATACGGCGCCATTAAAAATGATAAGTAAGGGATGATTCTTTGTCTGGACTCTGATGCTTGTTATTTGGAAGCATTGTTGCTGAAATACATTGCATTATCAATTGCTATCCTTTCTTATTGTTAACTTAGGATAATAGGGACGCGCTTCTTATCTGTGGCGCGTTACCAATAGTTGTAAGCATGTACATATAAATATTTACGTATGTATATTTACACACTGGACGAACTGCGTTCGTTCAGATAGAGATAAGAACTGGTTAATTTGCTATAAATAAAGGGCTCCGTGCAACGGAGCAACAGTGTTCTTTAGCAATCAAAGCTAGTTAGTTCCTTCAATTAAATAGTATCTACGTGCAAAGGGCAAACCGGAGTCGCAAATAATTTGTATTTAAAACAAATTAAAGAACAATATTTGATTAATAACTATTTCTTTTTCCGATTTTCACTGATATTTGAAATAAATTTGGGTCTTGGTATTTACACTTCTGCCGGTCTTTTCGAAATTCCCTATTCCCGTTTTGCTTGAATGACGGGAAATTGTTCCAACGACGATGCACTGAGTTTGGTAGGTGAAATTTTCTTTGTTAAAAACGGAAATTTATTAGGTGACTCGGGTGGGTACTTTAATTCCTTTTAAGAGACACTTGGGTAGTCGGGTTTGAAGGATCGGAGCATAGCTGATAAAAAATCACGGCTGAAAAAAGAAGGTTAATTTAAAGGTCTTACTCACCAATTAGCATTTTTACATTAAAAATAATATCATTATATATAAAAAAAATTTCTAAAAACAAAACCATATTTAATAGATTCAAATTGCGAACTTTATGTTAATCACTTAAACCGGAGTCAGAGTCTTCATGTCGGTCTGAGATGTCTGAGCCTTGATCAATGGGTGCTTTCGAGTTTGACAACAGTTTGAGTACTTCTGGTTTGAATGCTTCTTTTTCATAAGATACATTAGGCTTATTTTTCGAGTTTTAGGATATCAGGGAATTGTACGACAAAATTATTATATTTATAATATTTTTTACGTGAAATGTTTCCTATTGGAAGTGCTGCTTCATTAATAATGTCTGCTCCATGAATCAAAATTTTGTGAACACTCGATGGCATGTATTCCATTAATATAAATCCACAAACTTCCGCTGACAGATCAGCTATAAAAATGATTCCTATGAAGGATAGCATGCAAATTATTATTCTTTTAATGCAATCATAGGATGAATCAGCATGTTATTGTTTAGCCACGGATCGTACTTCCAGATATGTTTTAACTGTAAACTTTCGATTCATATACAAAGCTAATGCCTGTTCTGGAGTATACTTAATAACCATAGTTTATATGCGTTATAGCATTTTTTTTTTCAGTTGCGTCCGAAATTTTCTTGACCTTTTCTGCCATCAAGGTCCTCCCGCTGACCTGATAACCTGAAACTGGTAGCAGTTGGAAGGTCCAACTCTACTTTTGTATAGTTTTGTATCAAATGCGAAAGTATTTTAACTTTTGTCTGATGACGAGCCTATCAAAAGGTATCAGTGGTCGTTTTTTCTTCGAGGTAGGCTTATTATGGATAGCATGAACATGAAAATTGAATTGTTTCAGTTCTGAGAATAGCACCGAGCAAGCTTGTTAAAAATTAAACCGGATAAACGCGGATAACGAGTCTGCGGTTACAATGAAGCTAGTATCGATCCAAATCAAAATAAGTTTAAAACTCTAAACTTTAAATATATGTTGGTGCTTTTGGGGTTTTGTGTTGCCCTCTTCTTCGTATTTGAGGCAGATATTTATTGGCCATAAACAGAGACAAAAGTCTTAATATTACATGGTGTGTTTTATTAACAAAATAGCAATTATCTTTCTTTCTGTAATTCGACACTTGCTACAAGTAGTCCACAAATCTGTATATATAAAAGAAAGTGATGTTAGTTACCACGCTTATAACTCAAGAGCACCTTGACCGATTTCGATTATTCGCATAAATTCGGATCCATCTCCGTCCAAACAAGAAGAATCCGAATGAAGAATCCGGGAAGTGTATTACGGACTGATGTGTTCGAGCTTTTGGATCGATTTTCTTGAAATTTGGTATGTACTTAGCTTTACGCTTGATTTAACACGACATTTTGCTCCGGGAAGTACAGCTGGAACCTGAGATCTGTTCTAAAACAATTTAATTTTGGTTCGATATATATAAAATCGAGGTGAGGACCACTTTTCTTCCGGATAGTGGATCTGAGACCGATCTATTAAAAAATATCAACTTTATTTTTCTGTTTACCTGAAATTCGGTATGAAAGTGAGTTTGTGCTAAGTTTGATATGAACACTGCTTTTTCTTCCAGAAAGTGTACCAGGGACCGATTTTTCTCAACAAAATTTATTTATTCTTCTATTTACTTCTATTTACAAGTAACATTTTTTTGAAAAAAAAAAAACTTATTTTAATATCATATTTATAGTTCAAATTAAATAAATTTTGGGACGAAGGTATATTATGTTTAGATAAAGGTATATAGCACTTTTATCTGCCTCAAATTAAGTAAGTTGATAGATTTTAACCTAGATTACCATATAGTATAATTTATTTCCGAAAAGGAGATCCCAGATCAACAGTTTGATGAAAATTGGTATGATGTTAATATGCTGCAGTTGCAGGTTGTTTTGAGTTTTACTGAGCTTTTGCATCCATAGTGGTTGAAAGCTATTTTTACTTGTACATGTATAAAAAGTTATTATGTTGGGTTCTCCTTACTACGAGGTACTCATATTTGAACTTCTCTGGAGGACCTTGAGAAGCAAAGAAGCAAGTAATCTCTGACTATGTTTGATAGGCACCTCTATGAGTGGGTAAAAATAACTCCTCCTTGGTAATATTTGAACGCCAAACTTTGAATGTAGTTATGTACATACAAATACGTAGCTAGATCAATAATAATAATTTAATATTTGACAATAGTTAAATATTAACTATAAATTACATTATTCTTTATCTATCACCTCCTTTATAATACCAACTGCAAAATCTAAATTGAACATAATATAGAAAGCCACAATAACGTAGGGTGAATCTCGATTTATTTCATTTTGATAATAGAATCCTACATTATTTTGACAGACGCCATAGATGAATTCGAATATGATTATAATGATGCACCGTTCGAAGTGTGCCTCCATGCGACACGGATATTTTCAAATGGCTGGCGTTTAGAGATTTTTATATGTTTTTTTTAGTTTACGGCCATCTACAAATCAAAGCATTTGAGAAGCTATATTATCTCAACTATAGAACGCAAGGCGAGGCAAAAGAAATTGTGCAAAGGTGTCCATTAACAAATGAAGGCTTTGATATAGCTTGGAAAAGCTTAGTCGACCGATACGAAAATAAACCTATTCTGGTCAATGAACTGCTAAATATTCTTTAAACGTAAACGCAATTGAGAGTGAATATTAAAAATTGCAGAGTCATCAATAATTGCATCTCGTCATTTCCATGTCATAAATTGATATTTCCAACTGGGGTGATATTTTAACTTATTTGTGCTCAACTGTCGGAATGCATATTGGCTCTATGGAAACAAATCATAGAAAATGGAACACAGATTTCAAAATTGGTGTTATTTAGATTAAAAATCCAACCCAAAAGATCTTGCCAGCAGAGCATTACCAGCCAGTGAATTAGTTAACAACCTCTTGTGGCAGCAGGTTCCTTCTTGGTTACAAGAAGAAAATACTAAATGCCCTGCAAAAGAATTCCACTACCAAACAGCAATAGAAGCAAAAAGAGTCCATCTTCATAAAATATAAAAAGTAAACGATGCTCATTATATTCTGAATATGTATTTTACGGGCTTTTAGAGTGATATTCGATATAAGGATATTCTGCAAAAGGACCCAAGCAAAAACAAATTCTTCTTTTAAGATTGTGTATAGCTTAATTTCTCCCGACGGAATCAAGGGAACGACCAAGTGTCCAATAACGATGTGTCAAAATCTGTGTTATAGTGAAGAATATGCACATTTGAAATTCGGAAAATCCAATGAAGGAAAATTTGCAGTTCCTGCCTCTTGATTCATTCATCGATAAAGATGACATTTTGAGAGCTTGTCATACTATGAACACCATCCTATTGTTTATTCTCTTTTAGAACTCTCCCGTCTCTACATTCAGTTTGTCCACCAAGTGTTTATACGTAGAGAAAATCATCTAATTCACAGGAAAAGGTAACAAATCCAACGTATACGAATCCTCTCAGAAGAACGCAAGACCTTTTCGCGGGTGTTCACAAATGCTGGTGTGGATTTTATTGGATTTTTCGACTTAAGTCCTATCGTGGCAGAGGTTGTCCTATTTCGAAGGCTCTACCCTCTCTGCTTACTCGTTTGATTTTTACTTAAACGATCCACAAAGAAGTCACCTGCGACCTGTGCCTTCGCTAAATGTATAGCTAGACGTGGATGCCCGAAAAATATTTATTCCGACAATGTAACCATTTATGTCGGTGCGTCGCGATCATTAAAAGCCGTGTCAAAGCTGACAACCGTATTCGTGCGTTGTTAAAATAAGTTCATCAGGCTTTAAATTGGCATTTCATACCAACTATAGCTCCCCACATGGGCGGTGTGTCGAAAGCAAGGATGAAAGGCTTAGAATACATTTCAAAAAACTCGCAGCTGACCAGAAATTTACATTTGAAGAGTTCAGCACTGTCTTATGTTGGAGTGAGTCATGCATCAACTCACTCACGATTGATAAGACCCTCCTCAAACAACTCTACAGATCTGGAGCCGCTTACTCCAGGTAATTTCCAGTAGGTGGTATAGTTCTTGTACCACCGGAAATTAATGTTGACAAAAACACAGTCTCAATCGTCAATCGATGTGAAAAATTAAAGGTCCTACATCGACCTTTCTGCAAAAGAAAGAAGGAAAAAAGTGGGAATATTTCACCGATTTGTATAAACGCAACAAATGGAAATAACCGTGAAACAAGGAGTCGGAATCAAAAAGGAAAATCTTCCACCCCACGAATGGAGAGTAGGAAGAACCGCCAAATTACATCCGGTGCCGATAACCGAGTATGGGTAATAGATGTGCATATATCAATGAGCCAATTACAAGACCAACCGCAATTTTTTTCTTACTGCCACCCTAAAGCGAAGAACAAGACATTATTCAAATACCAATATCTCGTTCCACTTCTCAAAAATATGATATAATCCAACTTTTAATATAAAAAATAAGTTAATATGCAATGCGTAATACACATTAAATAAAATGTTGCATATATTAACCTATAAATGTGTGACCCAAAAAGTTACATTGTATGTAAAGATTTGGACAAACTAAAAACGTTTGTTGCTAGCTCAATTCTTTTTACATATAAATCTACTGTAAGGAGTGTCTAAGAACAATTTTAATTGTTATATGGACATGACGCAAAGTTTCTAAAATGTCAGTACCACGTTTTAGAATATCTCCCATTTTACGCATCATGTCGCAGTTCTCATTGCTGCAAATTTTTTGGCAAATAATATTTTCTTTCAGTTCATAACTTTTTTTTTTGAAAGTAATTTATTGAATCTTTCATTTCAGAAACTAACAATAGTTTTAAATAATCTTAAATATATCTTGTGAATAATACAGGTTAACCATTAGCACTGTATCGATTAACAAATTAAGCAAAGAGCAATAAGTTGAGCTTTAACAACACAAAATTAGTAGTTTAACAGCAGGGATATCATAAACGATGATATATTGTAAATTATAATAAATAACTTGAAGAATATAGATTGAAATATCGCCCATGTAGTACAATTGAATGCGGCAAAGCCTTAACCACAGCTCAAACTTTTATTTATTGCTTGAGGTAGTTTTGCTCTAATAAACTTTTAGCTAGAAAGTTTGGGTGGTTAGATAATCTTAGCGAGTAATTTTTACGCAGTCTTTCTATCTTTTCTGTTACGGTCTTAGCTCCGAGATCGTTTTGAATTGCAGAGTTTTTTACGTACGCTCTTAAAGATCAAGACCAGCCTTTGAGTTGTGTCTAGACTAAATTTAAATGGTAGCTTCAAAGTTGGATTTCGCATATCTCAGATGGCTTTATAACCATATTAAAAATTAATACTTTGTTTTCTAAGCTTACTTTGGACTTAGGCCTTTAATCCAATGTGAGCTCGCAATTTTCAATTTAGTCTGGGTAATCTTTTTACCTATATGGTTTTTCCAAGTGAGTCTTCGATCTCATTTTAGGCTAAATGTTACTTTTATACACTTAGACTCAATTGCTATAATTCTCCATATAGTTAACCATTCTTCCAATATTTGTAAATGTTGTTGTAATCTAAAAGTGGCCGTAACGGAGCTCAAATGTATACTAAGTATTGCTGTACCATCCGCAAAGGTTGATGTGATGAGGTTTCGGCTTCTGGAAAGTTCAAAACATAAGACGGGCCCTAAAACACTTCCTTGTAGAACGCCAGCTAATATTTCATGTAATTAACATGTGTAACTTCTTTTGGTGCGAAGTCTACCTTTCAACTTACATTATAGGTCATCTAGCATCTAGCTCTAGCAACATCGAAGAACACTGTAGAACAATATTGTTTTCTCTCAAAGACTGATCTTATGTTTGTAGCGATTCTATCCACCTGCTCTATTGTGCTATGCTTTTCTATAGAGCCGAATTTGTTGCATAGTATGGTCCGTTTCGATTCTTAAATTGGTTGTATTTTTTTACACAATTGGAAGAAGTTGCTCTTAATAACATCTGGTTCCAACAAGACGGGGCTACGTGTCATACAGCACGTGCAACAACCGAATTATTGCGAGAAAGGTTTGGAAATTCGATTATTTCAAGAAATTCTGACATTGAATGGCCTCCAAGAAGTTGTGATTTAACACCATTAGACTACTTCTTCTGGGGTTATTTGAAGTCCAATAAACCAGACTCTTTTCAAGCTTTAAAAGTGAATATTGAACTTGCTATTCATGACATACGACTTGATTTAGTGGGAAAAGTGCTCAAAAATTGGGTTCATGGAATTCGTTCCTGCAAAAGAAGTCGTGTAGGCCATTTGAATATGTTATATTCAGAACTTAATTGTACCAATTGTACTTCACATTAAATAAAGAACATTTGAATTTCTAAGAATTAGTGTATTTTTTTTTTAAAGAAATCATATCTGTTTCTGAAAAATGGAGAAAATACGTAGGAAAGTCACAAGATGTCATAAAGTTATAAGTCATAAATAAAAATGTTAAAAAGGTACAATGGTTGTGCGCACCTCGTTATAATTTTGTTGTGATATAGCAGATTGATACAAAAGCAAACGAACGAAAGTTGTAGTAGTGATTAGTAGAGTTGAAGCGTCATTATCAATGGGCGCTCGCGGCGCGTTCTATTGCACTCTAGTCAAACGCAGGAGTACTTGAAGAAATTTACTGCTGAAAGAAGTTACGGAAGAATTATAAGTGCATATTTTAAAATCCATTGTTTTGTAATCGAAGCATTTGTTCACGACACAAACTTAAACTGTGACGAGAAAATATGCACAAAATCACACGAAAACAACAAGAAGTAAAATTTTTCCCCATCACGCTGTAATTGTTTTATATGTCTTTGCCGTTTTCACCGGACTAATCGCTAATAAGAGAAGAACGCATATCCAAATCAGTTCATTTACAGAATTTGCACTTCACGGCTATCCGCCAAAAAAAACCAACAATGCGATGAGAAGTTTCCGGCACCTGCTCATCTGCGTGGCAAAAGCCATGGGCTTCGATTCTGCCCCATATACCAGGCAAAATCAACAGAGGAAAGGCTTCGCGCTATTCTTATTCACAAATATTACCCGAACTATCTAAGCCCGTTACATAAAGTTCAGATTTGTACGAGCACAGACCGGTGCCGAAAATGTAACAAAAACGCCGTACCACCCTGAATATGGCGGAGGAAGCTCCAACGCAGGCGCCGGTTGAAGTTGTTTATGAAAATGGCAACGATGACAGTGCAATGCCAATCGACATCGCTAACCTCATCATCAGGTGGTGATACTCTGCCGATTTCGACCACTAATACGAGAATACAAAAATTCGCAGACTTTTCGAACAGTGGTGCCGCGGAAATTCGTTTATTCCGCCCATATAATTTAACACATCGCTACTATCGAAACTATGGCGGAGAAACAAGTGCTTTTAGCCCATCTCACGTAGATATACGGGCTCGACAATAACGCTTCATTGCAATTTTGATGTGACAAAACCATACCATCGCCAAAAAACGTTTACATCTACGCTTCCCACTAAAAAGATTCCGATCGGTACCTCGGTGCGGACGCTTCGCTTAAATAATGGTGGGTAGCACTCCCCCAACAAATATCGGCGGTCTGATGGCCAACCATCCTTCTTCGTCTTCATAGTGTCAAGGGCCTACCAAAATAGCAAAACATTATTTTTTACCTTCATTTCATTGTATTAATAATCAATGAAACGGCATTGAAATCATAACCACTATTTTCGCAGTATATAAATGTAAATATTAAATGATATTTTAATTAACGTGAACAATATACTGAGTGACGCGATGGGTGATAATAATGCAAATTAATATGTTGCTCACCGCAAAGAGCTCGGCATGTTAGGCCTATGGCCTATGCTATTTCACGCTTCTGTTTTGTAGGCGGCCGTCATTAAATTTTTCATCTACTTTTTCACCTGCATAATTTCCGCCTCTAAATATGCTCTCTGCTTATTATGGAGCCTATAACCCTTTGTATTACTTGCGTAACCTACGAAAACGAGATCATTATCTTTTGGATTAAACTTTGAACTATTTCTACGGTAATCCAGTGCAACCGCAGCAAAATAAAAAGTTCTAAAATGAGCTACAGGGGGTTTATTTCTGGCACTCATACGGTAGCTTATTTTTTAAAACTTTTATAGGCGAACGAGCGTTCTATTTTTCTCTTTGCTATCCCATGTCGTTTAAAGAAATTACAAAAATTCGCGATTACATACTTCAAACCATTCTCGCTTCAGAAACACTTCAGCTTACAACTAGTTTGCTTTTATACAAGAGTCATGAAATCAATAAAAGCTCCAAATGCTTGAGATGTTTGACTTAAACACTATGCACATGTACCGGGTGTAATCATCAATAAATGTGATTAAGTAACGCGAGTCACCTTCCGAACTTAATCGCATAGGACCACAAATACGGCGGTTTACGACTTCTAAAATTGGAGTCATCACTTGAATAGCTTCTGAATGGAGTAGCTATTACTTTGCACACTGCATATGTGACACATTGAAATTGTTTAGTTTTTCTATGTTTAGACGACGCACCATATTTTCATTACATAGCTTGTACTGCCACAGTTTAACTTTTTGCCTATCTTTCACTGTCGATTTCATAAACTGGTATTTCATTCTTTTAGGAAAATTTTCAGAAAAATTCTTTTTTTTTTCTTCGATTTAACAAATGCTTCATGTTTGCGAAATTGAACCGTATGGTCATTACCTTGCATACTGATAAAAAAAAGTAGAATGCAAGTTTGGAACATACAACACATCGCTCAGTGTAATATCAGAACATTAATGATGCCCTTCGCATTGACACTTTCGCCCGAAGCTAATATTACCTCCGTTCACATTCCAATATCGTAGGAAATAGCTATTCGTCTTAGCACATATGTATGTGAAGAAGCAACAGTAACGATAATCCAGTATGAGTAAAACATATGGCGGCAGACGAAGTTCCATTTCCATTACTTTGCATTCCGCCCGAATATTTCTTTCTGATTGCACATCTCAAACTTATGTAATATCTGTGTGCCATAACAATGGTGAGAAAAAAATTTGTTAAAGACTTGCTTAACTTGCTTTACTAATTTTGAGAATCTGTAACTTTTGCAGCTTTTTGCAACGAATTTGTAAAATGAAATCAACCCCGATCATTTTCGTTGTTAGATAGTTTTAAGTACATTACCCTTATGAATTTTGAAATAAATCAGCGTGGATCCGCCCTTATGCATTTGCAAAACTATATATATACATGTACTTCGCAAATATGTACATATGTCTCCAAATGTTAAATAGGAATTTTTATATTATAATTTATTACCAATAATGTGTAGTTCATTAATAACCACAACAGGTATGTTGATAAATGTTGCTGTTTTCATATTAAAATTAACTAGAATGATATATATTAAAATCGTACTTTGGATATAATTTTGTCAAACGTAAATAAGTCACCATGTGTAAATTTTTGTCTACTACCTAATTGGAACACTTTAAAGTAGGTCTTATTGCTTTATGAGAAATGATATAAAGCAAATTTTGAATTTTTTTCAATCTCAAAGGAGCAATAACACAAATTGTTTTATTGGCTAACCACGAGCGCTGTTGAAAAATAACGTAACGTAGAAAAAGATTATCTACAATTTCGTCCACTCGTGCAAGTGGAAATTTGTTCGCAATAAGTTTTTGTTGGCCGCTTGAAAGTCCACGCAAAATTGGTAAATTGGTATGCTTTTTACTCATTTGTAGACCTAAAGGACTTTTGTAATTTGAATAACTATCTTCTATTAAGTCTCTTAGTACTAATTTAGTAACTTCATGGTTTATTTCTTCACGTTGAGGATAAAGCAGCTCCAGAAGGACTTTGCTTTCCTGAAATTTTTATCAACTCTTTTGCACAAGAATTTTGTTTTATCTTAGTGACATAAATGTAACTGCCCGAAAACTTTTCTGTTTTTATGTTTGAATCCTTTCTTCTTCTTCTTTGTTGTAGGCACCGCTTACGCCACTATAGCCGAATTAACAATAGCGCGCAGCTCGTTTTTTCTCTCTGCTTGGCTCAACTAATTATGAACATCGTCCACGCTTCTGAATCATATATCAGGGCAGGAGTGATGAGCGACTTGTAAAGTTTGGTTTTGGTTCCTCCAGAGAGGATTGTTCTTTTTAATTCCTTACTAAGTCCAAAGTAGTTAGTGGCAAAACTGACTCGGCGTTGGATTTCAAGGATGACATTTTTGGCGTTGTTAATGCTGATTACTAAATATACGAAATTATCTACGAATTCGAAGGTATGACTGTCAGCAGTGACGTGGGAGCCGAGTTACGAATGCAATGACTGTTTGCAGATATTTCATTTTGACATCGCTCACTACCAGACCCATCCGCTTCGCTAACCTGAAGAAAAAGGAACTTACTCTCCCGGTCTGATATCGTTATCGAACGACTCGGGGAGGTTCTTCCCAATTCTGACTGCACTTCTGGTATTCTCCAGGGTTAGTTTACTTAGCCGTATGAGTTTTGCAGGGATATCAAATTCAGACATAGCCTCGTAGAGGCAACTTCTTTTTGTGCTATCGAAGGCAGCTATGAAATCGATGAAAGTATGGTGTGTATAGATTCTTTTCTATCAGGTCCTCTCCAAGATTTGTCGCATAGTGAATATCTAGTCAATGGTGAGCTTACTAGGTCTAAAGCCATTTTGGCTCAATCAGTTTGCTAACGATGGCTTTACTCATTCTCAAAATTCGCTAGATAGAACCTTCTATGAGATATTGAGGAGGCTTACAATGAACCTTGACTATCACACGGTACATGTGGCTGTTCAATAAAAAAAAAAGTTCTATTAAAAATTAAACCAAATTTTTTTTATCAGGGTCAAAGAATTTTATAGCGATTTTATTCAAGTTTACTTGATTATACTCGTAGATCTCGAGTTTGAAAGTTTTTTTCTAATTTACAATGCATTATGATTTACTTCGGTTTTGAAGTAATACTTGTACATTATGTTAGCCCATTTGCTAATATGATCTAAAACAATGATAAGTTAATTAATACAATTATTGATGGATACAAAAAGAAAGCAGCTGTTGTTTGGTTAACGATCGAGGGTGAAAAGTTAGGGCGCTCTGCATCTTTTGTATGACACGGATGGCTTCGGCTATAGCACCTCTAGCGGTCCACTTGGTGAAGTTCCTGATCTAGAGACAAGTCATAGTGAGCATTTGCTATCATTTGCATGCTGTCGCTTGTTTCGTTATTTGGGGTTTGTACATCATGATGTGCAATGGGTACGCGCTTCTATGGCATTGGGCCTTCTCTTTTTTGGTTCAGTTGATGCTTTGACTGATCTTCGTAAGTGTGGATCATCGTGTGTTGCGTCGTTCCACGGAGTCGCACTCATCCATGGTATGGGTATGGGCATGAGATAAGTCGTTACGCTGTTGTGACCGTATCCCCTGAAAGGTTGCGCAGATGCGCTGGCACAACCGACATAGCCGCTAATTATCGGTATCGGCATCTGACGCGACCGGTACTGCCTTTCGTGATGCCATCATTTGGTTATAAGCGGATATTATGGAATAAAAGAATGAAGAAAACAAGCGGTAGCTTATTAGCGGTTACGAAATATCGTGTATGAAAGGGGGGATTTTTTCCTAGTTATGTGCTTCAAGCGGGTGTTGCTCGTGTTGCTGGGAGGAAGCACAATTTAAGCAGAGGGCGTAAAATAACAGTTCTGTTAAATCAACTGGGTTCGACGATAAGGACAAAAGAGGCCTCAATTCAGATTAACAGTGTGGTAAACTCCTGATGTGTAAACTCGTGAGATGCTGCATCATTTTTGAAGTGTGCGTTGAAGCGTTTCATTGCAAACTCCCACAAACCGCCCATGTGTGGCGGGCTGGATGGTATATATTGCCTTTCGATGTATACAGAAGATGTCTGTGGAGCATTCGTTAAGGAAATTAACAAATTCGCACTATTTTCTCCGATGAACGTTTTGTCATTGCCGATCATCATCTTATCGGGGTATTCTCGCAGGGAGCACTCCGTAATCCATACTGTTACGATTTCGCTGAATTAGCTTGATGATTTTTCAAATCCTTCGAGTCCGATCACTGGATTGTTAATAAAAGTCACCAACTTCTTTTAATACTCAGTAACTAACAACGCGTTTACTTTACGACTGATTGCCTCTGAAACTGTGTTTTGCCCTTATATACTGAATCGATTGTTCGCAACTACCACCTGGAATGATAGAATTGCTCTCTATAACGAATGTTCTCGATTTATGCTCTAGAACATGCCAGTTATCGGCTTCTCTTTCCATCTGACATTTGCTTCGCATTTTCACCTTACTGCCCTCCACCTAAGTTGCTGTTCCAAACGCAGCAAGCCTCCCTAAGTGGACCACCTTAATTTGTATCTTGGCCTCCCAATGTTCTGGATTTGATACACTACGACTTTTATTCGTTTGATTATCTTTTAGGGACCTTCCCGATTGCATTGAGGTTTTGAGAACAAACCTTTCTTCCGTTGTGGATTGTATAGCAACTCTAAATCTCCATTTTGGAAGCCTTTGGAGTTCATCGCCTTGTCATACCTTGCTTTCACTTTGTCATATTTTGAGTTCGCTGTCGCACAAGAGCATTTATCTCCCTCATATCTTCCTTGAGAACGGTAGATGCTTCCTTCCCAATTCTTTGCGCATCACCACTTATTCCAAACTTCAAATCACTAGGCAACCGAAGCTCACTATCCAAGAAGATCCTTTACTTTACCCGTCTTTTCGTGCACCGATACACAATCAGGACAGCGGTATGTATATATCCCAATCATCCTGATTGCCCACTACTTTCCGCAAGTTCTCTTCCAGGGTCCGGTTGAATCGTTCTACCATGGCATCTGATTAGGGATGCAGAGCTGTCGTGTCGGTTTTTCGAATACCCAGTATGATGCACACCTCCTGAAATACCGCCGATTCAAAGTTTAATCTCTGTTCCGAGTGAAATTCTATAGGCGCACCGTATCTGGTAACCTAATTGTGAGTAAATGCATCTGTAACTGGTTTGGCTTCCTGGTTTGGAATTGGGTAAATTTCAGCCATTACTAAAGTAGTCCAAAACCACAAGAACGTATTTGTCTCCTTGTTTGCTCATAGGGAATGGACCGGCTGCATCCACGGGGACCCGCTCGTATGGTACATCTGAGTTATACTGCTTCATCTGCCAATGACTTCGTGATTTTGGCCCTTTAGCTGCTATGCCCACCCTTACCGCGCCCAGATATTTTTACACAGTTTTTTTTCACTTCACTAACACTTGTACTTGCACGCACTCTCTGACTCTGCAGTTGTGTTTCGCCCTTATATACTGAATCGATTGTTTGCAACGACCGCCTGGAATGATCGAATTGTTCACGATAACGAATGTTCTCGATTTACGCTGTAGACCCAGTTATCGGCTTTTCTCCTTCATTTTCATTTTCGCCACAATACTTTCAAAATCCTGAAAGTACATAATATGAACAATTTTAAAGATCTAATCAAGACACTATTCCGAAAGCTCGGATAACAGACGTAGCGAAATAGCGACGAGCGAAAATACAGATAACACAATTTCAATATAAAATCCCGACGACTCTTAGGGAAGGGGTAGCGGCCAGGAGCTGAGAGCCTGGTTGTTACTAATGTAAAGTACACGTTTCGTATGTGAATAGAAGGTTTGAGTTTTGGTATGAAATATTCCTGTCATACAATACGGAACATTAAGAGCATTTCTGTATTGAGAATCAGAGCATAAGGAAACAGTGGTGGCAAAATCTTTAATTTGGGGGATAATGGTTATAGCTGAGTATGTTGTGCGCTAGTCTGCTGTTCACACGAAGAATAACATCTTTATCTAGGAATAGATTGAAAGTAAAAAGCCGACTTTAATTGTAAATTAGCTTATTATTTTGTAGCGAAAAGGATGCTGGCTAGGGAAGTGGAGGGATTGCGAATCGTCGATAATACGCTTTTTTCCGATTTGGCATTCAGCGCGGGTCAGATATTTCGGACATTTTTTAAGAAGCAGAACATATACACAATCACGAGAATCCCTAAAGAAACCAATGAGAACCGATCAAGTCTCCTTCGAGCACGTGATATACCTCTATTTTTCGATTTTTTGGCTGAGAGGTACTGCCCGTCTTTGAAATTAGATAAGAATTTGTGGGACAAGGTGTCCACATAATTTTTTTTCTCGATGACGAACCCAGCGTTGCCCAATCTCCTCCCCAACCGACCGACTGGCGCCCCTGATGGATAAACGTAAAATCCAACAGACCGGTGTTCTAATCCAAGACCGATTGCGAAAGGTCGCGGCTACATTTGCCTCTTACATTGAGCAGGTACAGCTCAGCAACTGCTATAAAGTAATTTGCGATTAAGAAACGCTGAGGATAAATAGATTTTTTATAGGTTTAAAACTAAATATTTCCGAGATCAGCGGGTTCATCGCAGCTTGCAACATAACGCCATACGCCGTTTGAGGCACATTCCCGAACTTGGGACTCGCGGTTTGGTATGCATATTTTTTCAAGTACATGGCGACTTTTCGAGCCGCGCTCAATGTTTTTAGAGGCGCAACTTCACTTTTTGCAAACAGGAGAATGGAGAGTATATGGTGTTTAGTCTTGGAACTGAGTCAAAAAGTGCTGTATTCGAGGAGAGAATTTGATACTTTGTTTCAGAGGGACTGTCAAAGCGTTTCACCGGTTTTTGTGTTAGAAGAATCCTCACATTTCAAAAAATTGGAGTCGAGTAGGTTTTCTCGCGGAAATTACTCCAATAAAGTTTGATTGTTTGTGGTTAGTTTCTTGGGAATGAAGCCAGCTAACTTTATTGCTTTGATCACTTGAAAAAGTGAGTCGGTGGCATTGTCTTCATTGAAAACATATCTGAAAATGCGCCACTATAAAAATAAAAACATGAGGACATTATTTACCTAATTTCCAGAACATGATGCTTTTGGTGTGTTAAAAACCATTCGCACTTTGATCGTGTCCTTTTCTGGTTTTAAAATCGCATGATGTGGTAAGTAGAACGAATAGTGAATTCAATATGGCCCAATGTGATTTACTCTTGCAACACTTCGTTTCACATTGTCTTTAACCACCTTTTCTTTTGAATCGTGCGTTCAATGTTAGGGAGTTGCTGGAAATCTGCAGACCAGAAATGGCTTAGGTCGCGGTTGTCGGGAAATGTTTCTTTATATGGAAGCCTAGCACTGTACCGCCCGCTTGGATTGCGGACTGAGGCTGCAAGATAGAAATCTCAGCATGCTCTTTTCAGGAATAATTTGTTGAGGTTGGATTTCCTCCTGTCCCTAGAATGGTCTCTGTTGTGCACTGAACGTTTCGTTGGAAACTCGCTCTACTTGCGTGGTGAATGATATCACCTTTTCTGCCACAGATCCACTAAGGATTCATCCAAATATTTTTTTTGCGCAAGTTTTCAGGACTCGCGAAGAAGGTCGGAAGCTGCTTTGTCAACTGAGGTAGAACTATTGCACTGGAGGTAATTCTCTAATTGGTTTTGAAAGCAACCTACAGTAAAGGACAAAGCTTTGAGAAATTCTGCACATTACGACCACCTATGTCCGATTTTTTGAACAAAGGAATGTTCGAAAAGTAATTTAATTTTTCTCTGGATTTTCGAGGAAATAAAAGTCCTTTGCGTGCTTTGGTCAATCAAGCCAAACAAATTTGCGAGCTTTGGTCAACCAAGGGTCGTATCTGAAAGAGTTGTGCTTCATGCTTAAGTACTCTATGTGTATTTGATTTAAGCAGCACCATTGCCTACCATAGTCCTGCGGCTGTCGAGCAGAAGTTGATGACTTCGCCGAAGCATGTTGCATGGTAACTTGATAGGGTCGGCTACCGGAATGGTGAGCATGTGGGTTCACATTTATATGCAGAACAGTGTTATGCCATTTCTGCATTTTTACTTGTAAACCTGCTTTTACAGTCCCTAAGGTGATCGTTGAACTCAAAACAATATTGACACAGATTGAGTTTCTCTCCAGCCTTATAAAGTTCTTTTTCCGAAGTTTTCTACAATTTTGAACAAGTTTTTATGGCTTGATTGCAGTTGCACATAGGCCAGAAATATGCGACATCGTATCGAGAAGTTAAAAAGTCGTCTTATTGAGATCATTGAGGAAACCTCGTTTTGAGAAAAGTAATTTCTCCCAAAGAGCCGTTTTTGGTATTTGTGTGGAACCGATATATACCAGTGTTGGATCCCAACTGCCTGTCGGAACATCTTGGGAATGTAACAGACAGACAGTCGTTAATTGTTGTTTGTAGCCTTTGAATTGGTTCATTATTTCCGTATTGAATAGTTGCATTTAGGCGCTTCCCAAACCAGATCGAAATTATCGTCACCGGCTTTGCTTTGCTTTTTACACTGGAGGTATTATAATTTGTTTTGGGTACGAGTGAGATTCGGTTGGTTAATGTACACGGCAGTAGACATGTTACAAAAAGGAGGCCATTCTTCATAACCCCCATAAAAAGTCTCTGCGTCGCAAGGGGGAACTTGGATGAAAGCATTGGAAACACATGATTGCTCGAAAAAGGTTTCCACTCAATTTCCAAGTTGCGACTTCCCTGAGCAGATTGAGTTGTTCTCAAACTTTTTTTATGTCAACCCGTAGATGTCAAGATGTCCATTGTACTTGCCTTTTGCTGTTTCCTTGAATTTATCAAGCAAGCTGTCAACTGATTTAGAAAAAACATTGTCATAGGCCGTTTCCTTTACTATAATCAGATATGTTAACGACCAAATTGAATTGAATTTTGTAATCAAAAATTAATTATTGATAGCATTTCGAAAATTTTTGAATTGATTTTAAAAAACATGTTTGGTTTGACGGTCCAATTTAACAGATGTCAAAATACAGCGACCAATGTTCACTAAAATAGTCATATCTCTGGAACGGCTGCACCAATCTCATGAAAACTTACACACTAACCTTCTCTTAATATCCCTTTATAACTCCTCAAGTTATAGGTGTTCATCAAAATTTGCTTTGATTTTTATATATATAGAATAAGTATATAGTTATAGTTTGTACAGTTTTGTTAGTAAAGTACAAAGGTTTGAAAAATTGTTGCTTAAAAGTTTATACAAATGCTTCAAAGTATACCATTTCTAGTAGTTTATAGAATTTACACATTGTTATTCTGAAGACATTTTAGAAAGGTCTGAAAATGTAGGTGTTATTAAAATGATGTTATATTAAACTAGAAGTACCGACCACACGTGGCTTTCTCTATTTTGTTCAGTTTTTAGATATTATAATTGGTAATGTAAAGATAGGATAGAATATAAAAAGTCCTAAATAAGCTTCAACTAGCTTCTCACTAATCTGACTCAGTCTGCCATGAAAATGTGAGATAGAGCAAATGCCACGTAGCCGAAAACAGCAACACAGCGGAAAAAAACTACTCTATGAGAGCACCATGTAAATGAAAGTTATCACCGCTTGGCGATTCTGTTACTCACGTCTGTACTGTAGGAACCAGTGTCGATTTGATTTCCGTAAAACCGCCTCAGAAAGAAATGACAACTGAAATCGTAAATAATTATTATATATTCAAACAAATTTATAGATTCAGAAATTTAATACCTTTAAATTTAATAACTTTAAATTTGTTTAAAAGCATGCATGTACACTGGCAGCAGGAAACATTTCGCTGTTGCAAGCAACGTCCATAACTTTTGCGAACATATCCCTCTGCCAGTCGGGTGATATGGCTTGGAGGTATGTAAAATGGCTGCTTCGATGATTGCACTTACGCACTATAACGTTAAACCTATAAACATGGCTATGGATGCAGTCGACCTGTTAATCTTAAGTCACCTTTCCTAGAAAAAATATTTCATATGTTTATCTAGGCAAAACATCCTGCTAATTTTCAATAAAACCGAACTTGACCATGGCAAAAACGATATCTTCCTACCAAAATACAACCAAGTCGATTCGAACCTTCTACATACCATTGGCTTTATGAAAAATTATACTGTATGTACCCTGAAAACATTTGTGGACCATATGGTCCATCAGAGTACCTACAAATATATTCCTCTGTGGGAACTATTGGACCAACTCGTGTTTTTATACGAGCTTAGTGCTGCACGGCCATTCTTCGTGTTTTATCGATCGTCATCACTACACGAATTTATAATTGCGCAATAAGTTTTATGCTCGTATACAGAAAATGTGTGGAAATGAAACTGAGTCCGTTTCGTTTTGCTGGTGAGCTCTGCTGGTACACAAAAGACGTGCGGAATTTATTATTATTTCAATGCAAATAGGTAGAACAAATGCGGAAACTAAGATATATTATATATTTATTAACAATGAATTATTAATATTAATACAAATTTGTACGGTAAATAATACTTTTTAATAATTTTTTACCAAAGAAGATTGTATTCGAAACTAAAGAGTATGTTCGAATGTAATTTTGTATATATATATATATGTATATATATATATATATATATATATATCTATATATATACAGGGGTGGTTTATAAGGTCTAGCCCTAGGACATCACAATGTTAATTGGACCTTATTATTTGTATGGATTGTAGTAGGTTTTGGATTACTCTATTGTCCGCGTGGAATATATATTTCACGCGTACATAGAGTACTCGCCCTGTTTGCGGGGTAGGTACCTGTAAAACTTGTGTGACCGAAACTCCAATACTAATACAAATTTTTTGGAGCTACTAATACACACACAATTATTATTCGCTTTTTTTTTTGTAACATTTCATTTGAGCAAAGCGAATTTATTGGAAAATTCGCCGTTGGCAAAAAATAAAGCGAAAGAATTAAACTTCAAAATAGAATATGGAAGGCTTTAGATCAAGTTCTAATTTGCCTATGTATCCAAGTCATTAGCATCGTGTACTACTATCCAATAGAGCGTGAGTTCGAGCCCTGGACAGAGCAGAAGAACTTTCGAAATAAATTTAAAGAAAAAGATATTTCTTAAGAGAATATTAATAATTTAAATAAACAGGTTTCTCATATAAAAAATATATATAAATACAATATTAAATATATTATATGAAAGTTCTTTTTTATTTTCAAATTTTTAAAATAATAAAATAAACTCGAGATCTCCGATTATTACGCTGCCTCTTAGGCAATGAGGCGGTTGTACCAACGCGCGCAAAGTGCAGGTTTTCTTCGTTTCTAATATTCCATATTATATAAAAAGAAATTCCAGTAGTCTGATTGGCTACTAAAGCTACAATATAGAACATATGGCATGAAATGATCAAAAAATCTCACGATACTTTTAAGAAAGTGATGGAAAATATACCGAAAGTTTCCATTAAGCTACCGGGTAAATTTACTAATCAATTTACCAGTTTTCTGTTTGCAGGGATTATTGTGGCGGTAGCGTGCCGTTAAACGTGACATGGTATTAGGAAATATGCAGTTACGTCGATAGCGTGGTTGGTGGTACTACAATTAGCTGTAATTAATATGTATGTTGCTTTTATTCTAATTGCATATTTCAATCCTTATAAAAAGTATAATTTTTGTTCAGGAAAATGTCTTAAACATTTTATTTAGAAGTTCATTTTATTATTAATTTCTTATACTAATTACCGCTATCAGTTTTTAAAGTAATTTAAATTTCGTTATTAGTTTTTAAGGTATTTTAAGTTTTGTAATTTTAAAATACTTATGTATGTATAGAAAATGTTACCATTTGTTTAAGTTTTAAATTTTGAGTAATTTTTTTCAAGCGAAGTTAAAAAGATTTTAAGAGATCAGTCACGCTAATACTTTTTGTTTGTTTGTATTTTTATTTATTGAATAACTTATGTCCGAAGTAGAAATGCATATTAAGTTTTTTTCATTGAATTGTATAATGTGCATAAAAAATCCTTGTTCTTAGAATATATATATATATATATATATATGTATATATGTATCTATACGTATTGTTCTTTCTTTAATTACTTATAACCACGCACCACTTTTTCTTCTATTTTATTATGATTTTAGTTGATTACGTTTGGTTAGTTTAGTTAGTTAGTTTTTATTTACTAATGATCACATACACCACTTTTTTAAACTTTATTATTGTTACATTTTGTTATATTTGTTACGTTTATTGTAAGTATTATTTTTATATTAAGTTTAATTTACAATTTTTTTTTTTTTAGAGATTTCACGTCATAGGTTTTCTTGTTTAAAATTTATTTCTTTTTTTATTTTTGCCGCCACAACATGTCGCTATGTCGTGTAAGTATATCAGGGATTAAATTCGTAGAACTATAAAATGCCTTCATATGTTACAGAGTTGTTATACATCATTCGTACATACGAGTATGCTACAGGGTTGCATTGCAATGATTTTAAATCCAGTGTGGTAGTCTGTTAGAATAAATTAATATGAAACCACCTTCACCACCACAAATCTGTAAAGCTCAGAATGCCCGAAATATGTTTCAGACTCAAACAAATAGCAATTTCAACAATTTTCGAACTTAATCTGGACCTCCGCACAATTCGTTTTGAAGAGTTTTAAGTTATACAGAGAGAGTTCAAAGTTTTAGAAGCCGACACCCCCATACGAAACTTTTTTGGTATGTCATTTATTTGAAATATTTACATTTTATAACGAAAATTTTGTAAATAAAAGATTAAATGAAGTATTTGCTAGTGAATTAGATGCACTTTACTTTATATTATTTAAAATAGTTGATTGTGCTGAAGGTTATCTATAAGATCTTGAAATAATTATCGATTACATTGTATTGGTATCAGTACCAGAACTAATTTTGAACATGTTCAAAATAGCTGCTTGTGACAAGAGTATGAAACGCCTGATTAAAATTGAAAATTTGGTTACTTCCAGGCGTTCTGTGGTGGAATTCAGAATGATAATTTAAAATACGTATTGTCGCTAAGTATTTTTAACGATCCATATATATACGATATTCGCTATCGTTAAAAATCTTTGAACAATTTGAACATTACTAGTCTGAAATAGGATGAAATCAAAATTGGTTGTGTAGCAGCTCAACATTAATGGGAATAATAGTAATTTTCAACCCCATACCATTCGTATGTTGTTGTCGATTTTAATAAAAAATAAATTTTAGGTAACAGCTATCGGTATTGTTACGATTTTGCTTAAACCTGGATGATTTCCCAAATCCTTCGAGTCCAATCACTTGATTGTTAAATATAAGTCGCCAACTATGTTTGCAGCTAATTATAAAGAGTTTATTCAATGTTAATTTATTACTCAATCTCTAGCAGCTCGCTTCACTATTTCAATTATATTAAAATTTTTACAATGTACTATTATTACTTCACCCAGTAAGTGCCAATTATCGGATCCTCTCTTTCATCTGACATTCGTTTCACATTTTCGCCACAGTGCCCTTCACCTAAATGCAATCCTCCCGGTCAAACACATTTGCTGTTACACTACGTCGTACAGTCGCTCAATTATCTTATAAGAACCTTCCCAATTGCATTGAAATTTTAGGGGTAAACCTTTCTTCCGTTGTGGATTGTGTAACAACACAAAATTTCAATTTTGGAAGCCTTCGGATTTCATCGCCGATTCTTCTCTCATCACCATTTACTCCAAATTTTAAATCACTATGCAAACGAAGTTCCTACAAAAGAGTATCCTTGCAGATGTTTGAACGATTGTTTCAAGTAGTCCATAACCACAATAAATTATTTATTTCCTTGTCTGCTCATAAGGAATGGACCGGCTACGTCCATGGCCAACCGCTCAAACGGTGCACCTGAGTTATACTGCTTCATCTGCCCAGGACTTCGTGATTTTGGCAATTTAGCTGCAATGCACTAATTGCAGTTAGCAATCCACTCAGCGAATGATTGACCACAACTAACCCAATAGAACCGCTGCTTGATCTTCTCCAGCGTTTTTAATAACCAGGTGCCCTCCACTAGGAGCATTATGGAATTCCTTGAGAACATATGTATTTCTTAACCTTGAAACTACTATTAGCCTTGGAGAGCACTGGCCATCTTCACTTTCCCATACTCTATGCAAACAGCCAGTTATTACAACTAAACTGCTCCATTGTGCCGAGTATGCCTTTGCGATGGGACTTTCCGCTGCCATTTGCTCCTTACTTGGAGCCATGCATTAACAGTTCCAAGTCCGGATCTTCCCGCTGACATTTCCTTAAGTGGCATGCCTCCCACTCTTCTGCTGATGTAATTGTCATTGATTGGACATCTATAATGTCTTTCTTACCCTCAGCTTTTGAACAGTGTTTACATTACATGGTCGACGGGACAAAGCGTCAGCGTTTCCGTGCGTATTTCGTTTGTGATGCTAAATTGTAAAGTCATAAGTCTCATTCCTCCGAGCTAGCTGCCTTTCGGGATTCTTGAACTTCAGCTCTGCATGATACGCTCTAACTCGTTCGATACAATGCACCAACGCTTGTATTTCTTTCCGAGTTACGTAGTAGTTCCGCTTTGGTTTCCCAATAGATCGTCTATAGTAGGCAGCTATCCTCTCTTTCACATCAATCACTGGTGAAAATGCACTTCCTATGCCATAGCACTAGCATCTGTATCCAGAATAAATGTTGCATCTGGAACCGGGTACGCCAGCATAGGCACAGTGCATAGCCGTTCCACCAAAGCTTGGAAGGCCTCCTCTTGTTCAGTGTCATATTCGATATATATATTTTTCCTAGTGAGCTCATGGGGACTATTAGCTACGTTGGCGAAATTTTGAACAAATCGGCGTAAAAAAGTACACAGCCTAAGAAAACTTCTTAATTCGTGCAAATTTCTGGGTTTTGGCCAATCCTCCACTGCTTCTTTTTTCCTAGTGAGCTCATAGAGAAATTCGGAACAAATCAGCGATAGTAAGTACACAGTCCAAGAAAACTTCTTAATTCATGCAAATTTCTGGGCTTTGGCCAATCCTTCACTGCTTCAATTTTTCCCTTCGCAGTACAAACGTCCTTCGTGGTTACTTCATGACCTCATTAATTGACATCCTTTCTGAATAAAAGGTGCTTCTTAAGACTTAGTTTAAGACCAGCGCCAGCTATTCTCTGGAAAACTTCTTCCACATTGTTCAGGTGTTCCTGAAAGCTTTTTCCGAATACGATGGGTTCGATACACCAAATAAGTCTTCCCATTGAGTCCTTTGAGGACATGGTTCATTAGTCGTTCAAAAGTGGCAGGAGGTATAATCCAAATGGCATTACCTTGAAACGCCAAGGACTTTTGCCACTAAAAGCTGTATTCTCTTTATCATCTTTACTTACTTCTACTTGGTTCGATAACACCGCTTCCACTCATTGCTTTGATTATTTGTCTAACAACGTCAGGCTAGTGGAACACTTCGTGGAACTCGACGAATTGTCATAGCGTCACCAGTATTAATACAAAGCTTCACAACGTTGATCCTGCCTGGTTTGTTGCCATCCTTGTCGAAAATTTTACCATCCAACGCTTGCGTCTATGCATTTATGTCTTCCTCCATGTCCCTCAAGTCAATGGAGTCGATTTGAGATGAATCATTGCAGTTGATGATGGCTTCCTCCTCTTGAGGTTGACCTAATACAGATCCTCTTTGAATTTTTACTGGTGATTTAAAGTAATTTAATACTCTCACTGGGATGCGTCCATACAATTGTGTCTTAGCCAGGGTTTTACCAATAAGTACATCCGATGTTGAATTATGTGCCGCTTCGACAACCCATAATTTGTTTGTCCGACAATCTCCATTAATCTTCGCCCAAACAACTGCTTCTGACTTTGGTGGGACCAGTTCGGTGCTTTGAAGGACTGCTTGCTTGCTGTTGTATGTGGAATTATAACCAATTCAGTGACACTTCCATATTTATGTACTCCATAATTCGGTTATTAAATTCGATCTTGATGCCTTTATCCAACAGGAAGTCTACTCCTATGTGACCTTATCTACAATCTGCGCGACTATAAAGCTGTGTAGCACTGACACATTCCCTATTGCGACCTCACATGTTATTTCTCCTATAACTTGGGTGTCATCACCAGTCGCCGTTTTCAATCTGGCTTCAGATAAAGGCTTTACTTCCTTAGCGACCAATTCAGTTCAAATGATGGAGTGTGATTCCCCGTATCTACAGTTAATATTCGCTTGCGTCCATCCACATATCCACCAATAGTAATGTTGCTCGTTTTTCTGCCGCGAGATGAAGATTATGGGAAATTCAATTTCAGGAGCCAGCATACGCCCCTTCCGGCTGGCTTGTTTTAGTTCATTAGCAATGTGGCCTGATTTCCCACATGTAAAACATTTGCCAGCTTGATTCTTCATGTTCATACCAAAACGATTATTTCCATTGATCGACTTCAGAGTTTTAAATATATCGTTCATCACATCTGGCGTTTCTACCTCTCTTCTATTGATTTTGTAAGCTAGTCTGCTTATGAGGCCCGCCGGTTCCGTCTTTGAGAATACGCGAAAGGTTTAGCGAATGTTGACTTTGGATTCGCATATATCTCTCCCTTGGTGCACATGTACTTTACTCCTCTGTTAAACCTCTGGATTTTTACCTATTCGAGGTGCTTCCCAAATGAGCTAATCTCTCAATTTCGAAATCATAGTTTTTCAACTATGCTTGCAGTTTCTTAATCGCAATGAATTGATTCAACGTTCATCCCATTGGCTGCGATATTCGCCGCTGCAAATTCGAAAAGCACCATAAATCTTGCGCAAAACCTTTCTCTTTAAAATTCCTAATGCAGACTTATCAGATGTTATCGTCCATGCCTCTGCGCCATATAGCAGACGAGTATGATGAGTCACTTGTCATGTTTAGTATGTGTTCGTAGAGAGAGGACTTTACTTTGTCAATTGTCTACTCTGTTCGAGGTAGCATTTGTTGGCAAGAGTGAGTCTGCGTTGAACTCTAAAGTTGACATTGTTATTGGTGTTACTGGAGGATGTG
Source organism: Neoceratitis asiatica (assembly GCA_030068015.2). Lineage (NCBI taxonomy): Eukaryota > Metazoa > Arthropoda > Insecta > Diptera > Tephritidae > Neoceratitis > Neoceratitis asiatica. The sequence goes on along the minus strand of CM061530.1, from coordinate 8,370,670 downwards.
GGGGCCGAGGCGCGAATGGGATGTCTCTTTTTTTGATTGCAGGAGATATTTCGTCATTCACTAGCAGTCTTCCTTATCCAGTCTGGAGAAAGCAGAACTCAGTGCGTAAATATTTAGTCCAATGATATCAATACCATCGGCGAACCCTAGCAGCTATACACTCTTATAAAAGATTGTACCATCTTTATTCATGTTTGAATATTATACTATTTTCTCTGGCAATAGATTAAATAAGTCACATGGCAAGGAACGGCTTGAAGAAGTCCTTCCTAATATTTCATGCGGGCAACTGTGACTGAAACATTTTCACAGTCGGTCAGTGGATCATCTGTTCTATCTGGCATAGGTTGAGGAATCAGATTCGCCATCTTCGCGGGTTTCATTTAGCTGCCAAATAGCAGGCTGGATAAGTGTCCCTCTATAAATTCAGTGCACTCTGGTCATCAATCTCTAGATCAAATCTTTGGGTGCTACAAGAGTATGCTGCGGTCTTGAAACCTTCTGTAAGTCGTCGTTTTTTTTTTTTTTTTGTAGAATTTTCAGGATAGAAAATCATTCGACTGCCACTTCTACTTGGAGCTTTTCGACGTCGAACCTTCCTTGTGCTTGTTGACGGAATTTTTTGCTGCTACAAGATTGTGGTTCGAAATTAGGTCCTCAGAACGAACGCACGTCAATCGACCTGGTTGTGAGTTTTTCGATCCGAAGACAGCCAGGTAGCTTGATGAATTTTCTTGTGTTGGAATCTAGTACAAAAGACAACTTTCGGGTCCCGGAGAAGTCGATCAGCCTCAACCCACATAAGAGGCACTTGTGCCGAAGGTACCTTCTTTATCCACCCAATTTTTTACATCTTATAAACTAAAGTAATAAGACACCCATTATTTGACTGAATATAGTATCATGTTTAAACTCGGTAAGCAACGCTGAGAGGAGGAGATACACTTTAGGCAAAATACAGTATGTGGACAAATATGTGTAATCAAATTACGAGAATACAAGTTAAACGGATTACATGATTGTAAAACTCACTTATAATATATTGTACATAAAGTTAGAGCTTGCTTGCTTTAAAAAGATAAAAATTGTGAAAATATCTGAATGAGAGAGGGTACAATTGTTATTTTTTATAGTGATAAGCTTAAATTATTATAATCAGCACGTTACTGTTAAATACTATTTTTCATTCGTTTTAATTGATTTTCTTATTTAAGAATGGAAATAGTTTAATTTTACCTATATATACAAATATAACCCTATTTATCACTATATCAATACATTAATTCTTATATTATTTTTTTTTATCTCTTTACAAATAAAACATTTAATTCTTATATGTATCACGTAACGACCAAACAATAATCATCGCCGCACACATTACCAATACCGTTTCACATCAACGCCAATATCCAAACAAATTCATTTTCGTTACTATAAAACCTAACATCAACATGTCGTCCAACCGTATATTGCCAATTATCCGTCGTTAACCACCCGTCGAATTAACAAATGCCTAACGCGGGGTATACGGTATCACAGGAAAAAATGGCTCTGGCGCCTCCGAAACCAAACATTGGCAAGACATGATATCGAAACCGCGTCAAACTATTGTACAATGGCATCGATTGAAACCAGAATAATCAACATAAAGCAGGACAGCAAATTCTTGAAATTACTCACTACATTGTACGTATGTATGCACATATGTATATGTATATTTCATACGCATGTAGCATAGAGGAAATGCGGCACATATTATTTAAAAATCGAAATCAAACTTGCGTGATCGCAGCAGTGAGGAGTAAACATCAAGTTATATGTAAGCATGTGTGTGTGTTACTGCGTAATATCATAACTTTTTAGGAAAACATACAAACGATATTTTTTCTATAGATTTCGAATTGGTATCGTTGATACATACAATACAATTCCCAAGAGTATATACATTCATATGTATGTGTGCTAAGTATGCGTAAGATATATTTGGGGTACTCACAAGATGTAATAAAGCTTGCTTTAAATTAGGTTAAAGTATTTGTTGTTTTGCATGGAGAAATAAGTTAACACTATTACAACTCCGAGAACTAAAGTTTCGGCTCGTTATAACTATCGTTCCTTTGCTTTTGTATGAATCGCCTGGTTTATCACAACAAAATTATAACGTGGTGCTTACGACCCTTGCATCGTTTTAACGTTATTATTTATGACTTATAATTTTATGACAACTTGTGAGCTCCCCAATAATGTTTGTGGTGATAATACGACGTAATCAAAAGTTGGAACGCACATGTACTTGCAGTGAAGCATGAAACTAGTTCACTACTAGAAGGTGCTGACTGAAATCGCACTAGTCGATAATAATTAGAACCCGTTCGGCATTTTTAATGGTAATAATAATTTTAAGATCGGTGCTTTTATTTCTGCTCCCTTATGAAAATGATTTTGCTACAAAGCTTATATGACTGTAGAAGTATTTGAAAATATCTTAAGTCTAACTGAGCTAAAATGTTTTTCGTTGGAATACCTTGCAGACATTTAAATAATCCAGTTATTAACTAAAAGTTGTACGATACTGACATTGAATTGAAATATAAAACAAAATACACTTCAGCGATGATTCGGTCTTGCATCCTTTTTTTATATTTTAGTGCCTTGAACTATGAAACGAAATAATCTGCAGAACCACAAATTTGTTTATTTTTTCGAAACGTTAATTACAAAGCAATTTATATGTGATTGAACTTCACAGGATTTATTGCGATAGGTTTGATTATAGTTCCGTGTCTCTTACCAAATTTCATACCTTAATGTGAAATTCTTAAAGGTTAATTCTTGTCGAAAATGTCATTAGCTAAAAGATATCTTGGTCGCTAAAATGAATTAAACAATTTGGTCAAAGAGAAGTAAATTAGCAAAGCTTTTACAGCAATGTGGCTATTTAAAAACATCCTTGGGCTTTTACAGAAGAACTTTCTGGGAAATTCATCTCGCTGTTCATTAATGCTGCACCAGTCAACCGATGTTAAATGTTGTATGAATCTTTAAAAAATAGAGGAGCAAACAATATTGCTTCCTATATTCCACCTCTTATACAATTTTTACGCAGTGTGAAACAACGAATGTTATCCAAGCCAAAAAAACATAATTTTTTGCAACAATGTTTGAAATTCGCATCCAACAAGAAAATACCATTGAGGTAATTTATAAAAATTTATGACACATGGCACGACCAGACGAAGTGGGCAATAAAGGACAAATATACAGTTGGCAGAAAATACAGTTCCTAAGGATCATTAAAGATCATGGCAGTAATTAAAAACAAAATAAATTGAAGAAAAACCATTTAAGCTTACTCATATATAAAACGGGAAGTCAGAATTACATAGTTGAATAACCACTTAGAAAAACGCGTTATCGCTAGTTTTCCGAAATTAAGAGAACCGTTATGAAAACTTGGGTAGTCAGGATATCTCTCGGACTACAATCTTAATTTGATGGAGTTCTACCAAATGTATGCAAAAGTACACGATTGTTCATCAGAATAATTTCAGGATATATACTTGAAGCAAAGATATTGATTGATATTTTCCAATATAAATGATTCTCAAGGACAGGCAATGATTCCTTTATTGTAGTGCCATGTTGAAAAACCAAAATTAAAGACAAGATTAATGGGAAATGTTGCTCATCTTTAATTCTTAACTAATTAAACGTATTGTTTACTGGATAAAACAATTGTAAAACACTGTTTAAAATCTTCGTAGTTATCAATCATCTACCTTATTAAAAATAAGTTAATAATGCCCATTCTTTTCGAACAGTTAAAAACAAAATGAATTTAACGTCAACAGATTTAACATATAATTCAACTCTAATCCTATTGTTATAATTATATCTGTATGTAAAAACGTTTGTAACAATGTTTATTTTCTAGGATCTCCGAAGCTACTTGGCAGATTATACTGAAAATTTGTGGATTTGTTTCTATGGTTCCACGGAAGGTTTGTAAAAAAAAATTGTACGGAAAGTGGACCAAGGAGTAACCTATTCGACAAGATCATATTTATTGTTCTATTTACTTGAAATTTGGTACTATGGTTGACCAGTGACCGACCTATGCGAAAAAATTGTATTTATGATTCGATTTCCTTTAAATTTAGTACAAGGTAAATTTTAAGCTTAATTTAAAATAAACCACAATTTTTCTTGCTAATGGTGGAATTGGTCTTTGGTCCATAACTGGCGAAGAAAAGTGCTTTATATGTTTGCCTAGAAACAAATTTCACCGAAATCAAGACAAAAATACATTGTTTTCGAAAAGATCAGAGTATGGCCTACTTCTTGGATATAAAACTATATCAGGTAAATGGTACCGACTTATTTGGAAGAATCTGATGGACGAAGGGCCAGTTCCATTTGTTTGAAATTTAGTCGGTTAGTAGCTTTTTGCGTTGTTTAGCATATAAAATACTTTCTCCCAGAAATGCACCACAGATCAACACATAGAATAAATTGTTATATACAAGTCATACCAATTTATTCAAACAGTCAAGATATAATAAATGTATTGTAACGATCTTGCTAAATTCGCCTCGATGATTTTCCAAATCCTTCGAGCCCGATCACTGGATTGCTAAACAAAACTCCCAAGATTTATTTGTTCGGCTTCTTAACCGTCAGGAATTTATTTGTACAATTTTCATCTTTAGCCAACGGCTTATTTTACAATTCTTTATGATACACACTTATTATCTGCTTCACTCAGCTTAGTACTCTCTAGAACTGAGTCTTCAACTTCATTCATTTCAAATAGCTGCTGCAGCTCCTTTTATACCTCAACATTCGTTTGCCTGTGGTAGCTGCAGCTATTACGTTTATCCTTAACCGCGTGTAATTGCTGTCTACCCTTTTGTTTGTTCTTGGTATGGGTAATTTGCATTATACGGCCGCTTCTTTATTTTCCGTCCTTTCGGGGAATTGCATTTACATTGTCACTTATTTCAACCTGTCCTTCGTATTTGGGGTTTTCGTCACAGTATTATAAGTAGGTTTGTTTGGTGCATCATGCTATTGAAGGTACTAATATATGTATATTACTATTTTCGTGGAAGACACTGAGTAGCTACTAATATTTGACTGCCTCTGATGCGTACCCCTGGTAAACAATAACGCAGTCGCTGGGATATATCTTCGAATATTTTATGCTCATAAATACCAATAATTAATGTATGCAGATACATCAATATTTTAATATAAGAAGGTATCTTTCTCCACATTTAAAAACTAATTATATTTTATAAATTGAACAAAGAAGAAATCCACAGTAACGCGTGGTCGAATGCGTGTTTTAATTCGATAGTTGCATATCCCCTTTTGAATGTGCATGCTAATATGCATACCTATATATGTACATATGTATATGTGTTACCCACGATATTGAAATGCATGAATTTTACAGTGTATACATAAAAAAAACTATTTAAATCATACAAGTGCTCACAAACTCACATACATAGGTTTACGAATTTCTTTGTGAATACACGTAAATGTCAAACATATTTCTTCTGTAAAAGCGAAGTAGAAACAAAGCATCAAGAAGAGAAAAAAAATATATATATATTCTTCTTCTTTGCCGTAGGTACCTGATCCTTCCAACGGAGTGGAGGTCTTCCTCTTCCTCTTCTTTCACCAGCGGGTACTTCGGCGAGCATTTTCAAAGCTGGAGCACTTTCATCCATTCGGACGATATGACTTAGCCATAAACTATAACGATAAATCTTCCGCAAAACTTCTCTCACGAAATCTCCTAAAGATTCATCGGATGTCGACATCGTCCAAGCTTCTGCATCATATGTCAGGACAAGAATGATGAGCGACTAGGAGAGTTTAGTTTTGATCCGACGAGAGAGGACTTTATTTTTCAATTGCATACTCAGTTCAAAGGAGCACCTGTTGACAAGAGTGATGCTTCGTTGGATTTCAAGACTGACATTGTTGGTGTTGTTAATGCTGTTTCCTAGATAGACGAAATTATCTACGACTTCGAAGTTATGACTGTCAACAGTGGCATTGGAGTCAAGTCGCGAATGCGATGAACTGTTTATTTGATGACTGAAGATATTTCGTCTAGCCCAAGTTCACTACCACACCCATTCACTTCGCTTCTTTGACTAATCTGGACAACGCAGAACTTACGATGCGGTTGTTATGGCCAATGATATCAATCTCATCGGAAGTCGGTAACAATTGTACAATCCTGGTCTATTTATCTCGGCAGCTCGTATAATTTTCTTTAGCATCAAATTGAAGAAATCATACGATAAAGAGTCGCCCTGTTTGAAAACTCGTTTAGTATCGAATGGATAGACTTATCTCACGGTAAATGGCGCAGAACGTGGGGTCTTCCTTTTTTAGATTGGTCAGAGCACACTTAGGTTTCATTCGTCCGTCATGCTTTCGTCCCACCATATTCTGCAAAGATGCTGATGCATGTACCTTGTCAGCTCTTCGCCGCATTATTTGAATTGCTCTACCGGCAAGCCATCGGCTCCCGCCGCTTTTTCATTTTTCAAGCGGGCAATCGCTATTCGAACTTCGTTTCCCATCCATTCCATCGTCATCCATTGGGGTTTCGGGTTCGCCATCTCCGGGGTTTTCACACTTACTGCAATTGAGCAAGTTGGAGAAGTGCTCCCTACATACACTTAGTATGTCTGGACATCTGCCACCAGATTTCCTCCTAGGTTTCTACCTGTGCTTGAAACTTTCTGTAAGCCCTCACATCTTCTCATAAAGTTTTCGAGCATTACTCATATCGACCAACTCCTCTTCATACTCATGCGTTTTGGCTTCCTTCTTGTTTCGCCTGCGAATGCGTCTCGTTTCCCTCTTCAGCTCTATCTATCTATCTATGGTATCTATCCCATCCCGCACGTGTTGTAGTCGATCGCAAAGTTGTGAGGCTGGCAGTATGCTTTCACTCTTCTGCAGTTCGTTATTCCTCATCGTACCAGCTGTGTGTTTTTTTTTTTTTTGGTGTTGTTGAAAACCAATTGTTTACGAAGAAGCGGTACCAAGGAATTTGCTATTTCGTTCCACAGCTCAATTATATCGTGTAGCTGATGAGTGCTCCCAGACAGCAGGTATACAAACCGAGTAGAAACCCCCCAAGCTGTCTGCTGTGATTGCAGCTTTTCGACATCGAACATTCCTCGTGTTTGTTGACGGGCGTTCTTTCCTACGCAAAGGCGTATTTTTTGCTGCTACAAGGTAATGACCCGAATCGACATTATGCCCTTGGAACGTAAGCACGTCTAGATACATTTCTTCAGTCTATCACAACATGATCGATTTGATCCCGTTTTTTTTCAATCTGGCGACATCCATGCAGCTTGATGAATTTCGGTGTGCTGGAATTCGGTACTACAGACAAACATATTTCGGAACCGGGCGAAGTCAATCAGTCTCAGCTCTTTTGGAGATGTTGCGTCGTAAAAGCTGCATTTTTGCTCCAAAAATACCTTACTTGCCCACCCTGGTATTGAAATCGCCTAGCACATTTTGACATCGTGGTGGGGGAAGCGCTAATAAATGCGTTCTAGGCTGTCATTCAAAGTATCTTTGAAAAGAAGTGATCAGCAGCAGTATGAAAACTCTTGTTTTATATACATTTGGTGTACTTTTTTTACGCGCAGCAGAGGTGTCGCAGAGTATGGTGATATGAGAAAAAATAAAATAATCTCATATATACCATTTTTGTTTTAGTCAAATATATGTAGTATTTAGAGAGCAAAATTTTTGAAATGATTTCATTTCTCTCTGTTCAATTACATATGTTTTATGAATACAAAAAGTAAAAAATATATCTTAAGACTCATTCTCCTCCCCTATTTTTATTATTATATTTTGTTAAATTGAAAATATTCCATAAAGCGCCTTTCATATTTGGTCATAATATATATATTGATTTTAATTCACCCTTTAATAAATTTTAACAAGAAAATTAGGAAAAAAATCAATAAATTTTGTGTATCTACTATTAGTTAAAATATTCTATAAACAGTTTTCGCTTTTGCTTTTTTCGTACCATTTTTATATAACAAACTCCCTTGGAGCCGTATCTATTTCCAAAATTTACAGACAGACTAATAGAAGAGAAACGCAATTTTCATATACAAATTGAAATATTCATATAATACAATTTTTAAAATTTGTAATTAAAATTATTATTTTTTGTTGAATGTACTATTATTCTTGCTTTAAAACCTTTGCATTTATTTATTTTTAATTTTAAGTAATTTCGATAAGAAAATAGAATCTATCTTAACTTACTTTATTGCGGTAAAGGTGCAGTACACACACCAAAAGGAGAATCAAGAAGAGAAGAACAGAAATGATCAGCAGCAATATTATATATATATATATATATATATATATATATTTGGCGCTTTGTAACCGCTGAAGCGCTTTTCGGCCGAGCTCCTCCCCCAATTTGTGGTTTTGCATCTTGATGTTTTTACCAACAAATGAAGGGAAGAAGGGGAAGGGACAGTTTATTCTAAGCCGCCCCCGAGCGACCGATGGATTTTTATGAGGAGCTTTTTTTCATGTCAGAAATACACTCGGAAGGCTTGACAGCCCCTGCCGAGCGGCGACCGCAATTAGAAAATTTTATTTTCTATAATTTTTGGATGTTTCTCAAACCTGGGCTCGAACCCAGGCCTTCCGAATGGCAGTACGCAATGCTAACCACTCGGCTATCGCTGCAGCAATATTATACTAATGATATTAATAAAACGATTACATATCCATTCAAGCTTACATACATACCACATATCATATCATATTAAAAACTTTGGTATGAGTCTACATAGTGTTATATATATATAAAACAAAGACTTCTTCTTTAGTGGCGTAATCCTCCGCAAAATTTTACCCTTGCAGACTCCTAACGTCGACTCATCAGATGTTGTTATTACCATGCCTCATCACCATAGAGGAGGACAGGGATAACGAGCGACTTATTGAGCTTAGTTTATTGAGATAGGGTCTTACTTTTCAATAGCTTACTCAGTCTAAAGTAGCATTTGTTGAGAAGAATGATTTGGCGTTGGATTTTATGGCTGACATTGTTGTTTGTGTTAGTGGTGGCCTCATTCTCTACCAGACCCCCATACGCTTCGCTTTCTTATCCAGTCTGGAGAAAACAGAACTAGCGGTGTAGTTGTTAAAAATATCATTATCATCGGCGTGCGCCAGCGGTTGTACATAGAAAATTGTACCTTCTCTACTCAGCTCTACAGTTCATATTATTTTCTCCAGCAATAGATTAAAGAAGTCACATGATAAGGAATAACATTTTCTGAGACCCTGTTTGCTATCGAACTGGTTTTGGTGATGCTTAACGTTATATTACACAGTCGAATAAGATTTGTGTGGATATCAAATTCAGATATAGCGCTGCTCTAAAATCGACGAAGGGGTGGTGAGTATTAACTTCCTTTCACGAGTCTTATCCAAGATTTGAAGCATGGTTAATATCTAATCAATTGTAGATTTTCCAGATTCAAAGCTGTATTGACAAGTCCAATTGACAGTGAGCTTTAGTCTTTCACACAACAAGCTCGATAAGACCTTACCTCCGATATTGATATAATTGGCGCAGACTGTGAAGTCTCCCTTTTTGTGGATTGGGCAGAACAGACTTAGGTTCGAATCGTCGAACGCGCCTGTCGACCGATCATATTCTGTAAAAATGATAACTCATACTCATGGTTCTTTGCCGCCGTATTTGAAAGGCTCGCCCGGTTATTTTCTTCAGTCATTCTTCTTCAGTATTGCTATTCAAACTTGGTCCTACAAGACTACGCTCCAGTCTTCAAAACTTTTGTAAGCCACTGCATATTTTCGTAGAATACTCGAGCATTGCCTGTACTGCAAGCAAAAAATCTACAAACGTCTAAAATATAATATTAATATGCAACCAAAAAAAATTGCTGGAGGGCGGTTGGTGATATACTTCACATTATTTTACTTTCCTTTGCTGGTTTTGATGACAAACATTTTTGGATTTCTTAATGGGTTCGCACACTTTGCTGTTACGAAAACAGCAAAATTCAAATCTAATAAGCGATGATGAAGTCTAAATTAGACCAGAAATAAGTTTTATAAAAAATTCTTTTGTTTTGATTAAATGAATGAAATATCTGTTGATTCCTTTTGTTGTGTTGATCTTCCGACAGGGTGGTAAGTTGATTTATAATGGAACGATTTTCCGTCATTCCTTGTCAATTTTGGCTTTGCGTCAAACCGTTCTCGTAGAACGAAACTAGGCATTGAAGATGGCGGAACGCCGAAACCGGTTTTTCGCAAAACCAAAATTGACAATGAATGACGGAAAATCGTTCCATTATAAATCGAAATATCTGTTATTAAATTTCAGTTTAGAGTTTCTTAAAGAAAATTCTACGATTATTTCGTTATGACTTCATTCGAAAGTAACTAAATTAGCGTAAAGAATTCATCATCTAACAATTGTTTGATCCATGTCCATGACTTGAATTGCTTGAATTGTTGTACGTAAGGGCTATACATTTTGCGTTTTCCAAAATAAACGTAAATAAAATGCATTTAAAATAGTCTCTTTTATAAAGTTCCTTTTATATTATAAGGGTTTAACATTGACATCATTCAAATGACCGTCTCATTAATTTTTCAAACTTCGATCCGTTTGAGGTAAGTTTCGACCACTTTTCGGCACATATTGATCAGTATCTCAGCCACAACTTGACGAATGTTGGCTTTCAAGTGCTGAAGAGTTAAAAGCTTATTCACATGAGCACGGTCTTTCGCGTAGACCCATAAAAAATGACCGACGGTGTTAAATCGCACAATCGCGGTGGCCAATTAACATCACCAAGACGAGAGATTACACGGACGGGAATTTTCTATCGCAATAAAGTCATATTTGCTCGTGTTTTATGGCATGTGGCACCATCTTGTTGGAACCAGATATTGTCCAGGTCGTTTTCTTCATTTGCAGATCAGTCTCGCCGTTATCGTTTTCAAAGAAGGTTCTATCAAACCTTCGGACCAAAGAAGGCACCCGACAGTAAGTTTTTTTGTGTAGTGGTCTCTCGACAATTATTTGCATTCTCTTGGAGCCCAAGATGCTGCAATTTTCATTATTTACTTATCCAACTATAGAAAATGGGAAAATTGCGGTCCACTGCTCGATGTTAAAACACCCAATCGACGTAATTACGGCGTTGTGAATGATCAGGTGGCTTCAGTTGTTGTATAAGAAGGAATTTATATAAATGTAAGTTTAATTCCCAGTGCAAAATACGCCATAATGTGCCGTAAGAAAAATCCAGTTCTTGAGAACGTCGAGAAATATGCACATTCGGGTCTTCGGCTACACTTTCACTTACAACAGCGATATTTAAAATGGAACGCTCAAAATGATGATGCACAGGCCTTACAATATCTGTAACTGAAATGTCTTTAAAATCTTACCCATTGCTTGAATAGTGGCACGATTATTTGCACCATAATCTTCTATTAAAGCACAAAATACAGCCACGTTTAAATCACCATTTTTTGTAGTAAATCTCAAAAAAATTTACGCGTTGTGCGGTTGCTAAGCAATCTATTTTTATAAATGCCTGACTTTTTTGCTAAAACAAAACAAGTTTGGCTTGACAACTAAGTTTTACAGATGTCAAAATACAACCCTGCATTCATATTCACATTTTCGTAAGAGACGTTGAGCAGTGAAAAAGCTCCTTGTTTCTTACACGCACATTCATATAAATTTGAGCTACGTACATAACAATATGTAGATAAATCAATTACATAATAAGGTGTGAACTATTTTGCTGTAGGTGACTCTAAAAAATAACTTTTAATTATTTCTTCCCTATAACCTCCCTATAATACCTAAATCGAACAAAATACAAAAAAGCCAGAGCAACTGGTGGCTGGGTCCGCTAGAACATATATATATATATATATATATTTGAGTTTAATTCCCTGTTCTTTCGACACTCTAACTACTATTATTTCATATTACCACTTAAATTATTAAGCATCTAAAGCCTGATTTTCATAAAACATTCTTCGCTCTACTTGACAGATAAACCCCGACTACAGAGCGAAGCAAACCGAAGATATGCAACATTGAAAACCTTAAATTAAACAAATATTGTCACTTTAATAAGATTTTTTGCTCGTGCGTGTTTGTAGTGTCTGATCTAGTTTGGAAGACAATGTTACAATAACTTAAAATGTCCCTATTAATTACATCATTTTCAAGTAATAATTATATTTATTTACAAGAATGCAAATATAAGCCCAATAAAAATTAAAACCAGTCTACAACAGTAATAGATATCTATTTTCAGACTAAAAAATACAATACTGTTAGCATTAATATAAATTCAACTTCCCGTTGATGTATGACATCAAGCTTGTAAATATCAAATAAAATCCTTATTTATGGATTGCGAAAATCATGTAGAGAAAGATATTGAACCAACTAGTTCCACTTCCAAGCATTTTTCAAATTTGCCATTTACAAGCTTTACTGCCTGACCATATCAGCTAAAGTACCGGTTGCCATCAAGGTATGTTCATAAAATGTTCATAAAAGCAAGGATTTTGGTTATAAGAATACTCCTTTAGAATACACTACTTATCTCTATTTTTATTGTATATTACATTTTCTAATAACTACCACCGAACATGGAGATTTTTGTAGTGGAGTCTCCTGCATACAAACAAAATTCTTCAAAGCTCGTGTAAAATTTTATCCTTCAAACACAGTTTAGAGAAGTATTCTAAAATTTATAAATTTTTACTTTACTTTTCACAGCGGAAAATCAATACATCAAAATAGCATACATTCATATAAGTATTATCATCTTGCACGTTAAAAAATTTACTTACGTACATATGGACATATATGTATTGCCTATGTGACATTATTATCCAGAAATTATAGAAATACCGCCGAATAAAACTTCCAATATGTCACGAATACACTTGATCAGCACATATCAATGTTATACAAATTTATAATACTCGTGCATACTTATACACTACACTCATATGTATTAACGAACTGTGAACCGTGAAGTATACGAGCCGTTAAATTAAATAATTGCCGGCAAATATTTGTGGACTCCATTATGCTCCATTGGAGTACCTACAAAAATACTCATCTGTGTGAAAAAGAATGAGTGTGGAAATGAAACTGAGTCAGTTTCATTTCGCTGGTGAGCTCTGCTGGTACACAAAAGATGTGCAGAATTTATTATTATTTCAATGCAAATACGCAGAAAAAAATCGCTAACTAATAGATATTATATATTTATTAACAATAAATTATTAATATTAATATAAATTTATATATATATCATCTTTTACTAACTTTTCACCAAGCAGATTGTATTCGAAACTAAAACGTATGTTCGAATTAAATTTTTCGCATATACTCCAAAATATAATCCAATGTAAGTATTCCATGAAGTGCTCGAATGTTATGCAGAGGTCGATCATATGGTCCATCTCTAAGAAATCACAATGTTAATAGGACCATATTTTTTATATGGATTGTGGTTGGTTTTGGAGTTCTGTATTGTCCGCGTGGATTATATATTTCACGCGTGCATGAAGTACTCGCGTTGTTTGCAGGGTTATTATAATGCATACATACGTACACCCATGTACATATGTATGTTACTCATACGCACTGTGCGTTTGTATTATTGTTGAAAACTCCAACTTCAATCAATTTGCATTGTAAAAAGCTGATAAGGCATAAATATACAAACGCATTGTGTCGTTAGATAAAACAAATTAAGTAAAATAAAAATTTCTGCTAAATATACATGCAGATTAAATGTGTTTTGCCCAAACCAATATATAAGGGAGTTTTTTTATGGATACATATTTATGGGTTGAGAAGAAGTGAAACGCATATAAATTAGTGTTATAACTTAGCTTTATTGTAAAGCTAAGAGTTTTCCATTATGTTTTAAAAATGATTTCGGGCAAGTGTCCTGCGCGGCTGGCTCGAACAAACTCCCATCGATAGGCTAAATATTCGACCACATTTTGTAGCAATTGGGGCCGTATGTCAGCAAAACCGTATCGAATATAAGTCAGTCTTTTCATTATGAAATGGCAAACCAAACTGAGCATAAATCAAACAACAGCTGTCCAGAATACCAACCTCGAAAAAGATATTGTGTCATTACTTACATACATGTAATACATATGAACTTGATGTCGTTAAATACAATTTCTGTAAATGCTAAGCACGGATTTTCCACCATTTTTACGAAGGAATTACAAATCGAAGAAATAATAAACAAATTAAAGGAGTTATGTGCCAAAAATTTGTTAAAATTTTAACATAGAAAGTGAAATATTTTAATGAGCAATGCGGACGGAATTTTGTGGAAGCTGAACAACTAATAACGTCAAATTTTACCTAAAATAGTTGAATAAAGATGTATGAATACCTATACGTTAGAATAAATATAATGTTTTTAATTGATGTGCTTGTGAAAAATAAAATAAGCAAAATAGAAGAAAAGTACATAAAAGATTAATTATTTAGAAAAAAACATTTATACGGGAACAAAATAAACTCTGTTGAAAACTTGTGAGAAAGCTGAAAGTATTTTCAGCTTAAAAGATTATAAACAAAATGACAGAGCTTTAGTTTACACATGCATATTTATAAAAATATAAAATCCGTATGTAGTGTGTACAGTTAAAATATTATACATAAGTAAAGACAAAAAAATAGCAAACCAAATTTATTTCCTTACAAAAAATCGAATCGGGGAATATTAACACCTACATAAACATATGTATATTAATAGGATAAATAAGAATGTGCTAGCATATTTATACTTATTTAAATATGCATATACAAATGTATATTTGTTAAAAAGTATAAGATATACAAAATTATATCTATTAAAATATATGAAAGCGTTTTTATTAACTCAACATATTTACTTTTGCTTTTTTTGTCTCTATATATATATTTATTGTACACATAACAAAGCAATGGATACGGCACTGTACTGAAACCACATCAGAAATACATTTTGTATAGTATTTTTTTAAAGTATATTTCAACATATAATAATAATAATAACAACAAGATCAACGGAAATAGTTTCAATCTGATTCGAAATAAAACCTGGATATAAAAAAATGGATATAAAGTACTTGATAGAAAAACAATGGATTACAAAGGACTGATAACCACTTTATTTAGAAATAGGAAATGCAGTAAAGTTTAAATTTTATTTTAATTTAAGTAAACAATATATTATGCTACTAACTTGTTTAATCAAATGTTAAACGAGACCAACTAGTCTAAAGAATAAGTGAAAAAAGAGGATGATGGTTTTATATTATACCATTTGTACCGATTTTATTTCGCATTTGAAAATGAAATAAATTCAATTGACACTATTTCTGTTGATCTTGTTACCTGTCTTGGGAAGGTGTTAATTACAATGAGTCAACCCGGTACAGACGTAGCCTAATGGTTTAACCATTGGCTTGTGCTGTGGACATCCCAAGTTCGGATCCGATTCGAATAAGGGTGCCTGGAAAGAAGTCTGATGAGGAAACGTGGTGGTTTTCGAAATAGATATAACTTGTACCTCTCAGACTGTTGTTGTAATTTTTCCACTTTTCCCAAAAACAAAATGTGATCTGATACAGCTCGAAAAACTAATTTAAATAATTATAGTTTTCTTTTGCTAATCGCTTTATACTGCAACATAATAAATAAAAAACGTTAAAAGGATATCTTTGTACTTGTTTATGTAAATTTGCGCAAAAACATACCAACGATGTTTCTACGAAGTAGACCATATTTGTAGAGTATAAGTGTATAACATGAGAAACACTAATGTAGTGATATCTATGTTGTTAAAAACTAAAGTTTATAGTCATAATGTTTGCAATTTTACATAAATTTATTTTACAAACTTTGTAACAATAAACAAAACTACATAGTAACTATTTTCGTAATTCATTCAATTTCTCTCAAATTCTCCATTAGGTTACGATATATATTCTTACCGTATCCGTAACTATTTCTTTTCTGCTACTCGTTCTTTATCAGGATCACATTGTTATCAATTTATACAGGATAATGGTCAAAACTTAGAGATACTTTCATATTGAAGTACGCAATCACTCTTTTCTTTGTCGATCTTCACACCGATTCATCTTCTTGAATTTATCTACGATTTCCGCTACTATGAAATTATGTAACACTGTCATATTCCCGAATATGACTCCGCACGTGGCCTTTGCTACAACCAATACAACTGGTCTCCTCGCCGGTTACTGTTCTCAACTTAGCTGCATGTAGTGGATTTATTTCCTTGGAAATTGTGTCAGATCGGATGATGGAGCACAACGCGCCCGAATCCACAGTTAGTAATCCCTCAAATCCATCTTCGTATCCACCGAAAGCATTATTCCTTTATTTTATGTTTTCGACATGATCTTCCATTTCGTAGACTGGTCTCAATGAGCTCCTCCATTTTATCCTGAACTCATCGATTTTTTCCTTCCCTTCTTTGAGTTCTGGCAGTCTTCGACAAAACTCTCTTGAAGATGTATGTATGTATGACCCGGATTGAAAAACGCGCTTGTGGGCATTGTGTTCATCTGGCTTCTTTTTCATCTTGGCTTACTGTTTATCTATCTTTTTTGTAATGTTATCATTCGTTTCAGAAATTGCAGCTAATAGCATGTACATGTCTATGCCTGTAGATAAGTTAAAAGCCTTTTCTTCAATCTTAGTTGCTGACTACTCTAAATCTTTCGCAGTGTCAACAGTCTCTTCCATCTCTATTTCCGTCTTGGATATCTCTTCGTCCTCTCGAGAGAATTAATATTTGCTCAAGTCTATACCTTCGGCTTCCATAGCTTCTCGTAGACGTCATTGTAGCTTGGCCCCATTTCCGGTTGAAGATAATCCTCGCTTCGCCAATTCCTTTTCGAGAAGCAGTATCCCCAAATCTTGAATCTCGATCGTTTTTAATTTCTCTCCACTTCTGTCACCGATTGTAACGATTTTCAGGAATTTACTCAACGTTTACTATTCCTCAATAAATTACAATTCACCATACACAATGGTTTATTTTGCAATTCTTTATATTGACACAATTAATTTTCGCTTTAGTATATCCTCTTTTAAACACACAGTTTACTCCGATGTTAATGTTAATGCCACTACCTGTGATAGCTGCTGCCGCTCCTTTTATATCTGACGATGACCCTGAAATTCCGTTCACGCGCTGTAGACCATGCTGATAACTCTTTCTCATTATGCTGGAATAGTTCCTAAAGGTTATTGTTGTTATTGTTGTGGCGGCTAGCCAACTCCGCCTAGGGTCAGGTAGGTCCAGTCTTAATCATCGAGGTCATCTAACGGGAGGCTCAGGAAACGTGCTTCTTCTACGGGTTTGGACCAGTGGGAGATGGTTGTTAGAGGGCATGCAAAGAGGTGGTTAGTGTCATGCGGGGACTCGTTGCATGCGGGACATGTGTTGGGTATATCAGGGTCGAGTCTGGATAGGCAGGAGTTAAGCCTTCTACAATATCCAGACCTCAATTGTGCCAGGGTTACGCGGGTCTATCGAGGCAGCTAGAGCTCTTGCTCTGCTATTGGTGGTAATTGGACTCTGAGAACTCCATTCGCAGGAAGAGAAATCGCAAATGCATTAACGGACTCTCGGGGAATGGTGTTTATGGCCTGTCTGTATGCCGTCCTGTCCAGCGGATATTGTCTGTATTGCTGTACGGCATCGCGGTAGTCGAGTACACCCTTTCTGATGTGCCTACGTGGTGGTTCAGCCTCCAATAAGTGTCTATTGGGATAATCCCGACGGTAGCATCCAAGCAGATATTGCTTATATAACATTATGCTCCTTAACTGGGGCCATAATTGTTTCACTGTGGAATAGGTGCTCTGGTGCCATCAGAAGGTTTCCCGTCACGGTACGGAGGGCGGTGTTCTGACAAGTCTGAAGCTTTTCAACTGCGTCTCGCTAGTCCCTGGCGCCCAAAGCGGTACAGCATAGTTTACGACCGCCCGGCCAATTGCCTTGTCCGTTGTCAAACACGTTTCTTTGTCTTTTCCCCAGGTGCTACCGGTTAGCGATTTGAGGACTTTGATGCGGTTAGCACCTTGGTGGAACTTGCAGTCATATGCATGTGAAGGAGTGCAGGCTGTCAAATTAGTGACCCCAGTAACTTTGGGCTGTTTGTGGTCGGAATTGGAACGTGCTCGACATTCACTTTGAGTTTTAGACGGCACTCCTTCGCCCAGATAGTGAAAAGGGAGGCAGAGGATTTCGCTGGTGAAGATGCTGTGCAGTGAAGAAGTTGGAAAGGTCGGCGAGATAACAGTTTACTTTCGAACAAATGATATTAATATCCTGGCCAGAGGCCAAAATCGAAAAGTCATCGGTGTATGAGGTCAAAGAGACGCCCTCTGGTGATTGAGAAAACTTCGAAATATAGAAATTAAACAGTATATGGGAGAGGACACCATCCGGCGGAACCAACTGCTTAATTTTCAGTAGCTTTGAAGTTTGACCTCGAAAGTCAGCCGATGATTGTCGACCACTCAGGTAATTCATGGTCAACTTCTTCAACCTTTTTGGTAATGAGGAATTCTCACTGTCTGATAGTAGCACTGCGTTATTAACCGTGTCGCAAACTTTCGACAGGTCCAGTGCTACTAAAACAATTCGCGCACAGGGTCGATTTTGGTTAAGGCCATGAATTATCTGTGTTTTTATTGCGTTAAATCCTGTTGTGGTGCTGCGCATTTCCGCAAGCTATGCTGATGTGTAGCTGGGCACAGATTGTATGTAAGAGATGGGAGCAGCAAGGCCTCAATTGTCTTTGTTACTGGGGAAAGGAAAGATATCGGCTGATAGGATTCTCCTTTATTTGCAGTTTTCTCCAGCTTTAGTAGTGGGACCATTCTACCTAGCTTCTACATATCGTCAAAGACAAATTGAGAACTTTGGAGGCTTTTGCCTTCCCGATAACCCCGTAAATCTTTTCCCTGGAGAAATCAAGCGTAGCGCTGGTGCTTGGCAATTTGCGCAGACGGCGGTTCACTTGCCCTTTCGTTTTGCCGACCGCGATTCGGCCAGCTGGTATGAAGCGGGCGGCAGCAGACACGCCAATTTTATGGAACGTTTTTTCTGCATGGGAGACGTTGGTGAGAGTGGGGAGAGCACTGACAGCGTTCTCTATAAATTCCGTGAAACCGGGCCAGTTAACTTTATTAAAGTTAACAAAGGTCCGGTGGTCCACGGAAACAAAGTTGGTAGACCTGTCAATCGAGATGATATGGCCAAATGGTCTAATGCGAGCAACAGCGCTAACTATTGTTATATCAGGCGAGCTATAGCAGTTGCCCACAATCCTGGTAGGGGCTTCATCGTTCATAGTGCAGAATGTCGATTCGCCTATCTGTTCCGCCAGCCCCATTCCTCGACGATCATTTTATATGCGTGAATGTCATATGTCTCGTCGATCTTTCCTTGAAGTCCGTTGCAGTTAAATTGAATGACTCTGAAGTGTCTCGGAGGGACGTTCGTAACACGGTAGGTGAGGGAGTGATGCATAGATCTTGGTTGTTGCAGCTGTGTACCCCGCTGAGGTGGTTGTGTAATATTTACAAGCGGGAGCAGACTCCTACAACTAGGTGCAACGTATTGTAGCGTTTTTTGTTGCTAGCTCGATAATTTCGCAAATCCTTCGAGTCTGATCACTAGATTGCTAAGTAAAACTCCCAAGATTCGTTCGTTTGGCCCCTTAACCGTCAGGAATTAACTCAACGTTTATTAAGTCTTTGATAATTACAAATCTTTACTATATCCAATGGCTTATTTTACAATTCTTTACGATACACAATTATTATCTGCTTCACTCAGCTTATCCGTTTCTAAAACACACACAGCTCACAGCAATGTTAACTCCACTAAGTTGTCTACTCGTCTCTTGTTGTGATAGCGGCTGGCGCTCTCTTTATACCTGTAGATAACCCAAACATTCTGTTCACGAGCTTAAGGATGAGCTGATTATTCGTTTGCTTGCGGTAGCTGCAGCTGCTCCGTTTATCCTTAACGACGTGGAATTTCCTTTACCCTGTCTACCCTTTTGTTTGTCCTTGGTAAGGGTAATTTGCATCTTACTGCCGCTTCTTTTTTTCTATCCTTTTCGGGGAATCACCTTTACACTGCTACTCATTCAATCTGTTCTTCGTATTTGGGATTTCCGTCACGCTATGTATTACTCCACTCACGAGTGGTGCGCAGGCCAGAGCATAACCGAAAGTGGCGCAAACCAGCGCATGAGTTGTATTTGACTGATGTCACATACCGACCTACTATGGTCTAACATACGGAACAGACTGGGCGGGGTATTAGGAGTTGCTGGGTGGCACCGGATGGGAGGTGGAGTTGAATGGGGTGGGGGTGTGAGGGCTAAAGAGAATTGGGAGTCGTGCTGCGGGGAGCTCCGTTGGGCCGTGGAGGCCCGGGGGAGTTAACCAATGTGGGTAATTGTGCTGAAGGTACTGCCGTGAAAATTTGAGGCGCAGCTTATACGTTACAACTTTTTCTTGGTGTTCCCTTTGATACTAGAAATCTTTTCTGAACGATATCCTGACCTTTCATTTCTTTCAGTAATCAGTAAGAAGCAGTGACGAAATTGAGCAGGTTGATATTCGTTGATATTTATTTTTTGATGATTATCTCTTTCAAATGTTGGCCGCGGCTACGTCTCAGATGGTCCATCCCTTGAGTCCAATTTTCGATGACTCGTCCGAGCATTTTGACTGGTAACTGGCGAATGACACGCATGATGTTTTGCTCCAAGGCCTGAATCGAAGCGGAATTTTCCGCTTAGACTTTAGATTTTACATATCCCCACAGGAAAAAGTGTTACGGTGTGAAACGTGAAAAACGTGAAATTATCTGCTCACCGAAGTGCTCTCAATATATCCATTGATTGATGCGATGTGTGGGAAGTGGCGCCGTCTTGTCGAAACCAAATGTCACGGAGATCACGAGCTTCAATTTCAGATCTGTCAAAAAATGACTATTGAAAAAAGTACCCCTACTTGGATCGTCCTTTATTAGATTTCGAACTATTTCATGAAATAATACTGAAAAACATTTGTAAGTACAAAAAATCCTTAAACACAAGAATCAAAATTCGCTTTCTCTTAAAATAATGCGGAGCGAGCATGCAGACTGGCTAACAGTGGTTTTGGTACCGAGAAACTGTAATATTTATTTTATGTGGAACGCTATACTAATAGCAAGGATTTTTATTTTCTAGGTGTAGCTTACTAGATTTTTAATTAAACAAAAAAATTAGCACCTAAAGCAGTATTTATTTAATTTTTATGTTCATAAAAGCTTTCCTTTACTTGATTTTCTTGCATGTCGTGTAGCAGGACAATCATGTTGTTTATCATCATATGCTGACCCCATCGGCCTTGTTACCTTTCTTTCATAGGCTTAGATCCTCGTGAGACCGTTCCACTTGTTCTTCGCTAAAAGAGCCAAGATTGCGGTGAAGATCCACCATGTTGTTCCAATTTAAGAGTACTTACTTGTCTTGTGACTTGTGACTGGTAAAGAATTCTAAGAAATTAGTTCTAAAGTGGGCATTAAATTTGAAAAATCAACTTTGTTGTCCTAATAGGAAGTTAACGATCTTTACATCTGCTCAAAAGCTTCTCTGCAGACTATGCAGGTAGTTCAGTTTTTTAGTTTTTTATTAAATCGTTTAATTCTACTTGGAGGTAAGATTTTGGGCTCTGTAGACACTACTTCTTTGGATATCTATTTACATATACTACTCAGTATCGCTACTTCGCTAGACACTTCACTATAGATTTCTTCAAATAATGGTTAACGGATAAAACAAAATGTTCCATCAGACACTCCCACTGAATGAGCACTACGAAATTCGACACAGCAGAAGGCACACTGAACCTCGTGCGGGGTTTTTTTTTACCAATTACTCACTATCTCAAGATTTTCATATCACATTTTAAAAGCAATTTAAAAAGTTTTTGTAAAGACTGTTATAGGATTCCTCAAATTTTGGCTCTGCATTCCTCAAAATCTCAAAACTCAAAAATTTTCTAATAAAACGATGTTTTTATATACTCGTATCTATTGTATGTTTGCACACAAGTTTTGAATGTAAATAACTTGGAATTAGTTGCCTACAGATGAAAGTTGAACACATCAGAACCCGCCGAACGAACGAAATTTTCTTTAACAATAAAAAAGGCGTTGCCTCAGAATATTTGTAAGTAGATGTTCGCACAAACAACTACATTGCAACAAGTTTACAGCTACAGAAATTCTGAACACTTGTTCGAGAATATGTAGTAAGAGGGAAAAGTGAAAAACAACAATAGGTTTGGAAGTCATACAAGAGGCTACAGTGGGGGCTGCAACTGGTTGCTTGAAAGTGTGCTCTGAAGTGCGAGCATCTAAATAGACAACAAGCTATGTAGTTACAACTCATAAAAGATATCAATTATTTATTGGTTCTTTTATATTTAAAATGTAATAAACACTTTTGTAACTTTTTCTAGAAAAAATAAAATTGAATGGATAAAATCGGTAGCTTTACGTTAAGGATTTGAAATTATAGGTAAATGTCGAATTTACTTTCAATTTCTTTAAAATACGACAAAATCACAACTTTTTAAATAAATCGCAATAAAAATTCATCTAAATCGAACTTTGATTACATTTCACAGGTTAGCAGCAGCTTTAGTAACAGCATAACTAACTGAACTATGAATATGCTCGTATTGTCTCATTGAATTTGTACCAATTGGTATACAAAATATTAAACGGTTATAAATATTTACATTTTGGTTTATTTATTGTGTAAAAAATAATTGGAGTATCTCTTTGTTTAGTAGATAAACAACCACGACGTTATACATATACGGGTATAAATTATTATTATTTTCTGTGTTTATTGATGAGGACATTAAGGTGCCGTCATACGTAGCAATTATTTAATTTCAACTAATTCCAGTTTTGGAAATTAGTCTGAATGACCATTTTGCGAAATTAAATTTCTCTATCAATACTTAAATATTTTGACAGTACTTTTAAGAAAAATTAAATTTATATAAGAAAATAAATAAATGAGTTACACACCATAATCTTTATTTCTGCAATTATATGAAATTCAATTACTGAAATTAGTTTCTGTGTGGCCGCACGGCGAAATTGAAATTATTTTACAGCAAAATGTGTGAACGAAATAAAAATTGCGTGAAAATTTGTTACGTCTGGCAACACTTTAGAGTTAACTAAAGGGAAACCAAAAAGAACGCAATAATAAAAAGAAAATATTATAAAAAATTACTAAAAAAAAGTTATGAAAAATGTAAAGTATAAGATTAACATAAAAATTGAAATTGTCCAGTTCAGCTACTTTTATCAAATCTTTATTAAATTTGATTAAAAAAACATACAAATAGATTCGTTTTCGAATGAAATTTATTTATAAATCGGGTGCAAAGCAATTGTGAAACAAAAGTTTGGTTATTAAAAAAACATAAGTAGTTATTGTGTTAATTAATTTAAAAATAATGGCGCAAAATTGCACTTCTGCCGATTAAAATTAATTACTTGCATGTTTTTTGAGTTTATTCCACATCACTATATGTGGATTAACCCCAAAAAACAAGGTATAGAGTGGAATAAACCCAAAAAACATGCAAGTAATAAATTTTAATCGGTAGAAGTGCTATTTTTAGTTATTAACAAAAGAAGTAAGGAACAAATATCACTTAACAATAATATTAATACTCTTAATAATTGTTGCTGCAGATAATTATTAGGTGAACAGCAGCTATTAAATAACAAGATTGCCATAAAATTGAATTAATTGTAATTATGAACGGCTTTTGCTTAAATTTATCCAAATTGATGTATTTTTTTGAGGAATAATAGGAGTTTGAGGAGTTCTTTTTATTAAAAGTGCGGCATGCGTAATTTTCCAATAGTATTCTTTCTATTAATATTTAATGTTGCAATTTTACATACACGGTATTCCTGTATATTACTTACAAACACACAGCAATTGCTAAGCTAATGCGCTTTTTCTGTACTGCATAAAGTACTTTATAAAATAACAATAAATTTTAAGTAAAAGGGCTTACGTGGAAATGCTGTGCAAGGCGCAGCCAGTGTTGCTCCGGCGAAAGACCTTGTTGGTACTAGACAATTACCATAAAAACAAACTAGATATAAGCAAATCTAAAATCGGAAAATCAACCCACCTTAAAATTACATATTTGTCATATACCTGGTAAAAATTAGCGTAACAAACCAAAAACCATTGTGTACAAACCTATAGACATTATTATACTTGTTATAACATATAAATCGTTATATCTGCAGTTTTAAGCTGCATGGCATATTTTATTTTTTGTCTAGTGTTAGTTTTTCTTACCTTGTCTTACACGTTTCAAAATAACTGATTTGTGTATTTATGTTAATTGTTTAAGATAAATTAATTATGAAAATTATTTTGTATTCTTATTATTAATATTTTTTTAATCTTTTGTATGATAACATGATGTAGTCATAATGAAATAATGTAAGAAAAAATAATTAAACAATATAAATGCAATAAATAAAAGCCTTGTCGCCAGTATGCTTAAAAATGAGTACACATATTATATACATTCGAATGTACCAAGTTATAAAATATCCAGCAATTCTAGAAACTCAAAGAATAATAACGATGTGTTATTAATTGAAGGTACTTGTGTGCAGAGCTTCCGTTCGTTACAAAAATATAAATACGACAGAAGAGACGGAACGAAAAACAAAACATTTAATGAGGGATTGTCCCTAAACCATTTGTTTATATTTAAAGCCTTCCGATACTTCTACTGTCATTTATATTGCCGGGAAGGCCTATGAACAGAAAAGAGACAAATTGAGGTGCTTCAAAATAAATTTAATTCTACCAAATTTCAGAAAATAAATATTTACAAAGTATTAAGATTTTTTGTGACTTCGTTTTACTTTTCCCATTTTTTCTTGATTATAGTATTATTTTCTTCACTTTTTATATCAATTACAAGACTACGCCAAGCACAGAAAATTTACTAATGGTATAAATTAAATTTTAAAACTATAATTCTTCTATTAAATAAACATAAACTGGAATTTATTAAAATATTAACAAAGAGCTTATTGTTAAATGTGATATATAAACGTTTTACTTGAATCAATTGTTTTTCTACTCATCGTCGCTCACCATTCAATTAACCATTTTTAAGATCCAAACTGCCTATAAAATCTTTGTTCAGCGATACCCTCAATATTCGAGTGAAATTTTTTCCAGTGTGTAGTTTTTATGTCTCTGAAAAGCCAGTGGTCGCTGAATATGGTGGATGTTGCAGCAATTTGAAGCCAAATTCATGTAGTGTTTCCATTGTTTCTCTTGCGACACGATGCGTTGTCTTGCTGAATCAATATTTTTTCCCCGGCTATTCCGGCTTTCAAACGCTCCAATAACGTTATATAAGAGTAGTATTCACTGCTGATGGTATTTCCCTTCTCAAGATAGTAGATGAATATTAAACCACAAACATACCAAAATACCTAAGTCATAACCTTTCTAGCTGATTGTGGTGTATTCAGGCGCTTTAGACAAAGTTCACCAGTTGCTATGCAACATGGTCTTGATTCTGGAGTAAAGCGACGGGTCTACGTTTCATGCAAGATAAAACCAACATGTTCTTCTGTGGGTTTTAAGATATCAGCTGGCTCACGGAACTTCACTTTTCGGTCATTTAGAATGATTATTTTGAATTGGTTTTAGTGTTTGGTATTATCGCCTGATTTGACCAAACCAAATAATTACTTGGCTTTAACGGTACTCTTCCCCATCAAGAAGCAGTGTAAAATTAAAACGCGATCTAAATTTGTATCCATTGTTTTGAAAATAACAAAAGTTAGCAAAATATTCATAGAATATCGTGCAATCTTAGCAGCTTTCTTTTCAAAGTTTGTTGGTTTGTTTTTTGAAATATGAGGGTGAAGACCTGACAAAAAGCGGCAGCACTTAAGCTATTCAGTAAGCTCATAGTGTTCCCAAGTATTCTTTTGCGAATATTCTGTTCGATTTAATTTCCTCCAGCTCGGAAACTTCCACTTCACCTTTTTGAGGAGATAATATCTCAAGGGTAGCTGCCACGCCAATACTCGCACAAGAATACTAAATTCTCTTCTTTTTAATGAAAGTAATAGTTTGGTCAGTCTAAAATCTCCACTGCCCCACAATAGTTTAGTGGTAGGCCAGGATCTTAAGTGTTTCTCCCTGGTTAACTGCTGTTGCGAAAAGTTGCATTGGCAACCCATCGCATTTTGTAATTCTCCCTTGGTTCTAATTCTCCTGATTCTAATCTAAGTGTCAAATTTCATGTAATCTCTCTTTCATTATTTTTTCGATTGTTCAAAAGCGCATGGGCGCCGCAGATAAATCAAAATGGAAGTTTCGTACACTGAATTTACAAACCACGTATGAACAATGCCTCTATAATAACATCCGTCCATGGAACTCTATCACAATATATGCTATATGCTTCGAAAGCACCGCCGCTTCAACATGTGACAACGAGCGCATCTAATGCCCGCCAATGGCATTGGCGCCATACCTAACCTCACTTCCGCTGCCATGCCGCTTAGCTCGCTGTCTCATGCAACATTCGGCAAAGCCTTTCAGCCATTTTCTTCGCAGCCCAAGCCGAACAACTTAGGCTTTAGGCAACAGAATACGACAAACTATGCGCAGCCGAATACGATGACTGCATATACGCAAGTGTACGGCGCACCTTACAATGTTCTCAGCCAATACAGCGCAGCCAGCAATAGCTTAACTCCAATGAAGATTTCCAACTGAGCCCGAATCTAATTGGTCCTCGACGGAGCTAGAACTGCTAACGTAAATGTGTCAGCTGAACTACATCACCTAAGCACACCAAACACAACTGCGTCAACTCTGTCAGTAATTTTCCCATCGCTGTCGACGGAATCGTTCCTGCTCGTGCTAAAGCTGTTCGTGTGTCGCAGAGGGGCACCGAAACGCATCGTGCCAGATAATGGCACGAACTTTCGGCAGGCTAACCGACCGCTAATCGAAGATATTGAAAAGGTGTCCAGTGACATAAGGCGGAAGCATCCGCAAATCGAGTGGTCCTTCATTCTGCCTTCAGCTCCCCACATAAGTGGTTCCGAACCGAATGATACGATCAACCAAATCCATTTAAATGGATATGACGCACGAAACTACCCCACGCGAAGAAGTTTTGAGAGCTACTCTGACCGACATTAAAAATAGTCTAAATTCTAGACCTCTAACGTATGTGCCTTTGGAGACTGAAGACAGCGAGGTACTAACGCACAACCTTTTTCTACTAGGAAGGTCAAGTGGAATTCGACTGTTTGGTTGTGATGACAATAGCGGATCAGCCCTCTGACGAAGTTTTCGAATTTTGAATCAGCTTGCATATCTATTCTGGAAGCGTTGGATTAGAGAATACCTTCCATGCCTTACCAGACGCGCAAAGTGGTTCCAGCCGCAGCAACTTAAAATAAACGAAGTCGTCATTGACAAAAATGCGGAGAGAAATTCATGGTCGAAAGGAATAGTAGTAGATATTTACCGTGAAAAAGACGTGCATGCCCGCAGCGCTGTGGTGAGGACAATAAATGGTCTGTGCACTCGACCTGTGGTTATCGAGAGCCAAAACTGAGTTGGTAAATTCAAAGAGGGAGACGAAGGGATTTTACGAAGAGGGGTATGTTGCGAAAAGTTACATTGGCAACCCATCGCATTTTGCCACTCTTCCTTTGTTTTCAATTCTTCTAATTCTAATCTAAGTGTCAAAATATCTCTTTAATCATTTTTCTGATTGTTTAAGAGCGCGTAGGCGCCGCAGATAAACAAAAATGTAAGTTTCGTACATTGAATTTATATCTTTAAGTAATTTGTAAACTTTTAATTATTGTATTGAATAAACATTTCAGTTCGTTGAAAAGGAGACTTAAATATTGCTTCAATCGCGGGCCGCCAATTGCCGGGACAACAAGTACTTTGGACAACATTTGAAGGCGCTAAGAGGTCTGAGCCTGTCAATGGTGATAGCCTTGCCAGATAAAATTCTTCTTGGCCTATCGCCTTTATTTTATTTCAGCATAGTGACTGTAGAACAATGCGTGCACTTAACCCTGCAGCTATATATGCCAGTAAAGAATACGTATTACAAAAAAGGTTAAAAAAATTAGGAAAATTAACAACAAATACAAAAAGAAAAAAGAGATAATGGGTGGGGCCTTTACTCACTAAAATAGTTGATCATGATTTGGAAGCTGTCTGCTTATTGAGGATAATGAAGGGGGTTCTAGCAAATGTTACAAAAAGATTAGATTTACGGAAGAATTGTAAAAACTTATTTGTATATACTTATACATTTGGGAGCAGCGATACCAACATCGGTATCATTCCGTTTATATGCAGAATTACAAGTATTCCATAACATTTCCTAAAACCTATTTGTGTTTTACTTTAGTGACTTCCATTTTTTTAAATTACAATAAAAAAGTTCATACGATTATGAGAAGTTTCATTGTACGTTCTCAAAATCGATAATTTTTTTACATTTACATTTACAAGCGAATACATATGAACATATGCAAGACGGATTTATTGTAGTATGATACATGACTACATACATAAGTATCTTTTTTTTTATTATAATTTTTTTTTTTTTTGGCTGAGATCATCAATAAGAAATAAATTTTGAGCCAGGACTTCAGACTTCTTTAGTACTGAAAACGACAAGCTAAGCAAATAATAACATTCAACCAAATTATAAATAAAAACTTTGTTAATTATAATAATATAACAAAAGCAAAATGCAATTGAGGGATATACTCATAGAAATTAAGACTAATTTAACATGTTATATGACAAATTCATAGAGATAACGTACGCCCAAATACTCTCAAATGTGTACCATAATCAACCATAGAAGTAAGCATAAATATTTATAAATACGGACGTAACCGGTATATTCCATTCATACATATGTGCATAAATTTATGTAAATACATTTACAATGACTCCGCACTGAATAAAAGTTATCGAAATCGGTAAGAATCCGATAAGTATTTCCTGTTATTGCTTTTCGAAAAATGAAAGTTTGGTAAGTTACATAGAAAAGTATATAGATTTATTTTTAATATTTTCTACAGAACTAACTTATTTCGTGTTTTGAAATCTCGAAACAAATCTGAAGCCTTAAAAAACATTCACAGTCTATTGGAACCCCAAACAAACAAAAAACTCTGAGTTCTTTAGTGTACCAGAGCTGTGTAGGTTCGTTATTAATACGTTTACCAATATTTTTTTTGAATAAGTCATATAGAGTTAAGTTAAAATGCACAACGCTTTATTCGATTGTTTCATTGTATATATATTCATTGTATTGGTGGACGCGATATCCCAGCGGTTAGCATTGCGCACTACCATTCGGAAGGCTAGGATTTGAGTCCTGTTTCGACCAACATCAAAAATTATAGAAAATAAATTTTTCTAGTTGCGGTCACCCCTCGGCAATGAATGTCAAGACCTCCGAGTGTGCTTCTGACATGAAATAAAAGCTTCTTAATAAAATTCATCGACCGTTTGGAGGCGGCTTAGAATAAATTGTAAGTCCCTCTGCCGAAAATCGCTTCAGCGTTTACAAAGCGTCAATTATTATTATTTTTACTATTATATTGGCCACGGTAATTTGGACAATGCTTTGGTAAAATCTTTAAATTTAGCTTTTGAGAAATAAAACTGAATATTTGAATCGATTTCTTCAGTTATTAAAACCCGATCACATATATTTCGTACCAGTAGGGGCAGAGTGAAAAGCATTCTCTGTCGTAATAAGCTTCTTTCTACTAGTACTGTAGTTGCATTATCAACGAAAATAAGATCGAGATTATTGCCAGACTTCAATAGATTTACATGATATAGGAAGAAATCAATCACCTCTTCTAAAATGTCCTTATACGATGTTCTCGAAGAGTGAGGTATAATTTTGCCGTACTTTTTGGTTACTTCCAATTGGCAGTACTCTGTCTATTGTTATCACCTCCTCCATGACCATTTTTGACAGTGTATAGGGCACAATATTCTGTGCTCCTTTGCAATGTTGAATATCGAAATTGAAGGCATGCAGCTTTAAACTCCACCTAGCCAGTCGTCCGCTGAGGTCCTTCTGTCCCATCAGCCATTTCAAGCTAGCGTGATCCGAAACCTTTTTACGCTTAAAACAACTTAGCATGCCATCAATGTGGGGTAGAGGATATACATCTTTTATGGTTCTCTCATTCACCTCCCTGACATTAAAGCATAACCTGTTATTGGTGGCTTTAACAACGAGAGAGACAGGTGAGCTCCAGCTGATATTACTCTCCTCGATCACCCCCATACCTATCATCCTATCCAATTCCGCGAAGACTAACTTCTGTATCGCGAGAGATCGGGTAATGCCTTTGCTTGAAAGGTGTGTTTTCGTCTGTCACCTCGATCACGTGTTCTTCGAGATCTGCTCGACCTAACCCTAATACTGCAAACGACGGAAATTTCGCTTTTATCTTGTCCAGTCCAATAATTTGCTCTGGGGTTAGTGAGTGTTGCACCTCGTCAAAAGTGAGATCGCCCTCAGACGGTACAAGCTCTGAAACGGGCCTTTCATACACACGCTCTTTCACACTCTTACGTGCTAAATTCAGATCAAATACACGCAAAAAATCGATGCCTAAATACACCTCTTGCGTTAGGTCTGGAACAATTAAAAACTCTAACTGCTTCGTCACGCCATCCCAGATGACTGGTAGTGTTATCACCCCGGGCAACAGGTGTTTCACTTCCGTTTGCAGTGCGCACTTTCTGTCCTCTAAGTGGTGTGATCTCCGTTTTTTTACCCTTCAAAAACTTTTCTGATCCTTTTCCTAGGCAACTGGCACATGTTCCGGAGTCTAGTAAGGCTAGAGTATCATTGCCATCAATCAAGGTGCGAACGTAAAACCTATTATCTCCCTTTAAAGTTACTATAGTCGCCACTATCTTCTTGTGTATTATTTTTAACACTTTCTGCTTTTCCTCATCTCCTTAACCTTTTTGTTATTTCTTTCCTTTTTTATTTCCTTAATTTCTTCCGTAAATATTCTACGCCTTGCTTCCTCATACTCCCGTTTCCTTATGTGTAAACTTTTCCTTACTGCTACTTCTTTAACTTTTCTATTATTATTATCATTCTGTTCTTCCTCTCTTTTTAGTAGTTCTATATTTTCACCTTTTACTTTTAATTTTCCGGGTGCTTGAAACTCTGAACAGAGTGCCCGGTCTCATCCGCCAGTTTCCGATTTTCTTCATCCGGTTTGAGCACACAATATGACGCATCACTACCACAAACAAAACATTTCATACTATGGAAAGTAGACGTACATCTGTTGCCCTTGGTTGCTTCATCTGGGTTCTTTGCTTAGAAATCTACCGGCATTCCACAAACAAAGCACAACATGAGGTGAAAGGGGGATGGACAAAATACCTGACATTGGACATTACTACTTGAAGCTAACCGATTACAAACATATGGGTTTGAATTAAAGGACGTGATATTATGTTTTGACGATTTATGCGATTTAGATATATTCGGATGAGGTGTACTGAATTTGTTAGAGCTGATCGTCTCTACTTCTGTATATAGATTTTCAGCTACAATATTATTTATTTCTATCTCACTAATATTCCTATTACGTGACCTATTTTCTTTAATGAGTTTCTCTGCTCGTTTACACTCAGTCTTTAATTCTGCTAAGGTTTCTATCTTCATTGGAAAGGTCAAATTCGCCAAATATGGTTTTATATTTCCTCTAAGTATATTTATTAATTTTTCTTCAGATAATTTCTCAATTAATCTGAACGAAAGATTATGCACTTCGGTTTAGAAATCTTCGAAACTCTCTTGTTGTCCTTGTTTCCTGTCCATTTTCCCCCTTAGAACTTGTAAGCCTGAGTCCGGGTTCCCAAATTGTCTCAATAGTTCGGTCCTCAATTCTTTATATCCATAACGTTGATCATCAACATGGTCTTCTAAGGCTTGCCGGCACCATTTTAGAGCCGTTCCTGTCGGCTAGGCAATGAAAGTCAGCGAAAAGTTTTTCTCGCATTCTATCCACTCGGAATACAAAACTTTCCATCATCATATTTTTACTTGTGCCATCAAATTTTAGATGCCACTTCTCCAAGTCGACGTTTTTCCTGATCATGGGCCTATTATCTGTTTCATTCTCGTGGTCTCGTTATCTCCCGGGCGTCGGTGTTGTTGGCGGTGGAACAGAAGCAGGTGGCGATACATCGGACCGCATCTTCCCGAACTCCTTCATGCATTCATCCATGACCGACGTCGGATGCCTCTGTATTTAATCTTTCAAATACACTGACTGGACAGCGATTAAAAGAATCTGCTGGTACGAAATCGACGGAATATTCGATACCAGTGTCTACTTGCGTAAGGAACAATCTTACCACCTGGTTCTCTAATGCCCTTGCCACGCTACGGGTGACCCTTCTGTCTTTAGGGAGTATACCTAAGCCTAACCACTGAAATTTTTCTAACTGCTAGGGATTATCCATGTACCTTACTACCTTGCCTCAAACCTCGTAGTACAATATGCGTATATCAACAAAACTAATTGCAACAAAAAATCTGGATTACGACTCTTGGAACAATCGATATCCAAATCAATAATAAAAGGTATATGTCTCTATACGTATATATAAATAAATTAAATATGCTCCACTTCAAATACAAGGTATTCATGTACTTACAGTATAAAAAAATAAATATATAAAAACTTCAAAATTCAAAAATAAGAAATGCAATATGTATTGATTTTAAGTTTATGCAGAAAATTCAAATGCATCAGCTCATTTATTTATATAGAATAAAAACTTAAATTACTATTATTATTATTACAAAAAAAAAAAATTTCCTCCTTTTTTTGTTAATTTCGAAATTCAGAATAAACCATATGTAAAAATTCTATAGATAATAAAATTTCAATTTTTTTCTTTTTTTTTAAGTTCAAAAATTCAAATACAAATTTATTAAAGTAAATAAATTTATTTAAAGATTTTATGTGTGTACCTATTGTGTCTTCCAAATAAGAAAAACTGATACAAACATACGATATTATTTACAATATATTGAATTATGTGTGCATTTTATATGATAGTATATTGAATATGTTTCTTTTCATGCAATTAAATTCTTTTTTTTTTTTCTTTTTTTTATTTTATTTACGGTGTTATTCTCTGGTAGTGTTCACTAGCAGCGTAGATCTTTCGTCCGTCCGTAGTACTGTCACTGCCTTAGTAAGAGTCCCAAGTGATTCAGTGCGCCACTTCAGCTTTACTTGTCTGGACCTGTAAACTGGAAGCGATATCGGTTTTAGTAATGACTTTACCCCGCACCCCCATCGAAATTAATAAGCAAACCTCACACGTACGAGTTGTGGAAACCCATAAGTGGTAGCTCACTATATTGGAATCATAAATATTAAATGTTTACAAATTAAACTGTGCATCCGTACGTATGTATATACTGTATATGGTCAAGTATTGCAATATCACTTTTCAAACATTTTGTAAAAAAAAAAGGCACTCACAATACCTAACGCATATCCCCCTGTTTGTTCACTGGTCGCATTCACTCTCGCCTAAGCCAAAACAAAGTTGGCAGGTGAACCCTCACATCTCCGCAGGATTAAGATAAAAGGAAGTTGAAGGAATGGAAGGGTAGGAAGGAAACTTGAGTGTTCGTTGGGCGCCATTTTTGTTATTTAACCAGCTGTCAGTGGGTGAGAAGTTTTGGCGGTGCAGGAATGGTGGTAGCCCGGGCTAAGCGCGCCGGTGGTCGGGGTTCTTGCCACTGCCTCACACTCACAGCTACACAAGAAAAAAAATTACGTTTCATGCCAAAAAAAATTACAAAAGAATTGTGGGAAAGGAACGAGAACAGTCCTAGTCAGTTGGAGCCGGCCCACCCCATTCATTCGCCTGGCGCGAGTGACCTTAAATGCTACTTGACTCCAATACATATAGTAGCATTCCTTATGCTGACATCAGTTCGTAAGTCGGACGTTCAAGTCATGTCCGTCAGTCAGTCCAAGAGATCATCGCCGGATTCTCACACCATCATCCAGGGGAATAACACCTTCCCCCACCACCTGTATAAATTTAGCCAATCATTATTACAATGGGGTGTTTCCCATATTTATATAATAAAAATTTAATATAATTTTTTTATATTCATTTAACAGTTTTATTAACAAAAAAATATAACTACACTCAGGAGACATATATAAAAATGCTAAAAAAAGAAAGAAGATGACAAAAACACATAATACGCGAAATACGTTTTACATTCGCTTGCAATATTTAGTGTAGATTTTTGATGATCACACTCTCGTGATTGCGTGCATTGAGCGGGTCACTAATATTTGTTAATTTGAGCAACGCGGAAAAGAGCAAATGTGGGAAAACTCAACTCCGCAAAGCAAAAAAAACTTAAATGTTCACAAGCCTACGAATGTATAAACTAATAAAAAAATTATTAATTTAAATATATATTGTAACGTTTTTCGTTGCTACCTCGATGATTTACCAAATCCTTCGAGTCCGATCACGAGTTTGCTAAATAAAACTCCCAAGATTTATTCGTCTGGCCTCTTAATCGTCAGGAATTTATTCAACAGTAATTACAATTGTCTTCTCTATATCTTTCGTTTTTTTCACATCTTAATAATCTTTCTTTTTATTCGCTTAGTTTACACCAGTACTGAGCCTTCAACTTAATTGTCCGCAAATAGGTGCTGCTGCTCCTTTTATACACAGCGATGGTCCAACATTCTGTTCAAGCTCTAAAGAAAAGGCTGATTGCTCGCTTACCTGCGGTAGCTGCAACTGCTCCGTTTATCCTTAACGACCCGATCAGACATAGTATCTGTTCCAAACTTCGCGAGCCTTTCTAGGTGAACCACTTTCATTTTGCTCCTTGGTTTCCCAACAGTCTGTATTCGATACATTACGTCGTTCAACCGTTTTATTACTATGTAGGGGCCTTCCCAATTACATTGCAGATTCGGGGACAAGCCTTTTTTCCGTTGTGGGTTGTACAGTAGCACTAGATCGCGATCTTGAAAACCCTCGGAGTTCATCGCCTTATCATATCTGACCTTTATCTTGCTACTCATAATTTCGGTTCACTGTCTCACAAGAGCATGTATCTCTCTCAGCTCTTCTTCTAGGGCATTTGGCGCATTCTTCTTGATCCTTCTAGCATCGCCACTTACTCCAAACTTCAAATCACTAGGCAGCCGAAGTTCATCACCGAAGAAAATCTTTTCGGGTGTTTTACCAATTGTCTCGTGCACCGCTGACCGATATCCCATCAAGAACAGCGTTATGTGGATATCCCAATCATCTTGATGTTCGTCAACGACCTTCCTTAAGTGCTCTTCCAGGGTTCGGTTGAAGCGTTCTACCATGCCATCTGATTGAGGATGCAGAGCTGTCGTTCGGGTTTTTCGAGTACCCAGTATCAAGCATACCTCCTTGAACACTGCCGATTCACAGTTTCTCCCCTGGTCCGAGTGCAGTTCTATAGGCGCACCATACCTGGTAACCCAATTGTAAGTGAATGCATCCGCTACTGTTTTGGCTTCCTGATTTGGAATTGGGTAGAGCTCCGGCCATTTACTAAAGTAGTCCATAACCACAAAAACGCATTTGTTTCCTTGCCTGCTCATAGGGAATGGACCGGCTACATCCATGGCAACCCGCTCAAATGGTGCCCCTAAGTGATACTGCTTCATCTGACCATGACTTCGTGACTTTGGCTCTTTAGCTGCAATGCTCTCTTTGCAGTTAGCAATCCACTCAGCGATATATTGACGACAACCAACCCAGTAGAACCGCTGTTTGATCTATTCCAGCAACATTACATTAGCAACACTGGCAAAATTCGGAACAAATCGGCAATAGTAAGTACACAGACCCAAAAAGCTCCGTAATTCATGCAAATTCCTGGGCCTTGGCCAATCCTTCACTGCTTCTATATTTTACTTTTCTGTACAGACCCCTTCGGTTGTTACATGATGACCCAGATAATTAACCTCTTTCTTAAATAGCGAGCACTTTTTAGGACTAAGCTTAAGGCCAGCGCTAGCTATCCTCTGAAAAACTTCCTCCAAATTGTTCAAGTGCTCCTCAAAGCTTTTGCTCAGTACGATGATGTCGTCAAGATACACCAAACAAGTTTTCCAATGCAGTCCCTTAAGCACATGATCCATTAATCTTTCGAAGGTTGCAGGAGCGTTACATAGTCCAAAGGGCATCACCGCGAATTGCCAAAGACCATGTCTAGCACTAAAGGCAGTCTTTACCTTATCTCTATCATATACTTCCACTTGCCAAAAGGCGCTCTTAAGGTGAAGTGTTGAGAACCATTCTGCGCCAATTAACGAGTCTAGAGTATCATCGATCCTAGGCAAAGGATAGGTGTCCTTCTTTATCGCATCATTTAGTCTTCGATAGTCCACGCAGAACCGCAGCTGGTTATCTTTCTTCTTCACGAGTACTACCGGCGAGCTCCATGGACTCCCCGATGGTTTAATAATACCCCTTTTACTCATTTCCTTTATTATTTGGCTTACAGCTTCACGTTTGGCTAGTGGGACACTTCGAGGAGCCTGGCGAATCAGCCTAGCGTCACCAGTATCAATACAATGTTTCACAACGTTGGCTCTTCCTGGGTTGTTGCCATCTTTGCCGAATATATTGGAGTATTTGCACAGAAGTTTCTTGGTCTTTTGCTTGTATTAATCTTCCAAACCTTGCGTCCATGCACCTACGTTGTCCTTAATATCCTTCAGGCCAATGGAACCGCTTTAAACACATCTCCGCAATTAATAATGGCGTCTATCTGCTGGCATTGCCCCAATACAGTTCCTTTCGACGTTTCATTGGTGATATGAATTCGTTTAGTACTCTCACTGGGATGAGTCCATCACTTTTTGTTCTAGGCAGTGTTTTACAAATAATTACGTCCGATGTGGAATTTCGTGCTGTTTCGACCACCCATATTTTGTTTGTCCCACGATCTCCATCAATCAACGGCTTCTGACTTTGTACGTGGAATTATAGCAAATTCTATTGTCACGTTGCTCGCCTTCCTAACAATTTCAGAGACGGAGATTATGGGGCATTCAATTGCTGGAGCCAGCAACAGTCGACAGTCTCAGAGAATGCTGATTTTGGATTTGCGTATGTCTCTCGTTTGGTGTAGATGTCCTTTATTCCACTGATAAACCTCTGTATTTTTACTCTTTCTAGGTGTTCACCAGATGCGTCTCCAATAGCTAGATGAGCCATTCTCTCAATTTTGGATGCGTATTCTTGTGGAGTTTCGTTGAGTCTTTGGTCGCGCTTCTCCAACTCCATCTAGTAAATTTGCCTCCTGTGTTCGCTTCCATAGCGTCTTTCCACGGCACGCATTAATGTGTCGTAATCATCTCTCTCATATTCCGGGATTGTCTGTAAAATTTCCGCAGCGACGCTCCAATTATTTGCTTTGGACGTCTTTTCGAATTGAAGCTTAAACACCTGGAACGGAATTGTGCCGTCAAAGGAAGATGTTTTTACCCTGGGAGCGTTCATCGAAGTGGTTGGACGATTCAACTGCAAATAGCGGACACGACCTTCCTATTCGTTGACTTCGGTCTCCATTAGCTCCTCTATTCTGTCTTTCCCCTCCTTGATTTTGTCCTGTCTCTCCTTGAGTTCTGCACATTCTTTGCCAACACTCTCTTGAAGCTGTATGAGCCGGGGTGAAATACGCGCTTCTTAGTCCTGCATTTGCGATGAAATGTGGGCATTCATTTATGACATGTTGGCATCCTGTTCATCCATCTTCTCTGAAATATTGGTATTTATTTGTGACATTTTGGCATCCTGTTCATCCAACTTCTGTAGTAACTTGGCATCCTGTTTATCCAACATCTCTGAAATGTTGGTCTTTATTTGTGACATTTTGGCTTCCTGTTCATCCAACTTCTGCAGCAACTTGGCATCCTGTTCATCCAACTGCTTTGAAATGTTAGTATTTATTTGTGACGTTTTGGCTTCTTGTTCATCCAACTTTTGCCTAATTTCTTTTGTAATATTGGCATTCATTTGCGAAATTGCACCCAGTAACGTGTTCATGTCCATACTCGTAGAAGCCTTTTCCTCAACCTTGGTTGCTAACCGCTCTGACTCTTTTGCAGCGCCAACAGCTTCTTCCTTCTCGAATTCTTTCGCGGATGTCTCTTCATCCTCACGGCGAATTTCATATTGGCTCAAATCGAAGCTTTCTGCTTCCATAGCTTTTCGTAGCCGTGATTGCAGCTCAGACTTATTCCCGGTTGAAGATAATCCTCGCTTCGCCAATTCCTCTTTGAGGGGCAGTATCGTCAAATCTTGAATCTTGACCATTTTCAAATATTTTTGTTTTTGTTTTTCCGCAATTTATTTAGTAATCTCACTTCTGACACCAATTGTAACGTTTTTCGTTACTACCTCGATGATTTCCCAAATCCTTCGAGTCCGATCACTAGATTGCTAAGTAAAACTCCCAAGATTTATTCGTCTGGCCTCTTAATCGTCAGGAATTTATTCAACAGTAATTGAATGCACCACGTGCCTTTGGAAATCGGGCTAAAGTTCTATGTCTTTTCGGATATCGCGGCTGATGTAAGAAATGATTTCAACTATGCGGCTTGTGATTTTCCAACTCTTAATAGGTCCATTTCAGAAATAAATTGGGATGAACTTCTTTTGGACTTGGATGTTCACAACTGCTATTCAACCTTTAAATCAATAATTAATGATTTCTGTTCAAACAACATACCTATTAAAAGAAAGCGATCTTATGTCTCCTTGGTATAATAGAGCTTTAATGAATTTAAAACACATTAAAAACAAATACCTTAAGAAGTTCAAATCTACTAGAATCCAAGCATTCTTTGTAAAATTTCAGCAATGTCAAAAAGAGTTTAAGTCATTAAATAACCTTCTGTACACAAAATATATAAGGAGTACTGAGCGTAATATCAAAGCTAACCCGAAATCTTTCTGGAGCTTCGTAAAATCGAAAAAGGTTTCTAGTATTCCTAGTTCATTATTTTCAGATAACAAGTCGGCTAATACTCCTGTTGAGACCGCTAATCTTTTTGCGGAATATTTTGCTTCTAATTTTGTTGAAGACGATGTGATTTCACCTGACTTTTCATCTGAAATACCCCCTTCTCCTCTGATGAAGTTTCAAAGGCGATGGTTTCTCTCAATACTTTGCCAAAATCGGACGTAGACGGGCTATCAGCTCTTTTATTAAGAGCCTGTCCAGCCTTGGCATACCCTTTACACTTGATTTTCAACAAATCCCTTTCTTCCGGTATTTTTATTAATGATTGGAAGATTACAACGATTACGCCACTTTTCAAAAATGGTAGTAAAAGTAATGTTCGTAATTATAGGCCAATTGCGAAACTATCAAATATTTCGAAGCTATTTGAAAGTGTTGTTAAGGACAAAATCCATATCGCTGTAAAATCATTATTAAGCCCATACCAACATGGATTTTTTTCTGGGCGCTCGACAGTCTCAAACTTAATGGTATTTAGTGATTTTTGCACCTCAGCTTTTCCGATTGGCTCGCAAGTTGATTGCATATATACTGACTTTTCTAAGGCGTTTGACAGAGTCTGTCTCAGTTGATTCCTCAACTTGGGATTTCTTTGTCGCTCCTTCTGGTGTTCCTCAAGGTAGCATTTTAGGCCCTCTACTTTTTGTTCTTTTTATAAATGACATTGGAAGTTGTTTTACCTTTTCAAATTATCTTCTTTTTGCTGATGATTTGAAGATTTGGGCGATGGTTAACAATATGGAAGATGCAAGTAAGCTTCAAAGTGATTTGAACAGTTTTATTTTGTGGTGTATAAAGTCGCGGCTATCGTTGAACATTGCTAAGTGTTTTCACTTAACTTTTAACTAACGACCATACGCCGTAATGCTATGTCTACCCTTTATTATATTGATAACTGTGTTTTAAACAAAGTTTCAGAGACTAAAGATCTTGGAGTGGTTTTCGGTTCGAAGTTTTCATTTAATAATCACATCAATTTCATTCTTTCAAAAGCTTACTCGGTATTGGGATTTATTTGGGAATATGCAGTAATTATCTGGAGACCCTATGATCAACAATCGATAAATAGGATCGAACGGCATCAATAGATATTTTTAAAGCATGCATTGCGTTCTTTACGGTTCGAGGATCCACTGCCACCGTACCAATCTCGGCTATTGCTTATTGATCTATGCTCTCTTGAGAAAAGAAGGTCCATTCTAGCTCTCTCGTTCATTTTTAATATAGTTAATGGCAATGTCGATTGTCCAACTCTTCTAGATCGAATAAATTTTAATGTTCCGCAAAGAAATCTGCGAAGCCTTCTTCCCTTTTACGTTGCTAGTTGCAGAACTAATTTTGAAAGTAATGCACCCATTACGCGTGCCTTAAAAGAATTTAATGACTTATCTTCTTTTAAATTAATTGATTTTTCCTTATCAAGATCTAATTTTGTGTTGATCCTAAATTCTATTATATATTATTATTTTTTATTATTATTTATTCTATTATTAAATATAATTATTATTGTCTCTTTGGTCTGTAAGGTACTTTGTACTGTAGATGGAATTAAATAAATAAATAAAATAAATTATATAAATAATTACAATTGTCTTCTCTATATCTTTCGTTTTTTGTCACATCTTTATAATCTTTCTTTTTATTCGCTTAGTTTACACCACTACCGAGTGTTCAACTTAATTGTCCGCAAATAGCTGCTGGCGCTCCTTTTATACCTAGCGATAGTTCAACATTCTGTTCAAGCTCTAAAGAAAAGACTGATTGTTCGTTTGCTTGCGGTAGCTGCAGCCGCTTCGTTTATCGAGTTGATTTGGTTTTGTGTTTTTCCGACAGGGTGGATACTAGATTTATATCGGAACGAATTTCCGTCATCCCTTGTCAATTTTGGTTTAGTAACACACCGGTTTCGGCAAACCGCCATCTTCAGTGTTTGGTTTCGTTCTGATCTGTCTATCCGTTGTCATGTATTTATAGTCTGGATGCTGTATCAGGTAGTGTTAGTATTCGTGTATATGAGTCGTGTCTTACGAATGTATCCGAATGGGTACGTGCAATGAGGGTTGTTTATAACGCTCGTTTATTAGTTGTGGTGTTAGATCAGGTAATTAGTTTGAGGATGTTAGGTCAGGTAATGTTAAGTGTATATTTAAGGGTCGGTTTTTTGACGCTCGTTAGTCATGTAGAAGTCAGTG
The DNA here is from genome assembly GCA_030068015.2 of Neoceratitis asiatica. Lineage (NCBI taxonomy): Eukaryota > Metazoa > Arthropoda > Insecta > Diptera > Tephritidae > Neoceratitis > Neoceratitis asiatica. Next base: position 8,329,039 of record CM061530.1, on the reverse strand, counting down.
ATTTTTGTTTTCTGATTTGTTTTATGTATGTGCTCGTTTATTGTTACTCGTTTTGTTATTGTACCTGCGGTGTTGTTTGGTCCTCTGTAAATTAGTTTTAGCGGTTCAAATATTGCGTCAGAAATGGTGTTTGTTTGTTCGTTTATTATTCATTTGACGGGAGAATAATTGATGGTATTGCCGTTATTCACTGTCGTTGCCGGTAAGTTGTGGCAAATAGGACGCATATATGTGCATACACACGTAATTCAGTTACACGGTATAATCAATACCCTGCAAACATTTATGGACCATATGGTCCATTGGAGTATCTATAAATATACTCCTCTGTCTCTGTCCAAAATTTGCGACCATTTGTTTTTACACGAAATTTGGGCGTCACAACCATTCTTCGTATTATACCGATCGCAATCACTACACGAAGTTACAACTGCGCAATAAGTTCTATACTCGTATACAGAAAATGTGTGGAAATGAAACTGAGTCAGTCTCGTTTCGCTGTTGAACTCTGCTGGTGCGGTACGCAAAAGACTTGCAGAATTTATTATTATTTCAATCAAAATATGTGGAACAAATACGCAAACTAATAGATATTATACATTTATTAACAATAAATTATTAATATTAATATCAATTAATATATTTACATATATTATCTATTACTAACTTTTCACCAAAGTAGATTTTATTTGAAACTAAGAAGTGTGTTCGAATGTAATTTTTGGCATATACTCCAAAACATAATCCCATGGAGTACTCGGGTGTTATGCAGAGATGGATTACATGGTCCAGCCCTAGGACATCACAAAGTTAATTGGACCATATTTTTTGTATGGATTGTGGCAGGTTTTGGATTACTCTTTTGTCCCCGTGGATTATATATTTCACGCGTGCATGGAGTACGCGCCTTGTTTGCAGGGTAGTTGCACTAATGTTTTTTTTTTTTAGTCTCGACTGTCAATTGCACCTTAGTGTTTTAGCACTTTAGACACTAGGTCAACTTGCACTTTTCATTATGTATCATGAGTTTAACTGTTTATTGGCGCACGGTATTTCACGGTCTTCGAGACTCGACTTCTAATTAAAATTGTCCAATACGCATTTGTGGATCCTTTAGTACCCTAATACTTTCTATCTTTTCTCTGTACTCGCTAGAACTCTAAACCCTTTTGTTTAGCGCAAATACCTTCGTAAAAAACATAGAAAATCGATCATTTCGATCGCAGCTGTTCACTCACCTCATGTATGAGCATGTTTGTTCATGCACATACACAATGGGTAATTTTGGATATAACCCAACAAACATTTCGGAAAACATTCAAACAATGTTTTGGAAGTTTTACTTTCCTCAACATATCGTTATACTAATTCTTTACATATGTACATACAAATACAGGCAAACACAGATTTGCGTATAGGCACATACAGATTCACACTTCTTTCAGCAAAGTCTGTCGTTATATTTTGTCACAGCTAAGACAAGAAAGACAAACACTTAAACATCGTGCCAGTTCTTCTGGGATTATTTATAACGCAAAATGAATTACTAAAAATTTTATTTAATAGTTATCAAGTATATTATACTTTTTAGATCTATTAGTGTTTCTTCTGGATACTTTACCCGATCATCAGACTTATAAAGCGCAAGTTAAAAAAAAAATTTTAAGCAAATTATGTATACATACTACGAATTCGGTAAAAACAGTTTACGTTAAATTCCACTTAGCGGACCAATTTTCCCTCTCCCGTGCCGGCATATGGTCAAAACCGGAGGGGGAAATTATCTTCTAAAACTAAGTGTGTTCAACTCTGATCCATGGTGTAAATATAAAAATCATTGAGCAGTTAAGTTAAAGGATAGGGACACCTCACGCGTCATTAAGGCAGACAGATTGGCTAGAGATTCGTGCCACCCCGCTGAGCGCCATATGTTATTAACCGAATTGGTAGGAGAATAGTAGTAAGTACAGGCGTTATTACGACATAGGTTTACTGTGGCTAGTTAAGTCGGCTAGGCAGGGTTCGTGCCCTCACTACTCTTCCTGCGCCATATCAGAGGAAAGTCATGACCAAGCAGTTGCGTTTCCGGCATGGCCGGAAGCAACGGATGTACATAAAAAAAACTGTAATGAACATCATGGTGCTGCCCCACCCTTTCGGCTACTTGCGCACTCTAGTATCAGCAGCCCCTTTACTTACTTGCCGTGCCTTTTTACATGATTAATTAACTTAGTACTTTATTTAACAAAATTCATTATCTTAATTTAACATGATTAATAAATTACGTAAAATATTGCTAATTTCCTTTAATACATTCTTATTTGTTCAAATATATTAGTAGTATTATTGAAATACTATTTAGTATCACTATATATTAAATATCTATTTATGTAGATATTTTATTTTGGCCATTGCATTTATTTTTTTTTTCAAAAAATGTTTTTATTTTTATTTTTTTACATAATTTTTCATTTATGTTTTATAAATATTTCGTGGTAAGATGTATATAAAATATAAATAGATTAACTTCTCCTTTTTGTGGATGACTCGTTTTCTACGTTCGCTTAGCATTTCCAATCATTTTCATAGAGTACGTTGTTTTGTTGTTGCTGTTTTTCTCCTAGGACAAAGTATTTGTTTAAGTTACCACTTATTTCGCGCCAAAACGTGTAGGTGTCCCCACTTTTGATTTGTTAATACTCTACGCCTCATCGATATGATTCTCAATTTGGTAGTTGAGTTACGACTTACGATACAGAGTGCCCTAAGCCTTGCTAGTCGGGCAACGACCTATTCCTCCGATATACTGAAGTAAGCTCCTTAAAAAAAATCATTTTAAATATCAAATTAAATATTTCTATTAATCTTCAAGTTTGACTGACATCTGCACTAGCGTCCAATCCTTGTCTTATAAACTGAAGCACTCTGACTTATTTATTAATACCCAACAAAGATAGCGGCCAATGCGGAAATTGAATGAATCCTCCATTTATTTCTTATAAGGGTTCCCGCGCTCAAATAATTGTCCAACTATGATTACGGACAATGTTGCGATTCGATGAATTCTCCATTTCTTCCCTTTTAGAATTCCCGCGCTGAAAAGAAAACGTGAAAATAGCGCATATGTACCTTTTAAGGCTGTTTTAGCTGTTTTTAAGCTGTTTCGTGTTACGATACACTGAATCAGTGTATTCATTATTTTGATAATAGCTTTTAAAAGAGGGATGTGTTGTAGACATATTAACAAATCAGATTAAGGAGGAGTCTAACAGGGAACTAAATATGTATGTATATCCTCTTAAAATAGATAAAACTAATGCTTCCGTTAAAAACTATCCCGCTTAAACTAAATCTTGCATAGCCATATCCAGGCAACCAACAAGTTTCATCGACTGGCCCTTCAGCCTCCATAGCTAAAAATGAAATTCAATATTCAAATTAATACAAATACCTACACATGTATGTGACACTATAAGAGGATTTACTTAAACCCTTTTCGAAGGCGTTTCGGTTAAAAAATCAAAGACAAGACCAGAATGGCAACATTGAGCATAAAAATCTTGTTTGAAATTGTTTACTTCATAAGCGGACATTCATACTTTGGTCCACCGTGTCCAAATAAATGTTTTAGTATATTCACAACGCAGGAACTACAGAAAATGTGAACAGAAGGACAGTTTCTACAAATATCAAAAAATATATATATATTAGAAAACGTTCAGCTCTTAAATTTTCAATTCACTCACAACAGACTCAGTATTCTGTCACACTCACAAATGTGAATATGAAAAACGGAGCATAAATTATGTGACTTCCATCCGAATCCACAAGGAAAATTTTTTTACAAAGTATATTATTGAATCTTTCTCTTCAGAAACTAAGAATAATTTCGAAAATCTTAAAGCTAATTCTTATACCAAATACAATTTAACCATTACCAAAGCATCAGGTAACAAAGTAAGCAAAATACAATAAATTACAAATATTATTTAGTTTTACTAACAAATGTGTTTATTAGAATATCATTGGGGATACCAAACACTCAAATTTAGCTATTTTACAAAAGAGATATGAAGGAGGACGGTAGGTAAATAATAATAAACATCCTGAAGGAAGTTCAAACATACATCCTTTTTCTTTAATCACTTGGGGAAATTCTGCTGTAATAAACTTTTAGCTAGAATGTTTGAGTGATTAGATAACCTTAATTAGTAATGTTTAAGCCTATTTTACATCACCTCTGTTACAGTTTTAATGCCGAGATCGTTGTGAATTGCTGAGTTTTGTACATACGAAGGGGCTCAGCATATTGACCTAAAGGTTTTAGACTGCAGCCTTTGAGTTAGATTAGATTTAGATGCTGAGCCCCAAAGTTGGATTCCGTACACCCAAGATGGCTGTATAAGATATAAAAAGTAATACTTTGTTTTCTAAGCTTAGTGTGGACTTAGAGCCTATAATCCAATGCAAATTCGCAATTTTCAATTTAGTTTGAGCAATCTCATTTTATCGATTTGGTTCTTTCTAGTGAGCCTTTTGTCCTATGTAACTCGCAGGTAAGTAACGGATTCCTTCTGTGCTATTTGTTGATGCATCTTCACTTATATAAATTTTTTCAGGGTAAATGTTACTTGTTTAATTGAAATCCAAGCAGTAAGCCATTCTTCCACTATTTTTAGAAGTTGTTGTAATCTATAAGTGGCCGTAACGAGGCTCGAAAGTTTACTAAGTATCGCTGTATTAATCACAAAAGTGGAAGAATCGCGTGTATGAATTAAATACAAAAAGGGCCCAAGGCACTTCCTTATATTTCATAGGTAATTTTCAGTAGTGTAACTTTTTTTGACTGACTCGAAATAATCTGCCAATAAGGAAGCTCTTTAGTACGGCATAAATATTTACGGGAAGCGTCAGATAATATAATCCATCTAGCCAGACATTATCAAATGCCTGAGCAACATTTAGGAACACTGCAGTACAATGTTGCTGATTTTCAAACGGTGATCCTATGAGTGTAGCGATTCTATGCACTTGCTCTATTGCGCTGTGCGTATTTCTAAATTCGAATTGGTGGCATATTATGATTCTTTTCGATACAGAAATCGGTTGAATTTTTTTAATAAAAGTTTTTGAATTATTTGGAGAATTTCGTTATTAAACTAATAAGGTGGATCTTTAGCTGGCTTAAGGATCATAATAACCTCCGTTAGCTTCCCATATTTAGGAAAATAGTTCAATTTTAATATGGTATTAAATATATAAAATATGTGCTTTATTGCCGCTTGCGGAAGCTTCTTTATCATATCACCCGTTATCCTGTCGTATCCAGGAGTTTTTTTTGAATACCATTGGTAATAATTTCCCTAAGTGATTTAAAATTAAGTTGAATACAATTTTCATCCGAATCTTCATAAAATTTATGAAAATAAATAGTTCCAATATAAGTTTAAATACATTAGAAAGATGCGTGGCAAATAAGGTACTCTTTTACTTATCGATTCACCGTTGTGAGCTATTAGCGGAGGGTCGCAAATGACCGCACTTTAAAACTTTTGAATGTACGCCACAAAGATTGTAATGGCTTTTGAAATTTATTTTCTTCTGCTGCGACAGGACACTCTGTAGTTCTTTTAAACATCTATTCAGCTCATGCTTTAAGTTGAGTTGTCTTTTCTTGGCTACCAAACTCGTAATGTACTTACTTTGGAGACCGTTGAAACTTTGTCTTCTGTGAGTATTAGGCGGCCCTTGAGTTGAGATTTTTCGCTACCAATTGTAGAAATGTTATAAAACCCTTAACTGCTTTGTCGATATCAGTTTTTGTTTTTTCAGGGGTTCACGCTTTTAGATACGCACTTTTGATTTTTTTGTATTAAAGCCAATTTGTGAATTTATTGGTTAAACTGAGATTGCGTTAATGACACATAAGTAAGGCGAGTGATCAGATGATGAGTCAAAAAGTGGTTTTAAGTTTACTTGTGCTCATTGATAACACAAGTTACTCCAAATTCAATCATACTGAGGTCAGTTGGCCAGTATGTTGGCTGACCGATAGATATAACGTCAAATCCGTTATTTTCGTTAGATAGAAATTCCCCAGCTGTACCAAATTGGTCGCTGGTATTCACGGACACTTATACCAAACGACCATCTCTACTGAGCACTATACATGAAATAGCTTCTTCTTTATCAACATGGGTTGTCATTTTGTATATCCACCAAGTAAAGTGGAAAGTTCACTAATGCTTGTTCGATCGTCAGCCATCTGCCACATTTCTTGCCCTGTTCTATCCGTAATAGTTGTTCCTCTTATGTTATCACATTTAATCCCCCATCTTGCAAATCGGCCTGGAGCACCACTGCGTGATTAAGTCCAGCGCTACCAAACATTTCGTACGCGGGGTTGATTTTTGTGGAGCCCATGAGTTATCTGGGTATTTATCGCGTTTAATGTGATGATCGCTACACACTGTTCTTTAGTCATGCCGATTTGCTACTTGATTCAGATGAGGGGTAAATTACGGAAGCAGCAAGGCCTCAAGTGTGCTCGGTACTTGGGAAGTGAACAGATATTGGACGATATGACTCTTCGTTTTGACTTGTTTCCCAGGTCTCAGTAGCGAGACCACTCTACCCTGTTTCTACAATTCGGGTATCGTTACATTGATTGGAGATAATTTGAGGATCTTGGTTGCGAAGTCTCGCTTATCCGCGCGCTTGTTATGATCCGGTGAATAGCGGTCACGGAATCTTGTTTCAAACCGGCGTCTCGTTTGATGGTGACCTGAAGCTTGGTTGGGCTCATAAGGCGTTCTCGGCCATTTCATAAGTCTGAGTATGTGAGGCAGTTTTAGCATATCTTAACTTTAAATTTTTACATCTCGATACTCCCTCTACCAAAGGCCTTCTTTCTTGATCTCATATTGTCATCTTGCCAATATATTAATAACCTTTATTCGAAAGTAAACTCCTTATTCCGAACTATTCAAATTTAAATTAATTTTTATACATTTGTATCAAGTTAAAGAAACACCAAAGATGCTAAAAGAACTTCCAAACATTACTCTTTTCATTCGCAGATAATTATAATTGCTAAACCCGGTAAGGACACAACCTTGTCGTCAAAGTGCAAGCACATACTTTTACTTCAATTCCAAAAACATACCCTATACGGCAAGCTAACGAAACTACATACCTCGGAGTTCACTTAGGCAGGCGCAGAACTCTGAGACGACAAATTTATGCTAAAAGTATGAAAGAAACGCAGAGATCAAGGGGATCAAGGAGAATATTTGTAGTAGGGAAAAAAATCCCAAAACAAAAGATCAGTACCGGAAAGTGCTTCAGTTGTGGGAAATCAGGTTACTTCGCATGCAAAACGGGTTCCAACAGAAAAGAAGGACGGCGAAAACGAAAGACTGAGGAAGATGAGCCATCAACTTCTCAGTTGTTTATATATATGTACTCCTGCAATCCTAATAATCTCCGTCTCACTAATTGGTAGAAAAACGAGCAATGGTGGATATATGGAAGGACGTGAGCGAGTACTAACTGTGGGTACGGACGCATCATCATCCCATCATTCGATTTGACTTGAACGCTAAAAATGTATTACCTGGAGCTGGTTTGAAAACAGTGACTGGTGAGGACATCCAAGCCATATTAGACGTCCGGCTAATGACAAATATAAGTACACCACAGAAAAGTGGGAGACTAATCACTTAAAGAAATGTCAGCAGGAAGAGCTGGACTTGGAACTGTCAATGCACAAAGATGAACAAATTACCAGGTAAGGAAGAAATGGCAGCGGAGAGTCCCATCGCGAAGTCTTACTGGACACAAAGCAACTTAAAATTGATATGTGGATGTTTGTATAGAGTGTAGAAAGCGGAGATGGTCAGTGCTCCAGGCACTCGGATAGTAGGTACGAAGAATAGTACCAGTGAAAGGCACCTGGGAATTAAAAAAGCTCTGGATCAAGCAGCGGTTTTATTGAGTGGGTCGTCGTAATTGGTAGTGGAATGAATTGCTAACTATATATAAGGAGTTTATTGTAGCTAAATGGAAGAAATTTGACGGATGAAGCAATATAACTGAGGTGCACCATTCGAACGAGCTGCCATTGATGTAGTCGACCCATTCCTTATAATCAGACTATGGAACAAGTACGTCCTGGTGGTTATGGATTATTTGAGTGAATGGCCGATAATCTACTAAATTCCTAATCAGGAAACTAAAACAGTTGCGGATGCAATCATCTACAATTGAACTGCGTCAAGGAAGGAATTTCGGTCCAACGGTCGAATATTTATTATCAATCTTTCGTCAATATGAGCGATGTAAGTAGTATACTACTGTCAAGTTAGTAGTATAGCGAGGTAGTTGGTGATAACACTATTGTAATATGGAAAAGGTAGATTGTGAGAGTTGCAAAATAAGTTATTTTGAATTATGAAGCGAATCGTTAGTTATTGAGTAATTAATGAACGTTCTTTATAATTAAGAATCAGCCAGCATAGTGACGTTTATTTAACAATCTAATGATCGGACTCGAAGGATTTGGGAATTCATCGAGGTCGCCTACTACACTTGCCGCAACGTCAGCACATTTGAATTAATATAATTAAGTGTAAAGGGACTTCAATGTACATAAGGATGATTGTGAGGTAAAAGGAAGTGTAAAATGACTTCAACCTACACGGGGATAGTTGTAAGAGTAAAAGAAATTTTATGAAAAGCATACGAAGAGGAACATAGACAAAGCATATGAAAATTATCGGCCTTTTTTTTTTTTTGTCATCACATTCGTTTTCGTTCTGTATCATTTTAGAATAGTGGAAATAAGAACCACTATTACCAATTTGAAGGGGCCATCAATACCGCGAGGTACTTCTGATTCCGCTTTATAGGAAAATAAACATATTTGACAGCGTTGTATTATGCAGATAAACATGACGACATCCGTACCCTTGAGCACCAGCTGCATCAGCTAGAACAAAAAGGGTTAAGGATTGATGAGTTCTATGCGAAGTTGAACCATTAGTTCTCCTTCATAATAAATAAAATTAAAACCGAGTCCTACACGGATGAAACAGTGAGGGTACTGTATAAACCTATCGAAACCGCTTACTTGATGTTATCATTCGTAGTCTAAATACAGAGAGTTCTCGGATGCTTCTAATACAGCGTCCTAAAACCTTGCTTAAAGTCTATTCGGCCTGCCTAGAAATACAAAAGTTGGACTTTTTCTATTTACTCTCCCAGTACAAATAATCGAGTGGCAGTACCCGTGAACAATCTCCCAAGCAACTCTTATCTAGCAAATAAAAGCATCCTCCGCCACTTCCACCGAAGTCCAATTGGCGTTCGCCGGACTGTCGTCTTCCGAAAAGGCCAAAGGTAAATGGTGAGAAACAATACCGAATGGTGATTGATTATAAGAGTCTGAACGCGGTGACAATAGCAGACACATATTATATCCCTGACATAAACGCGACGCTTTGCAACCTTAGGCAAGCTAGGTACTATACTACAATTGATCTAACGTCTTGATTTCCCATGAAATCCTTTGATATACCTACACACTAAACCAGTATATTGGAAAACTTTGCTACGTTTAAATCATGTATTTGCTTCCAATAAATATTGGAATATATATATATTTTTTTATTATTATTTCCGTCTTAAATAAATGCTCTTTTCTTTTAATATACAATGTATTTATAAGTTTATTATATTTATTTATAATTTAAATTGGAGGTTTAAAAATTAATATTTATAATTCAAATTGGAGGTTTAGATATTAATACAACCAATTGAAGCGGGTATTAGCAAGCGATTAGTTTTACCAATCTTTAAATTCGTATGGTGGGAATAGAAGGACAGGGTTTCAGGTAAGTATGAGAAGGACAGTGTTGCAGATATTTTCATAAAACGATGAGATTTTCATCCATGTCTTCAACATGCCGGCGGGCCTGCGGCGTAGTGACGTGTACCAGCTCCTGCAGTTTTTCAATTGTTTTCTTAGCTGCGTTGATTAATCCGGTGAGTCGTTGGAAAGAGGAACGATTTTGGGGTTTCGGTTTGCGGCCTATGCGTTTGTCTGCACCTCTGGGCTGTTCGGGATTTTGTTTGTGGCTTTCTTGGAGGATTTTCTGACTTGGCCGCGTGTAGGATATTCCTTTCGCATAGAAATACATTTTTAATATGGGAAAAGTGACAGCTGGAGGCGAGTGATTTGGAGTTTAGAGATGATGAAAGAGAGTAATATAAGCTAAGTAGGTGGCAATAAGCAGAGTTTTGTTATATTGCGGGTGACCGTTCCGCCTTGAATGCGGATGTTTTGGTCAGCTCCAGGGTGGAGCTTCGCGATGCGAACCAGTCGCCGTTCATATGGAGGCAGGAGATTGTCTTTAATGACGACGTGGTCACCTTCTTTCATGTTTCGCTGTTGCCCATTTGTGTAGGTTTTGGAGTTGGTGAAGATACTCGTTTTTCCAGCGCTTGCTGAACCGGTGATAGAGTGCTCTTAACCTTTGCCATTTGTTAATTAGTGAGAGGTTTTCTGAGTTTGGCTCGGGGATCGAGAGTAGGTGATGACCTCGTAAGAAGTGGCCTGGAGGTAGTGCCTTCAAATCACCAGGGTCTTGAGTTGAGTATCGCTTCGATGCGTATTAGGAGAGTTGTGAAGTGAGTGAATTTGTGGTTTTTGGCGACTTCCTAAAGTTCTCCCATGTGTGGAGCATAAGGTGGTATAGATTGCCATGTGAGTCCATGGATGGCATATTGATTTGCGGTTTTGTCTGATACTTTCTCAAGAACGGAGGATAGTTCCCTTTGTAAACTCCGCTGGGCTCCTACAAAGGTTTTTCAATTGTCGGACATTATTTTGTATGGGATGCCTCTCCGTCCGACAAATCGTGCGAATGCTGCATTAAACGCTTCTGTTCTTAGATGGGAACATACTTCCAGATGAATGGCCTTTGTGAAGGAGCATACGAATAAGCAAACGTATGCCTTGGAATGGGTTGCTCGGCGGAGCGACGAAATTCTCACGAGGAATGGGCCAGCAAAATCTACATCAGTGATGAGGAATGGGAGTGAATAGGTGGAACGTTCGGGAGGCAACGCTGCCATCATCTTTTGCTTGTATATTTGCTTGCATGTCTTGCATCGAAAAATACAACATTTGATCTTCTGGCGGAGTCTGGGGATGTGATAGTCCTGCTGGATTATGCGAATCATAAGCTGCTTTTCCGCGTGCAATAGAGTTGAGTGGAGGAACCCGAGGAGGAGGGAACAGAACCGTAAGTTATCGGGGATGATAATTGGATGACGCTCATCGTAGCTGAGTGCGGCATGAGTGAGAAGTCCATTTGCCCGCAGTTATCCTAATTTGTCCATGAATGGGTTTAGAGTGTGAAGTGGGTCTCCTTTTCCCAACGGCTTTTTTGATTCCAGTGCTGCAATAGTTTTTCCAAAGTACTTTCTTTGAGTCGTAGATATGAGACGGTTTTTGTGCATTAATATTTCGCTTTGAGAAAGAGTGGTATTGGTACCCTGAGAGCAGTGGAGAAGGATGAGAAACGGTCTAAAAAGTCCGAGTCTTTTAAAGCATGGAAAGCGTCAATTTGCCTTTGCTCGGGGGGAGATGATTGAGTTGGTGAGCTTTTCGACCAAAGAGAGCATGACCTAGTTAGCCATTTGGGGCCTTCCCACCAGAGTGAACAGTTGGCGTGCAATCCAGCCATGCTAACACGATGGCGGAGTCTGTCCACAAAATTATCTCACGAGACGGGAGATTTAAGTCGACTCGGATTTGTTTCACTAATTTTGCGAGCAGAACTGCGCCGCAGAGTTCCAGCCTTGGGAGAGAAACTGTTTGTAGGGGGGCTACTTTAATCTTAGCTGCGAGTAAGTGTGAAGTAGTAGCTTCACCTTGCTGGACACGTAGGGATACGCATGCGCAAAATGCTTTCTCTGAGGTATCAGAGAACCCATGTACCTGAATTGAGCTGGTGGAGTAAATTTCACCCAACGAGATATTTTAATTTCTTCCATTTGTGGAGTGAGATCGGTTTCACCGTTTCTCCAGATCACCAGTCTGTTCCTTCCATCCAGAGTTGTTGGAGAAGAGTTTTTGCTGCTACCATTACAGGCGATAGCGTCTTCTCGACGGTGTGTGGTTTTTTTGTAGAGCTCCTCGCAAAATTTTTCATCATCTGTTTGACTGGGGGCCGGTTCTACCTCTTCTTGTTCCCAGAATTTTTTGGGTAAGTCCCCTATTGACTCGGAAGAGTTTTCATCCACTTGAGTAGAGAATGTTGAGATTTGTTCCGCTATTGGTCCGCTTAATATCCACCCAAAGATGGAGTTTTGGGCTATTTAGCTACAGCCTACATTAATTTTGAGGCCTGGGGTAAGAACTTTTGGCAGTATATCACTTCCAATTACCATGTCTATTCTGGCTGGTGTGAAGCAGCTGGGATCTCGTAGTGGTAAAGGAAGGTATTCTTTGAGATCCACTTCATTAACTTTGAATGATGGGAGAGTGTGCGTCAACTAAGGCAATATAATCGCTTGAGTCGCGATTTTTGTCATATGATTCGCTGAGCATATTGTGATGGAGCATATTTTATTCGAGTTTTGGACTGTGTTTCCGCCCATACCAAATATTTTGTAATGGGCTTTTATTGTGGGAAGACCAAGTACCTTTTGAACACGGGATGTAATGAAAGTTTCTTGGGAGCCTTGATCCACGAGAGCTCTTATATTAGTTATTTCTCCATTGTGGAGAATGGGAATATTTGCTTTATTTGTTACCCGAATAGTGTGAGAGTGTTTTTGTATTACTGCTTTGAGATACCTTTGCGTTTTTTGGAGCCTGTTTGGAGGTACAGGGCCTTTTTTCTTCAACTCCCACTTGGGATGTGGTGCAATTTTATGGGGGTTTAGAGGGGTTTGGCGTGTGGAAGTGATGGCGTCTTTGACAATAAACGCACGTTAAACTGCTCTTGCAATCTTTCTCCAAATGCAAATAGGCCAGGTAGGGGCTGATAATGCTCAGGATTTGACGCACGTTGTCATTGAGTGATTTATATTGCATAGTTTACATGAAACTTGCCTTTTATTTTCAGTATGGAACGATTGCGTCTTGTTCCTGTAATTGAGAGATGGTGGAGATACTGTTGTAGTCCTTGGGGGTAACTGGGTTTGAATGGACTTCGGCTTATTGGGCCTGTATGTGCTGTCAGAAACTGGTCCATTTCTGATCATCGGGGTAACTCTTTCCTTGAGTTAAGTGATTTCTCCCAAAGCGATGGTGTTTCATCTTTATTTCATTCTTTATTTGACTACTAACTACAATTCTGCGATTTTCGTAGCGAGCTTTGAGTGCATCCCAAGCTAATGAAAAATTGATTGAGGGAGTAGTTTTTAATGAGGAGGACAGCTTTACCTCTTGTTTTCTGCCTCAAGTGGTGGAGCTTCTGTACTTGGGAGAGTTTGGGGTGGTTGATGTACACTGCCGTGAAAATGTCCCTTAATGAGGGAAAGAGGTACCTTGAGAAAGCTATATGTGTTATATATGTTATATGGCAACCCTGTAGTTCTAAGTTATTATGCTGTCATATTATAATGAAATGAGTAATAAAACAGTTTTGATATTGTTGAGCAAGCGAGCAACACATGGCGCAGTCGGTATAAAAACTAATGGTGAAAACAAGACGAGCAGTAAAATCTGAATCAGAGGACAGCGAAAAATTTGAAGAAGCAAATAACGAAATGACCACGAGTAATATAAGTAATTTTGATGTTCGGAGGCCGGAACCATTAAGACTGGATGGTAATGTCGCCGAAAACTGGCGCGTCTTTAAGCAAAATTTTGAGATTTATGCTATTGCGATTGAATTGGATGAAAGAAAAGATCCACAAAAACTCGGAATCTTTTTAAACACCTGCGGAGCAGAAACAGTTGAAATTTTTAATACATTAGGTTTGTCCGATGCAGAAAAGAAAATATACACAAAGGTATTTGAAGCTGTTGAAAACTATTGCACCCAAAGAAAAACGAGGTGTATGAAGCGTTCCGATTTAATTCGAGACGACAAGAGGAAAACGAACCGTTCGACACATATTTGTTGGACTTGCGTAAATTAGTGAAAAATTGTGGTTATGCCAACGCAGACAGAATGATATGGGAGAAAACATAGTTACGGACACAAACAGTAATATACTCCGTAAGAAATTACTTGAGCAAAAAGATTTGACCTTAACTAAAACAGTAGAAATGGCTAGAGCAGCCGAAATAGTTGATAAACATACAAATGATACGCAACAACAAAATAAGTGCACTTCAGTTGATGTTGTTAATGCCAAGTTTAGGCAGCGCTCACGTAACGGCAGTAGATATTGCAATGCCCTTGAAACAAGTAATGCAAAAAGAATTGACAAGCAGACAAGCAAAAAGAACGGTGAGCGAATATTAACATGCAAGTTTTGTAAAGGCACGCACGAAATTAGAAAATGTCCAGCATTTGGGCAAAAATGCAACAACTGCGGCCGTTACAATCACTTTAGTATTGCTTGTTATGCTTCCAAAGTGCACGATTTAAGAGAGCCTACTTTGCAAATAGAAAGAGAGGACGAAATCGTTTTACATGACATTTCTGAGTCATTTGTTCATCGAATTAGGTGGTATGAGACTTGACTTTGTTCATCGAATGAGGTGGTATGAGACTTGACTTTGTTGACATTTGTTGTTGTCGACACTATTTATGAACCTCTTTTAGGACTGGAAGCATGCGAATGGCTAAACTTAATAAAAAGAGTTAATTCAATTGAGCAAATGACAAAAGATCAATTTGTTGCAAAAAATCGTGACATTTTTGACGGCTTGGGATGTTTTGTACAACACTTAGAAATTAAAGTAAAAGCTGATTCTATTCCAATTGTCAGGCCAGCAAGACGAATCCCATTATCATTGACGTCGCGAGTGCAAAAAGAACTTCATGAAATGGTTGAGCGTGAAATAATGGAGCGAGTGGATGGTCCAGTCGAACGAGCGTCGAATCTGGTAATTGTTGAGAAAAAATCTGGAAAGCTTCGCCTGTGTATGGACCCACAAGATCTGAATGCCGATATTCTACAGGAAAACCATACAATTCCAACTTTTGAATCTATAGCTGCACAAATTGCGTATAAAAAATATTTCACCGTGCTAGATTTAAAGCAAGGGTTTTGGCAAATTGGGTTGAGCGACAAGTCGAGTAAGTTGTGTACATTTAATATCCCATTTGGATGTTTTAAGTTCAAACGCATGCCATTTGGAATAAAAATTGGGCCAGAGGTGTTTCAAAAATATAATGAAAGAAACTTCAAAGGAATTGCAAACGCTGTAGTGTTATTGATGATGTTTTAATAGCAACGGATACGGTTTTACAACAACTAGTAGAACGCGCCAGAAAAATGAATGTTAAATTTAATTTGGATAAAATACAATACAAAGTTACACATGTGAAATACTTGGGTAAGGTCATAAGCCAAGATGGTATTAAATGCGATCCAGATCGCGTTAAAGCCATAATGAAAATTGAACAACCTAAAGACAAAAGGGATTTACAAAAGCTACATGCGGGAATACATTCCAAACCTATCGGAAATTTCACAGTCACTTAGGGAATTTCTAAAAACATCCGTGATTTTTAAATGGCAAATTGCGCACGAAACCTGTTTAGAACTCATAAAGAAAATGATTGCAAATGCTCCAACTCTGAAAACGTTTGACGAGACAAAAGAAATCACAATTGAAACAGATGCATCGAAATTTGGCCTTGGTTGTTGCATTATGCAAAATGGGAAGCCTGTTGCATTTGCATCAAGGAGTCTTACGGATGCCGAGATCAACTACGCACAGGTTGAAAAAGAGTTGTTAGCTGTAGTTTTTGCGTGTAGAAAATTTCATTATTATATTTATGGTCGTAAAGTGACGGTTAAAAGCGATCACAAACCGCTGAATGAAGAAAGACTTCTGTAAAATTCCTTCTGCAAGACTCCAACGAATGAGATTAAGTCTGATTATATATAATATACATTTGGTGCACATTCCGGGAAAATACCTGTATATTGCAGATTTTTTATCCTGCTATTTCGATAGAGAAGACACCTCGCCAGAAATCGACGATTTGAATGAGTTTGTTCATTCAATCAACATTACGGATGGGTTAATGAAAAAGTTTCGAAAGTCATTGCAGAACGATAACAGTATGGTTGAGTTGAAAAAGTATTTAATAAACAGTTGGCCAAAAGACAAACGGGCACTTGCAGAAGATACAAAATTTTATTGGAAGCTTCGAAATGATTTGTATATTGAAAACGACACAAATTTTTTCAATGATATAGTCGTAGTACCGCTTGACTTGCGTGTGAATATTCTCTCTCAGTTGCATTCTTCACATCTAGGCATAGAAAAAACGAAAAAAAGAGTTCGTAGTCTGGTATACTGGCCAAAAATTGAAGAAGATATTGAAAAAGTAATAACGAATTGTAAAGTATGTCAAAAGTACCGGACTTCGAATGTTAGAGAGCCCATGATTGCACACAAGGTTCCATCTTTGCCACTTAATAAGCTTGGAGTAGACATTTGTGAGTACGGATCTAAAATATATCTGATAGTTTCTGATTATTACTCCCGTTACTTGTATATCATACCAATGTCATCAAAAACTGCTACCGAGTGCATAAGAAAACTTAAAATTTCTTTTTCGGACCATGGAATACCAATTGAAATAGTTTCAGACAATATGCCGTTCAGCTCTTTTGAATTTAAAAAGTTTTGTGAGCAAATTGGTACGAAATTAACTACAACGAGTCCAGGGTATCCTCAAGCATATGGATTCGCTGAACGATATGTGGCAATCGCAAAAAAAATAATAAACAAGTCTCAAGAAAGCAATGGGGAGCTTTGGCTCGCATTACTTGAATATCGCAATACTCCATTGAAGGATATAAATGCATAGCCAACAGAGCTACTAATGAGCAGGAAAACGCGCACCCTAATAATAGGAAAAACAGATGTTTTTCGACCACAGTTGGTGCCCAATATTCAACAAAATATCAAAGCAAAAAGTCAAACATCAAAACGATACTATGATCGCATGGTAATGCCGAGACAGTCATTTCTTGAAGGGGAGGATGTGTGGTATCAGCATAATAAACAAGGTTGGATAAAAGCTACAGTCGTTAGTATCTGCAGTGAACCACGATCATATTGGATTCGTTTAGAGGATGGAACTATTCTACGAAGAAACCCCAAATGGTTACGCAAACGAGTTAACGCCTAATATACTTTTTTACTCAATGTTCTAACAAATTACTATTTTCTTATTTCCTAATACTGAATTACATTGAAATTACATTATCCTAAAAAGGGAGATGTTATATATGTTATATGGCAACCCTGTAGTTCTAAGTTATTATGCTGAAATGAGTAATAAAACAGTTTTGATATTGTTGAGCAAGCAAATAACACAATATGAGTCAGTTTGTGTTGGAGGGGCATCATCATCAGGGGGGTGTTTGGGCGGGATAGTTCCATGTTTTGATGAAAGTGGCCAAGAAGCTCACTTATAAGGATTTTTGTTAACACATCGTTGTCTTTTGTGGTCTCGTAGACCTCTGTACATGTTGAGCGGGTTCTCTCATCCTCCACATTACTCATCTGCAGGCTGCGTCCACTAAGGCCATATGCGTCCACTAAGGCCATATGTTTCTATAAATGCTCCTTGAAAATTTTAAGTGCTGCCTCCGAATGGGATTCTTCGCTTGTGCTCCACCACTTAGCGCAGAATTTTTCCAATCTGGAAAGCTCAAACAAAAATTTCTTATGTAATTGAGAAAATTCTTCCTCTTCCGCCTGGGATTTCGAGCGAGTTCGAGCCCCGCAAGAGGATGGAGAGTTTGGGGATTTTCCACTTTGTCCTCTGCCATTATTGATGTGATTCGAATTTATGAAGGAAATATTTATTTATATTTAAGATAATTTTATAAGTTTAAAATGTTTCATTATTTTAATTTAATTTTTTTTTTTATGATTTGATTTATTTAGGGGGTGGATTTTTATTTAGCACACTGTACTGTCTCAGCGTATCTTAGTACAGCAATATATATATATGTATATATGTATGTATGTTGGGTATTGGGTAGTCAAATGTGCTTAGAAGTGCACTACCTTGCATAGCTTATATTTGTATATGGGTATGTACGAGTATATATTGCCCACTAGATATTGCGAATAGCGAAAGAGTGGGAATTGCCGGAATGCAAAAAACCAATGCACACTTTATATAAGTATAAATATACGTGTTGGGCATGTACCCTGCCAACCAGCACTGGGTAAAAAAAACTAGATAATTTGAGCAAGCATTTGCTGGAAACTGGATAAAAAACTGGGTAACAACATAGACATTTTATTAAAGAGAGTGCAGATTTTACCCACTTTTCCGTGTACATGTGATCTTGCTGTTTTGTTTCACCCATTCAGTTTAGCCCATAAAGAAAACATATAACTGTCTTTTTCTAATTTCCCTCCTCAGATGGATACAGGGTTGCATTTTTTTTAAAGGCGAATTCATACTTACATATAATTCGCTCCCATATTTAAAATTTAAAACAACTATTTATTATTTAAAAAAAAATATTTTTAAATATTTCAATTAATTTTAAAAATATGATATACATTATTATATTATTTTATTATCTATCTAACAAATTATATATTCTGATAGATTAACATCTAAAATTTAAAATTTATTATAATAACTAATTATTGTGTTGTATTAACAAATTACATTATTGAAATGTTAAATTAACTTAACTAATTATTAATATAACTTAATTCTAATTTCCTCAAACATGATCAAAATATAAAAAATGAGATATTAGAATATAATGTAACATTAAAATTTCATAAAATAATAATAATAGAAATTAAAAATTTAGTTACAGCGTAAAATTTGGTTATAGAAAGTTGAAAACTGGAAAAAAATTTAAGAAAAAAATTTTACAATTTTACAATTTCATAACCATTATCTTTATTGTGATATATATTAAAATTTATTTCAACACTGAAGAAAGAAGTGTATTATATCAAGAAACTTGCAATTTTTACTTTAAATTTGCTTACACAGTGCACTTATTTACCTGGAAATAAATTTAGTAATCATGAATAGCAGCGGCTTTTGTTTAAAATTATTCAAAATGTTTGGAGTTCCTTTCCAAAATAAGTGTAATTGATGTGTATTTCATTGATAGTTGTTGTGCTTTAAAAAAAGCACAATAGCCCTGGGCCAGACCAACACCGATTTTGACTTGCATAGTATATTCCCGCAACACTTTTTATTTATATAATTTGCTTGCATATTTATTGTTATTTTATAGATTATTTCACGAAGCATGATAAAGCCAAGCATTTGTAGTTTGTTTGTTAGCAATATACAGGAGGACTCCCTGTACATATGTATGTATGAAAAAGTACAACTTTAAATATTAATAACTTTTCAACTATTTAAACTATTTTGAAAAAAACACACATCATATTATTTAAACAAAAGCCACTGTTCTCATAATCACCGTCACATAATAATAATTTTTAAAAACAACTACTCACTGTATATGCGTAAGAGAAAACATTGGATTTCTGCGGTAAGCAAATCTGCAATGAAAGAAAAATTTTATATAAGCATAAATTATTGCCATTGAGATCACAGTTTTTATAATAATACTTACTCGTGTTGGCTTCTCTATAAACTTGGAACGCCTGGGAAATCTGTAATGAGAATGATATTAATAATTTAAATAATTTTAATAATTTCGCTCAATTTCTTACCGCTTAGTTCTGCACAGAAGTGCACAACAACGAATTCAATAGTATGTATTCTCTTGAAGTAATACCATTTCATGTGAATTTTCAAGATGGCTGTGATCACTGTTGCCACTCACGCATCAAAAATGCACCAATATTATTACATATTTGCTCCTAAAAATATACATACTGTGACGGAAATCCCAAATACGAAGGGCAGGCATAAGAAGCGGCAGTAAGATGCAAATTACGCTTACCAAGGACAAACAAAAGGGTACACAGTGTAAAGAAAATTCCACGTCGTTAAGGATAAACGGAGCAGCTGCAGCAAAACGAATAATCAGCTTATTCCTGAGCGCGTGAACAAAATGTTTGGGTCATCCTCAGGTATAAAAGGAGCGGCAGTCGCTATGTTCTCGATTCACGCTCTAGATAATTGCAGTTATCGGCTTTTCTCTTTTATCTGACATTCGCTTCGCATATCGGCCACAATATGCAATTCTGCATTTAAAATAGTAAGTTTATTTGGATTTTGTGAGATTCATATAATATTATATACGAAATTATATGAAGCTAAGTCGAGAAAATTCGATTTTAAAATACTGCAATTATTCGTTGAAAAATTCTTCAGTTTTTTTTGCTAGAGTAATTAAGAAACAGTGATAAGTCTTTAAAATTTTATATTAACAGATGTTTACTAAATACACCATATTAAAAATTAAATTGGTACATGGTAGTTCGAACGGCAACCATGACTGTGATAATGAATTCGCTTCATGTGAGAACTTTGAAAAATCCAATGTTTATTCTTTGCTTTCTCTAACACACGCAGTTCTTAATAGAATACTGTTACGATCTTGCTGATTAACCTCGATGACTTCCTTAATCTTTCGGGTACGACCTCTGGATTGTTAAATAAAATCGCCAACTTAATTTGCAGTCTCTTTGTTTATAAAGACTTAATTAATGTCCTTTTAATTATTCGGTAATTCACAATTCAATTACAATTTACGTTACTATTTACAATCACTTGTATACAACTTTCACAATGTACTGTTTTTATTACTTTACTGTAATGTAATCTCCACGAGTTTAATTCACAACTGATTACTCATGCAGTCGAATGTCGTCCTTATATACTTGTTTGCTGCTTGAAAACGAAACCCCTGGAATAATCGCGTCGTTTACGATAAACCTCTCGCTTACGATAATCGTCGTTTACGATAATCGCCTCGTTTACGATAATCGTCGTTTACGATAATCGCCTCGTTTACGCTCTAGAACGTGCCAGTTGTCGGCTCCTCTCTTTCATCTGTCATTCGCTTCGCATTTTCGCCACACTGCCCTCCACCTAAGTCTGATCGTCTCGATCAGACACATTCGCTGTTCCAAACGCAGCAAGCCTCTCTAGGTGGACCACTTTCATATTGCTTCCTGGGCTCCCAACATTCTGGATTCGATACACTACGTCATTTAGCCGTTTGGTTACCTTATATGGACCATCCCAAACGCATTGAAGTTTTTGGGACAAACCTCTCTTCCGTTGTGGACTGCACAGCAACACCAAATCTCCACTTTGGAAGCCTTCAGAGTTCATTGCTTTGTCATACCTGGCCCTTGATTTGTAATGGTTTGGTGATTTTGGCCCTTTACTTGCTATGAACTTCTTGCAGATAGCAACCCACTCAGCGATCGATTGACGACAACCAACCCAATAGAACCTCTGTTTGATCTTCTCCAGCATTTTGTTAATGCCTAGATGCTCTCCACTAGGACCATTGTGCAATTCTTTAAGAATATCCGGAATTCTTAACCTCGGAACTACTATAAGCTTCCGAGAGCACTGGCCATCTTCACTTTCCCATACTCTATGCAAGCAGCCAGATATCAATTCTAAACTGTTCCATTGTGCCCAGTATGCTTTCGCGATGGGACTTTCCGCTGCCATTTTTTCTTTACTTGGCCGTCTGTTCACCTCCAATCCGTGCATTACCAATTCCAAGTCCGAATCTTCTTGCCGACATTTTCTTAAGTTGCTTGCCTCCCACTTTCCTGCTCGTGTAATTGTTATTCGCTGGACGTCTATTATGCCCTCAGCTTTTGAGCATCGTTTGCGTCGTCTATCCTCTCTGTTGGAGCCCGACTGGCATTCGCGTGCGAAGTGACCGGCTTCTCCGCAACTGAAGCACTTTCCAGCTTGACTTTTGACACCAGAACTATTCATTCCTGCTTTCGACTTCAGAGTTTTCAATATTTCAGTCCTCACATCTGGTGTTTCTACCTCCACACGCTTCACTTTGTAGGCTGGCTTACATAGCAGTGCCGCTGCTTCACGTGTCTGAACATACGCAACAGTTTCGGCGAATGTTAACTTTGGATCTGCATAAGTCTCTCGCTTGGTGTACACGTCCTTAATTCCGCTGACGAACCTCTGGATTTTTAATCTTTCGAGATATTCAGCCGACGCGTGCCCTGTGGCTAAATGAGCCAATCTCTCGATTTCAAAAGCATATTCCTGCAGAGATTCGTTCGTAAATTTGTCCTCTGTGTACGCTACCATAGCGTCTTTCCAAGGCTCGCATTACTGCGCCATAGTTATCCCTTACATTCGGGAATAGTCAGCAAAATATCCGCTGCAGGTCCTTTCAACGTAACAAATAGCGCAGCGGATTTTTCCTCGATGGTCCAATTATTTAACTCAGCCGTCTTCTCGAACTGGAGCTGGAAGATCTGGAATGGAGCTGTGCCGTCAAAGGATGGTGCTTCTACCCACGGCCTGTTATTAACTCAGCCGTCTTCTCGAACTGGAGCTGGAAGATCTGGAATGGAGCTGTGCCGTCAAAGGATGGTGCTTCTACCCACGGCCTGTTCATCGATCTGGCTGGGCGATGCAACTGCAAATCTCGGACACGTCGCTCGAGCTCGTTGATTTTGGTCTTAATTAGCTCCTCTATTTTGTCTTGTCGACCGTGCAATTCGTTCACTTTGGTCTCAATTAGCTCCTCTATCTTGTCTTGTCGCTCCTCGAGTTGATTCTGTCTTTCCTTAAGTTCTGCATTTTCTATCACCTGATTTTGCTGTATTTGTGCGATTGTTCCTTCTAATCCATCCACCTTTCCTGAGATCTTGGCATCGATTTGTGAAATTGCAGCCAATAACATGTTCATGTCCATACCCGTAGATGAAACAGGATCCATTTCTTGAATCTTACTTGAGGGCTGCTCCAACTCCTTCGCAGAATCACTAGCCTCTTCCTTGTCAACATCCTTTAAGGATACATCTTCATCCTCGCGGCGGAATTCGTATTGGTTCAAGTCAATACCTTCGACTTCCATTGCTTCTCGCAGTCTCGATTGCAGCTCTGCCTTATTTCCTGTTGTAGACAATCCTCGCTTTGCCAACTCTTTCTTGAGAAGAGGTATCGTCAAATCTTGAATCTTCACCATTTTCGATTACTATCCTTTGGAATTTATTTAACAATCCCACTTCTGACACCAATAGTTACGATCTTGCTGATTAACCTCGATGATTTCCTTAATCTTTCGGGTACGACCTCTGGATTGTTAAATAAAATCGCCAACTTAATTTGCAGTCTCTTTATTTATAAAGACTTAATTAATGTCCTTTTAATTATTCGGTAATTTACAATTCAATTACAATTTACGTTACTATTTACAATCACTTGTATACAACTTTCACAATGTACTGTTTTTATTACTTTACTGTAATGTAATCTCCACGAGTTTAATTCACAACTGATTACTCATGCAGTCGAATGTCGTCCTTATATACTTGTTTGCTGCTTGAAAACGAAACCCCTGGAATAATCGCGTCGTTTACGATAAACCTCTCGCTTACGATAATCGTCGTTTACGATAATCGCCTCGTTTACGATAATCGTCGTTTACGATAATCGCCTCGTTTACGCTCTAGAACGTGCCAGTTGTCGGCTCCTCTCTTTCATCTGTCATTCGCTTCGCATTTTCGCCACAATACAAATTATTATTAGATTCGCTGGAAATTAATTAATTAATTAATTAAGGAAATTTATTTCTCTATTCGGTTACAAAATTTGTAAATGTGTTCGTGAGAAGAGAAAAATGTTTGAATGTGTGGGGGAAAGTGGGTAGTCGTGGTTGGCAGGGTACATACGTATATATAGGCCTATAACGCAGATGGAAATATGTGGGAGTGGTAACTACGGACAGTTTAATATGTTTATACTGCTCCGGTTCAGGCCCCGTTGGGAGAAGTTTCGGCCCAGTTGAGGTGTATACGGGAGTGTAATTTACGTATGGGGATATATATAACACCGGGCTTTATATATACATATAACGGGAATATATATTCGGTAGTTAAATTTTAACTCTTATTTTGGTTTCCTATTACGTTCGTCAATTGGCATTAAAAATGTGACACAATTGTTGTGATAATTAAATTTTATTTGTTTATTTTTATATATTTTTATTTATTTGTTAATAAGAAATGACTGCACTGCGTTTTTTTGCCGTTTAATGCAATTATACAGAATGAATATCGAACAACAACTGAACTTACATATTCAAGTGCAGCTCCATCGAGGCTCATCGTTTACATTTACAAAGCCAGCCACAGTACAGCTGCACCTGATTATCCCACGGCAAGCAAGGTGCACACCGAGTAGCTTAGAAAATGCTGACTCGGTGCATACCTTCACGTACCGTTTGCCGTTCATGCTCTTGTGGCGTGATCGGTAACGGGATATCTTCATGAGGAGGCTCATACATAACTCGCGCGATTTTCATACATAAATGTTAATATATGTGGGCGCTGTTAAGTGCTTTGTATATTATATATAAAGAAAAATAAAAGTCTTTAGCTTAGCGGAATTTGAGGCGTTGCGCAAACGTTCGAGAAAATCTTTTTTTTAATTTTTTTTTTTGAGATCGGGAATATTTTCTTGTGTACGATGAGGGGGTATCATACACTGTTTGGCAAAATCCGTTAAACTATTTTAAATTTTAATGAGACAAGTGTGACTTATTTTTTGTTTCCCGCACTACATTGGTACAAAAAAACGCACGTTTGAATTAAATCGCGACTATCACTTGCCTTTTTTGTTCTTCAAGGGAACCGCGTGTTTTTATTATAATAATATGTGTATGTATATAATGGTTCATTCCATTAACTTAGTTTCGGCATCATGTATTTGTTTACAATAAATATTGGGAAATATATATATTTTTTTTATTATTTCCGTCTTAAATAAAAACTCTTTCCTTTTAATATACAATTTTTGTATAAGTTTATTATATTTATTTATAATTTATATTGGAGGTTTAAAGATTAATATTTATAATTTAAATTGGAGGTTTAAAGATTATCTCAACCGATTGAAGCGGGTATTAGCAAGCGATTAGTTTTACCAACTTTTACATTCGTATGGTGGGAAGAGAAGGACAAGGTAAAAGTAAATTTAGAAAAACCTTTCTTCCTCGAAACAAGGGTTGAGTTTGTTGGGTACATCATTACGTCGGAAGGAGTGCGGGCGGTTCCTGAAAAATTAAAGGCTATACAAAATTTCACTTACAGAAAACTTAAAGGACCTAAAGAATTTCCTGGGTATGACATCTAACTATAGGATATTTATTCGTGACTATGCTAAGGTAGCAAAGCGTGGGTAAAATTCACAAGTTAAGGCCAATGTGTTGGAAAAAGGAAACATTAAAATTAATGATGAGGAAATGCAGGCAATTAATGAGCCATTAGAAAACCTTAGGTCTTATTTGTATGGCGCAAAGAAGATCAAAATATACACTGACCACCAACCTTTAATGTTTTCAATAAGTTGCCGAAACTGCGATTTTAAATTGAAGCGCTGGAAAGCTCGAGTAGAAGAATTTAATTGTGAAACTATTCACAAACCTGGTAAAATAAACGTGGTGGCTGACGCTGTCGTCGTCTGAAAGCGGAAGTTAATGCTCGGACCGAGTCTGTTGTAGCCAACCATCACCAACACCGCAGGAAACTTCTCAAATATAGTTGAATCAGAAACTGACACTGCCACTGAATGCACTATGCATTTAGTTCAGCAGGATAGTTCTGTCCTCATGCCACATGTGGAAGCCCCTATCAATTTAATTAGAAACCAGTTGATTTTAAGGGAAGGAGATCGTCCTCGATACCTTGAGGTACCTCATCTGGGCTCCCGTAGGTTTTTGATCTCAATGCCAGAACGTGACAGTGCTGCATTGACAGCAATCCTGAAAGAGTGCCTCAATCCTAACACTATAAAAATATAAAAAATCCAGGAAGGTTTCTTGCTTTGCTACACACCATTTCCAGAGGTATCAATCGAGGTTAACCCAAAGGATTGTAGAAGACGTTACCGTCGCGGACAGGGTGTTTGAAATTATCGGCATCCACTTTGCACATAGCTTTCTCATACCCAAATATTCGTGAATGATATGATATACACATTCAGTTGATAACTTTAGAGTGCCTGCTATTTTATTCAATTTCAATTTACGGTCATTAAAAATCATTTTGTGGATTTTATTGATGTTTTCGTTGGTAACAGTTTTTTTTTTGGCCGTCCACGGCGTTTCCGACTTCGGTGCTCATTTTAGCATCTCTAAACTAAGCATATGGTTGGTGACTCATTTTCCTGTGGCAGTATCCAGAAACTCGTCATCAAGCCATGTTTTTGCTTCAACTGTATTTTTTCTCTTCAAAAAGTAATATTTTATCAACACGAGATATTCATTTTCATCCATTTTTTTTTCATAAAAACAAATGTTGCTAACTCAAAAAGTTTTAATTAACAAACTAATGATTATGGATTTAATTCTAGTAGCGACATATATGTGTCAGGCCGGGGACTTTCCAATTTTTATTATTAAAGTGATATTCGGTCTAATAAAAAGACATCACTTTTCTGCATATTCCACTGAAAATATAACAATTACATGTATTGAAATATATTATATGTTTATTAGTAATAAATTATTACTATCAACACAATTTTCTACGAAAATATAATGTTTAACTAGCACCAAAGCAGATGGTATTCGAAACTAAAGAGTGTTTATTTACGATATATAAAAATTTTATGTTAAAAATGGTAGAAAATATTGCTATATTGATAAAACTAATTAAATTTCTTGGACGACCAGTTCGTATCTTATTATAGTTTATGTATTAGACTTATCTGATTGTCCGTCTTTTCTTTTGTTTATTGTTTTGTTCTTCTTCTCCAAACTTCTTAGGCTCCCTAGTGTATATCTAATAGTCTGTCTCTTTTCCTTACCAATATTTTAATATTATAAAAGTTAGCTTATCATATGGTGGGAGAGCCCTGTGCTGTTTCTTTATTTCGTTATATCGTCTTCATCAGAGTATAGAGGAGTATCAAAACTATCAGCCGATTTCCCGAAATTTAAATTTGAATTTACATTTTGTGAGGCACAGGGTAACTTTGATGTTTTTTTAATATCTTTAAAAAAATAAATAAGCAAGTAATTAGTAGTTTGCTAAAAAGAACAAGGTGAATTTCACATATTCATATTTCTCAGAGAATTTGGCAAAAGTACATTACAAATAAAGTATAATTTTGTATATGAATAATTTTTGTTTTGTTTTGTTTTTTAAGCTTCCAGAATATATCGCTGATGTTAAAAGTGGACATAAAAAAGGACTAACACTTTTACTACCGCGTTTATGAACAATAATCGTATGAGCGACATTTATTTACACATAAGTATGTGCACATATAATTCTGGAAAGGTAAATAATATTTAAAATTAATAATAGCAATGATAATTTAAATGATCATTCATTATTTTTTCAGCGAAAAGTAATATCAAATAAATTGGCCAAGGCGAAATATAGATTTAGACTGTCTGCTCAATCTGGAAAGGACTTTGCTACATTAGACTTTGCTACATTAGAGCTTGACTATGAAGTACGATTATCAAAAACAATGTGCTGACGTTGCTGATGAACTTCAAATTATTTTCAGTAAATAAAAATTAAAAGGTTAGGTAAATTGATTTGTTACTTATTTGAATAAAATATAATAATGTGACGAAAATCCCATACCAAGGACAAACAAAACTGTTGAGAACGTAAATGCAATTTCCCGGAAGGACAGAAAATAAAGAAGCGGCCGTATAATGCAAATTACCCATACCAAGGACAAACAAAAGGGTAGACAGATTAAAGGAAATTCCACGTCGTTAAGGATGAACGGAGTTGCTGCAGCTACCGCAGGCAAACGAATAATCAGCCTATCCTTAAGCGCGTGAACAGAATGGTTGGGTCATCTACAGGTATAAAAAGAGAGGCAGCCGCTATCACAACGAGGAGACGAGTAGACAACTTAGTGGAGTTAACACTGCTGTGAGCTGTGTGTGTTTTAGAAACGGATGAGCTGACTGAAGCAGATAATAAGTGTGTATCATAAATAATTGTAAAATTAGCCGCTGGCTAAAGACGAAAATTGTACAAATAAATTCCTG
This sequence comes from Neoceratitis asiatica, assembly GCA_030068015.2. Lineage (NCBI taxonomy): Eukaryota > Metazoa > Arthropoda > Insecta > Diptera > Tephritidae > Neoceratitis > Neoceratitis asiatica. Next base: position 8,300,683 of record CM061530.1, on the reverse strand, counting down.
ACGGTTAAGAAGCCGAACAAATAAATCTTGGGAGTTTTGTTTAGCAATCCAGTGATCGGACTCGAAGGATTTGGAAAATCATCGAGGCGAATTTAGCAAATTCGTTACAATAATTATTTACTTGCATTTTTGTGCAATGTTGTAGTCAGTTGAATGTTTTAGTTTTTCTCATTTAATTCCTCAATAAAGAAAGTTAAAAGAGATTTGTACTTTTTCATTTTTCAAACCACTTAACGAAACGCGTTACTGTTTTTTTTCAGTTCTCGGTTCCTCTAGGGGCCTTTTTTTATCAAAATGACTTAAAATTAAAAATAAATAAATGCAAAGTTTTTAAAGCAAGAATAATAATAAATAAAACTAAGAAAAATTCATTAAAAACATTAAAATTTGTATTATGTAATGGTATAGTGGTGTTTTGGTAATTGGTTTGGTTGTAAAGATAGAAAATTTATCAGGTGTCCGAAAGGCGCAGCCATAGAATTTCAATCAGGAATAGTTTTATTGTTGTCTTTATGTATTCCTATATTGAGAAATGCTATTCTGGTGTTAGTTTCTATTTTCATAGTGAATTGGTGATTTCATGACATTTATTGAGAGAGTATAGAGTTTTTGTGGCTTTGTATTTGATAATCGGGAATATGTCACCTGCGTACTTGGCTATACTCGTAAATTTAATGTCAATACTGGGGTTTGTTTTTAGATTTGCAATCATGCTGTCAAGAAGGTCGTCCATTATAAGGTCAGCTACTGTTGGAGAAAGAGGGTTTCCCATTGGCATTACAAACGTTTGAATGTAAAGTTTGTTATTGAAAATAAAATTGTTATTGTCTTTAAGGAAAAATTCAAAGAATTGTTGAAATTTGTTTTTGAGGTATACTCGTTTTCTGCTGAATTTGCCATTTTTGCATAATTATTTTGGTAGCTAGTACTGTTGGTATGTTTCTAAAACGTGGCACGACATCAATTTATCTTTTATTTCGAACGAGTTTTTAGCGTTATATTTTGCGGATATTAAAGATTTTAGTATTTCTCCGATATACCTAGAGTTTATAATAGGGGACCATGACTGAGGAGGCGATGGGTCGAAAGGGTGTATTTTCTTTATGTAATTTAGGTAAACCATAAAGTCCAGCTGCAATCACAGCAGAAATCCAGCAAGTTTTCTACTCGGTTTGCATACCTGCTCTCTGGGAGCACTAATCAGCGACTCGATATAAGAGAGCTGTGGAGCGAAATAGCAAATTCCTTACGTACCGCTGCTTCGGAATCCATTGGTTTTCAAAAATACCAGAAAAACAGCTGGTACGATGAGGAATGTCGAACTGCACTAGAGAGAAAACAGACTGCCTACCTCGCCACTTTGCGATCGACTACAACACGTGCGGGGTGGGATAGATATCGAGAGCTGAAGAGGGAAGCGAGACGCATTTGCAGACGAAAAATGAAAGAGACCGGAATGTGTGAGTATAAAGAGCTTGAGAAGCTGGCCGACAAGGGTAATGCTCGAAAATTCCTTGAGAAGATGCGGCGACTTTCAGACGGTTACAATACCGGAGCAAACTCATGTAGGGACAATGGAGGTAACCTGGTGACAGATGTCCAGAGTATACTAAGTGTATGGAGGGAACACTTCTCCAACCTGCTCAATGGCAGAGAAAATGATAACCCCGGAGATGGCGAACTCGAAACTCCAATCGATGACGATGGTATAGAAGTGCCATCACCGACTATGAAGAAGTTCGAATAGCGATTGCCCGCTTAAAAAATAACAAAGCGGCGGGAGCCGATGGCTTACCGGCAGAACTATTCAAATACGGCGGCGAAGAGCTGGCAAGGAGCATGCATCAGCTTCTTTGCAGAATATGGTCGGACGAAAGCATGCCTGACGAATGGAACCTAAGTGTGCTCTGCCCAATCCAAAAAAAGGGAGACCCCACGGTCTGCGCCAATTATCGTGGGATAAGTCTCCTTAATATCGCATATAAGATCCTATCTAGCGTATTGTGTGAAAGATTAAAGCCCACCGTCAACAAACTGATCGGACCTTATCAGTGTGGCTTTAGACCTGGCAAATCCACCATTGACCAGATGTTCACCATGCGCCAAATCTTGGAGAAGACCCGAGAGAAAAGAATCGATACATACCACCTTTTTATCGATTTTAAAGCTGCCTTCGACAGCAGCTAAGGAAACGCCTCTACGCCGCTATGTCTGAATTTGATATCCCCTCGAAACTTATACGGTTTTGTAAACTGACCCTGGATAATACAGAAGCGCGGTCAGGATTGGGAAGGACCTCTCCGAGCCATTCGATACCAAACGAGGTTTCAGACGAGAAGACTCTTTATGGAGTGATTTCTTTAATTTGATGCTGGAGAAAATAATACGAGCTGCAGAGCTAAGCAGACCAGGAAAAATATTATAAAAGAGTGTGCAATTGTTGGCGTATGCCGATGATATTGATATAATTGGTCATAACACCCGCAACGTAAGTTCTGCGTTGTTCAGATTAGACAAAGAAACGAAGCGAATGGGTCTGGTAGTGAACGAGGGCAAGACGAAATATTTCCTGCCATCAAATAAATCATCGCATTCGCGACTTGGCTCCCACGTCACTGTTGACAGTCACAACTTCGTTCGTCTATCTGGGAACTAGCATTAACAACACCAACAATGTCAGCCTTGAAATCCAACGCAGAATAACTCTTGCCAACAGGTGCTACTTTGGACTGAGTAGGCAATTGAAAAGTAAAGTCCTCTCTCGACGAACCAAAACCAAACTCTACAAATCGCTCATCATTCCCGTCCTGACATATCGTGCAGAAGCCGATGTCTACATCCGATTAGTCGGCTTTAGGAGTTTTCGAGAGAAAAGTTTTGCGGAAGATTTATGGTCCTTTGCGCGTTGGCAACGGCGAATACTGCAGACGACAGAACGATGAGCTGTGCGAGCTATACGACGACATTGACATATTTCAGCGAATCAAGAGACAGCGGCTACGCTAGCTAGGTCATGTCGTCCGAATGGATGAAAGCGCTCCAGCTTTGAAAGTATTCGATGGACTACCCGCTGGCGGAAGCAGAGGAAGAGGAAGACCTCCACTCCGTTGGAAAGATCAGGTGGAGAGGGACCTGGTAACACTTGGTATTTCTAACTGGCGCCAAAGAGCAAAAAGAAGAAACGAGTGACGCGCTACGCCAAAGAAGAAGAAGAAGATAAAATCCAGGTACAATTGCTGCAGTGCAGGTAAGGATATGCTTCTCATTTGTGTTAAGAATTTTCCCCTTGAATAGTTAGTCTATTAACTTGTTGTTTTTGCTTTGTAGAATAATTGTTGGGCTGGTTCTAATTTTTGTGTGTTAGTTTTTGCCCTCTACTAGTATTTTCATCTTTTCTTTATATTCTGTTATGTATACTGCCGCTTTCTTTATGCCTGTCTGCTTCGGTTATAATGATGTCGATGTGTGATTTTAGAAACGTTTTAATTTTTACTACTTTTGTCAAGCGTCGAGAAATCAAAACACCATTTCTCTTATTTCGTCGCATGTTGTTGTGATACTCTTATTCTCTCAATCTTTACATAATATATTATATTTAGTTTTCTGCTCCTATTTGTCTATTACTACTACTACATTGGCGTAGGCACAACTTATGTGATAATAGCCGAATCAATAATTGTACGCCATTCGCATCTTCTTCTCCCAGTTTGGCGCCAACTGGAAAAACCAAGCCAAACCAGGTCCTTCTGAACTTGATCCTTTCTACGGAGTGCAGGTCTTTATCTTCCTCTGCTTCTATGTGCGGGTACATTCGGACAACATGACCTAGCCAGCGTAGCAGCTGTCTTTTTTGGCTGAACTATGTCAAGTTCGTCATATAACCGCCATCTTCAGTGTTTGGTTTCGTTCTCCAACGAAACCAAACACTGAAGATGGCGGTTTGCCGAAACCGGTGTGTTACTAAACCAAATTTACAAGGGATGACGGAAATTCGTTCCGATATAAATCTAGTATCCACCCTGTCGGAAAAACACAAAACCAAATCAACTTCGTCATATAACTCATCGTTGCCAACGCGCAAAGAGCCATACACCTTCCGCAAATTCTTTCTCTCCAAAGCTCCTTGTGCTATCTCATTGGTTGCACCATACAGCAGGACGGAAATAAAGAGCGGCTTGAAGAATTTGGTGTGGCTTTGTCGAGAAATGGCTGTGCTTTTTACTTTACTTTACAAGGCTGAGATTGTTGGTGTTGTTGATGTTGGTTTCAAGATAGACCAAATTATATACAACTTCAAAGGTATTACTGTCAACGGCAGAGTTTGCTTGCTATCGAAGTCAGCTTTAAAATCGATAAAAAGATAGTGTGTATCGATTCTGTAATTATATCGATACGATATGTCGAGTTGTTTACTTAGAACTCAGTCTAATGAATTTTGTCGCTTGCACTAGCACATTGGATAACAAAGTAACCAAACTTCTCGTCTATTTCCGCTTCCGGCGAACAGCTCAGATCACCTGATCGTTTTCGTTTCTCATTTCGGTTGTCATTCGTAACTTCGAGCGCTGGGATGCATTAGCATGCATTACATTGCAGAAAAAAAGTACCTATAACCAAATGACATAGTGGGGCTGAAATCGGAAATAATAATAATTTATTTCATTATTAAGTACATGGAAAATGTAAAAGGTATTACTTGCGTTATTTTCATTAATATTTCAATAGTTTATTAACTTTTTTATACATTTAATAAGTAATTGTAATATTGATTGGTACCTCACAAATGCAACCATACGTAATTATTTTCTTTATTGTAATTCCTTTTATTCGCATTTCAATATGCAGATTTATTGTTTTGTTGATGAAGGCAAATATAGTTTTCGATTAAAAACGCTTTTGTACTAATAAACTTTTTGATTTATAGGTAAATGAAGTGGTGAACTACTAGCCATATTTGTCCTACGACGTATACAAAGGATTATAATTGGGTTATTGTATTTCCTTTTGTATACGTAACAAGATGCAGATTTATTTGTTGGCAGACGAAGGCAAATATAGTTTTCATTATTAAAAACGCTTATTTACTAATAAACTTCTTGATTTATAGATACAGGAACTGCTGTACTCCGCATGCATACGAGTATATGTTCTACCACATATACATGGTGCCATGAGCTGCTATACGAAAACATATGGAGCGCAGTCGCAAGGATAGGATGGCCAATTGATTCTTGTTGAATCTAGAATCAATCGCTGCAATAAGACAAATAATATTCTGCCACCTAACAAGAAATGTAAATCCCAATATATTATTTTATTATATTGGGATGGTGATATGTTTAGGCATGTTTGAAATCTGCTATGTCTAAACTATGATGTTTTTGTGTGCTACATACAGTTTTCAGTGTTGAATATATATTTAAATGAATCCAACAAAATATGTATTATTAAATATTGTAGTTTTATTAAATTAAAACATTTTAATGAGCATGTTATATACAATACATATGTATACAGTACAATGTACTTATTTTCAACTACGGTTTATAGCAATTTGTATATGTGTTAAGTTAAGCACATTGTATTGTATTCTAAAATTTATTGCTTTTCCACACCACCATTACCAATCTTTTTTTGGTGTTCGGTTCCCCAATAGGCATAATCTCACCTATATACACAAGTATTTATGGTTTAAAATTCAGGTACCAATTGCAAAATAAAGAAATAAAAATAAAAATGAACTTCAATTTTAAAATATTTACATTTAAAATATCACAAAATAATAAAAATAAAATAAAAAGGCAAAAAGAAAAATTTTAAATAAAAACTAAAACATGTCCAAGTTCTACATTCATTTGTACATTTAAAAATATCACAAAATGTAAAAATATTGCTAAAATCCCCACGCAAAAGCTCAGCTCAAACATACAAAACAAATATAAAAATATTACTGATGTGAGAATCAGAACTACACCTAGAGTACAAGTCTGCTTTGAAAATAAGACAATGAGCGGCGAACTTTTAAGATAGTTATGGACATACACAGACGGACCCTGACTCATGCTAAAAGTAAGCATTATTGGTGTGTTAAGCACAAAAACTTCAAATTTTTTTAAATGTGCTGCATCGCATTCTTATTGAAACAATTCAATAAAAAATATGTTCTTATGGGGATGATTCTACATCCCCCATTTTCCTAAATAAAATTTCAGAAAAGCCAATCATATGACAACAAGAGTCGAAGTATAGATAACAAGATGACAATTACTAAACTGTTTCTCTTGGGTAAAGAAGATATCAGTTTCAGTTACTCCATCATCAAAATTCGGAAGCGGCATCAGGCAATTATGGAGTTTGAAATATTTGAAATATATATAGCCGTAAAAATAGACAAAAGCGCTACGACGTAGGAAACTACTTTCATCTACATCTACATTTATTTATATTTGTATTGAAATGTTTGCCAGGAAGTATCCCTAACTAAAGCGTCACTACATGCCCCAACAATTGTGCTATTAGAAACTGATTCCATATCAGGCAAAAGTTCGCAATTTCCTTTGTCGACGAATTTGATAAACCTCAGGTCTGTATGAAAAGAAACGAGAAACGCTGCGGAGTTATTCTCGTATCACTAGTTGATCCGCAGTAGCTTATTTTAACTTTTTAAATAATTTAACTGCAAGAGCTAATGTTTTTAGTTCCCTATCCTACCTATATCCCCTTGGAGTACAGGGCCTATTTTTTAAGCAATTTGTCAAACACATCGCCATATGTGGAGACAATTTGCTACATAGCTCGGTTATTTCATTGCTTTCTTCCTGCTCATTATCAAATAAATTCTAATTTTTTCTATTAATAACTCCTGCTCTAATAATTTCACCTTATTGCGTAGTCGCTCTATTTCTAACGATTTCCTATCTAAAACTTCCCGGTACTTTTGTTTTCCTGGCGTCCCTTCAGTTAGATAGTCATCAGCTTCCGACTGACGACTATTTGTCCAGGATTGAACTAAGGAGGAAGAACAGCAAGGCTGCTGGTGAGGGATGAAGGGGTTCTACCGTATTGTTAAAAACGACTATCGGAACAAAATCTTCAACACCTAATTCTATAATTGAGTTTAGTCCGTTATCTTCAGCTAGTTAACCTATTTCTGCGCTGCCACTATTGTCCGGTTCCCTATCAGCTTTTGTCGTGGGTTCAGGTACCGCCTATTTCCGCAGAAACTGCCCCAGTCGCATTCTAGGCGAAAAATGGTTTTGGCAAGCGAAAATGTATTTCGGCGTGGACCCTACAATGCCCAACCGCTGCAACCATTCACGCCGCCTATAAAAATAAAAAATTATGAGTAAGCTAAATATATTTTGAACAATAATAAAAATAAAAAAAGATATAAATAAGAATAAAAATATAATGTGGTTAATGTGTTCATAAAATATCGAATGCGAATTATTATTGGATTTATTTTTTTAAGGATACAAAGCCAAATTTAATGTTATGGAACTTAAAAATTTTCAGATGATAAGCAGAAAAGGAAAAAAATTAAAGAAAAAAATTATAAAAGTAGAAAGGGGAAAAAATTAAACAAAAAAATTATGGAAGTAGAAAGGGAAAAAATTAAACAAAAAAATTATAAAAGTAGAAAGTGAAAATATTAAATATTCAACGATACCGTATTATTCCTTGGAGCCAATCGCTCCTTTCTGTAAAAAAAATTAAATTAATATTATATACATAAAATATATATTTTAAAAATCACTTATATATTTCTTCTTATAATTATATATATATATATATATATATATATATATATATATATATATATATATATATATATGTGTGTGGCAGCACAGCAGTTCACTTGTCACTTTACAATTTGTTTATAAAAGCCATCTGGCATCGCAATTATCTTTCCTGCTTTAATTCTTACATTTTTGCATTTGATCGACCCTTCTCCTTTTGGATCCGACAGCGACAAGACGTTTTTCTAGACACGTTTTTGCATAGCCAGCAATAAATAAAAGTTTTAATTAATTATTTAATAAAATATCAAACCAATCTTTAATTTTCATCATCGTATTTTGTTTAAGCCAACTTAAGCACCAAAACTGGTGACCCCGACGTGATCAACACACGCGTTTTGCAAATCGTGGTTATGGCGAATAATGGCAACGATTCATCAACTGGACAACCATCGTCCACCGAAAATGTAGCAGTAGTTTACTCTCGATTGCCCATCCCTCCAATGTCCAGCGTAAATGTGGACTTCTGGTTCGTTGCGAGTGGAATCACCTCCGACAAGCAAAAGGCAGCGACAGTGCTGGCGGCTTTAGAGCCCAGCGTTATAGCGCAACTTAGCGATGCAATTGCTGCAATTCCATTTGTTGATCGCTATAGTTACGTAAAAACAAAAGTTCTTGCGCACTTCACAGACAGTGAGCACCGCCGTCTTAACCGTCTTTTGTCTGAAATGCCATTGGGAGACAAGCGCCCATCAGAACTGTACAGCGAAATGAAGCGTGTCGCTGGCAACGTTCTTGGTGAGACTGCACTCAAGGGTCTGTGGACGAAGCGTTTGCCTGAAATTGCGCAACCCGTGGTAGCCGCCTCATCTGGTACTGCTTCAGAATTTACCCGAATAGCAGACACAATTGTCGATGCCTTAGCTCCGAACATTCAAGCCAACGTGGTAGCATCGAGTTCTCAAGGAGAAATTCAGGAGCTTCGTGCTGCAGTTTTAGAACTCACCAATTCATTTAAAAAGCTAAATTCTCGATCGCGTTCGCGTTCGCAAACACCCAGGCGGACACGAAATACTCGCTCGAATAGTCGACCTTCAGCAAACAGCAGCGAAGAATGCTGGTACCACCAGAAGTTTGGCAACAATGCACGTAGATGTCGCAGCCCATGTCGACGTAAGCAACGGGCCGTACAAGCCGTTGCGCAAAGCACCGCATCGTCGTCTTTTTGACATGCTCGGCAAGCGGCAAACTCCGACAAAAATAATGTCACACAACGCTTTGTTTTCCGCTTGCAAGTCACCGACAAAATTACAAAAAAACGTTTTTTAGTGGACACGGGCGCCGACGTCTCCGTACTGCCATTAACTTCTAAAACATACGACATGCGAACCACATCCACACAACTGTATGCTGCTAATGGCTTACCAATAAAAGTCATTGGAGAAAAGCGCATGCATCTAGATCTCGGCCTGCGTCGTGACTTTTATTGGCCTTTTTTTGTTGCTGACGTAACATCGCCAATCATAGGTGCCGATTTCCTTCGATACTATGATTTACTCGTAGACATGCGTCGTAATCAGCTAATCGATAATTTAACTAAAGTAAAATCCGAGTTGTCATCTAAAGCCCCTATCGCAACAGTTGCAATTAAAACGTTTGATTCAACAAATCAATTCGCTGATATTTTATCTGATTTTGCTGACATTACCCGACTTTCGCCTTACGGCCCACCTACCAAATCCACAATAATGCATCGAATAGAAACGACAGGTCAGCCTGTGTCATGCCGTCCACGCCGATTGGACCCTGAAAAGCTATCCGCTGCAAAAAGGGAATTCGAATTTTTATTAAAATCGGGTATCTGTCGACCCTCGAACAGCAATTGGGCCAGTCCGTTGCACTTAGTCAAAAAAAGTGACGGGACCTGGCGCCCTTGCGGCGATTATCGTGCTTTGAATGCCCAAACCGTACCGGATCGATATCCGCTCCCATATCTCTCAGACTTAACGAACATATTACGAGGAAAAACGATTTTCTCTAAAGTAGACTTACAAAAAGACTTTCATCAGGTTCGCATACACCCTGATGACATTGGTAAAACCGCCATAACGACTCCATTTGGGTCGTACGAGTTTATGTTCATGACATTTGGGTTGTGCAACGCTGCACAAACCTTCCAGCGTTTTATTAATGAAGTGCTGAGAGGGCTAGATTTCGTATTCCCGTACATAGACGACATATGTGTCGCTTCATCTTCCGCAACACAACACCGTGAACATCTGCAAATCGTTTTTCAAAGGCTGCGCGAATACCACCTTGCTATAAATGTAAAAAAATGTGAATTTGGCAAAAACGAATTACATTTTCTCGGGCACTACGTAAATTCAGATGGTATAAAGCCGTTGCCGGACAAGGTAGCAGCTATCGCAAACTTTTCTAAGCCGACCATAGCAATGGAATTAAAAAGTTTTATCGCGATGATAAACTTTTATAGAAGATTCTTGCCACACGCTGCTTCGTACCAAGAGCTACTGCACAAAATGATCTGGGTAATAAGAAAAAAGATCGCACGCCATTAGTGTGGACAACAGAAGCAGAAGCAGCCTTCGAAAAATGCAAAAGGGAATTGATCAACGCAACATATCTCGCGCATCCCGCAGTGGGAGTACGCCTTGCTCTCTACACTGATGCTTCAGATACTGCTGTTGGTGCTGCGTTACACCAAGTGGTTGATGGACAGCTTCAGCCCTTGGGTTTCTACTCGAAAAAGCTAACAGATGTCCAACGTAAGTACAGTACTTACGATCGCGAGCTGACGGCCATATATCAAGCAATTTGGCTTTTTCGATATATGGTCGAAAGTAGAAGTTGTTACGTTGTTACAGACCACCGCCCGCTTCTGTATGCCTTCCGCCAAAAAGCTTGAAAAAGCGCCACCTCGACGAATGCGCCAATTAGATTTTATTGGTCAGTTTACCACCGACATAAGGTATACGCCAGGGAAAGAGAACGTTGCAGCTAACTTCCTATCTCGCATTCAATCGATCGAACAGCTGATAGACTACGAAAAAATTGCAATTGCTCAGCAGTGCGACGACGAGCTACAACAACTGCAAGCCCAAGCAGATACGCAATCAATCAGCCTGAAACCTTTTCCCATACCCGGTGGCGACAATCAACTTTTATGTGACACATCTACATCCACGATAAGGCCGTATATCCCTGAACAATTTCGGAATCAGATATTGCCAACAATTCACAATTTGTCGCATCCAGGAAATCGTGCTACAGCAAAATAACCAGTCGCTTCGTATGGCCAGGGATCCGTAAGGATATTGCTAACTTCGTGAGGAGCTGCGAGTCGTGCCAACGAAATAAAGTGGTTCGACATACGAAATCGCCATTAGTTAAATATGAGCCCCCGAAAGATCGATTTGCACATATTAATATTGATATCATTGGCCCGTTTCCAATATGCGAAGGCCAACGATATTGCTTAACCATCGTTGACCGCTACACCCGATGGCCAGAGGTTGCACCTATCCCCGACATATGTGCTGAAACCGTAGCAAAAGCTCTTCTCAACAACTGGATGGCACGATTTGGCGTTCCAATGCGTATTTCATCAGACCGAGGCAGGCAGTTCGAGTCTGGAGTATTTGCTGAACTTATAAAAACAATTGGCGCTACCCACTTGCGAACTACACCATATCATCCGCAAGCGAACGGCATCATCGAGCGGTTCCACAGAATGCTCAAAGCTGCGATTTTGTCTCGTGATCCGAGCAAGTGAACATATAACTTGCCGTCTATTCTTCTGAGTCTTCGTGTGGTTTATAAGCCAGACATAAATGCTTCTCCTGCTGAGTTGGTCTACGGAACGACGCTTAAAATTCCAGGCGAGTTTTTCAACGCAAGCAAAATTTCCGACCCAACAAGTGAAGCAGTCTCACAATTTCGAGCATCGATGCAAAGTTTAGTGCCCACCGATACAGCATACCACTCATGGCAAAAGCCATACGTGAGTCAAAAACTTCGTTCAGTAACTCACGTCTTCATACGCAACGACGCCATTCGCCCATCGCTTACGCATCCATACGACGGTCCTTACCCTGTCATTCGCCGTACACCAAAGTATTTTACTGTCAAAGTGCGGGGTAGGTCGACAAACATCAGCGTAGACAGACTCAAACCTGCATTTTTATCGAACTTCGAACAAGAAAATGAGCCGATGCAACAACAATAACAACCGATGCAGCCACAAAATATGTCGACGAAATCTTCACGAACACGGCGCAGAGTAAATTTTTCCAATCGTACATAGTTTCGTCTAGAAGGGGAGTACTGTGGCAGCACAGCAGTTCACTTGTCACTTTACAATTTGTTTATAAAAGCCATCTGGCATCGCAATTATCGGACATTTCTTTCCTACTTTAATTCTTACTTTTTTGCATTTGATCGACCCTTCTCCTTTTGGATCCGACAGCGACAAGACGTTTTTCTAGACACGTTTTTGCATAGCCAGCAATAAATAAAAGTTGTAATTAATTATTTAATAAAATATCAAACCAATCTTTAATTATCATCATCGTATTTTGTTTAAGCCAACTTAAACAGCAAATATATATTTTTTTATATTACTATTATTAGGTTACTCTACACTTTCACTACTTATGTATGTCTTATTTTAAGCATGTAATTGTAGCGTTTTCAGAGCGTCGAATATGTATATTTATGTATATATATATATGTATATAAACAATAGAAAAACTCCTCAAACAGATATCAATCATAAATATCGCTAATGAAATTGTAAAACGAATTTTACTTTAATGCTACGCGACATGGCTAGTACTTCACCGTAAAGGGTGTTTTTTTTATAGGGGTATAGAACTTTAAGTTGCAATAAAACAACGATGGATTATTCGATTGACATAAATTTTATTTATCCGAAAGATAATCTTGTGGCATTACATTTTAAATATGATTTCTGGCATATGACCGCCACGGCTTGCGCAGATGTAGTCCAATCTGGACGTCCAATTTTCGATGACTTTTTCCAACATTTGTGGCCGTATATCGGCAATAACACGGCGAATGTTGTCTTCCAAATGGTCAAGCGTTTGCGGCTTATCCGCATAGACCAATGACTTTACATAGCCCCACAGAAAGTAGTCTAGCGGTGTTAAATCACAAGATCTTGGAGGCCAATTCACAGGTCCGAAACGTGAAATTTGGCGGTCACCAAACGTGTCTCTCAATAAGTCTATTGTGGCACGAGCTGTGTGACATGTTGCGCCGTCTTGTTGAAACCACATCTCCTGGACATCATGGTTATTCAATTCAGGAATGAAAAAGTAAGTAATCATGGCTCTATACTGATCATCATTGACTGTAACGTTCTGGCCACCATCGTTTTTGAAAAAGTACGGACCAACGATTCCACCAGCCCATAAAGCGCACCAAACCATCAGTTTTTTGGATGTAACGGTGTTTCAACATACACTTGAGGATTACCTTCACTCCAAATGCGACAGTTTTGTTTGTTGACGTAGCCATTCAACCACAAGTGCGCTTCATCGCTAAACAAAATTCGCTTATGAAAATCGTGAACAACGGTAATCTCGTTTTCGAAATAAAATTGCACTATTTGCAAACGTTGTTCAGGCGTGAGTCTATTCATGATGAATTGCCAAACCAAACTGAGAATAAATCACTTGACAGCTGTTAAATCGGTCGCCATATTGAAAAGTAATGCCAACTTAAAGTTCTATACCTCTATAAAAAACACCCTTTATAAGGCCAAACCCTAATATTCATATTATGCGCACACATACACAGATTGAGAAACCTTGCATATAATTAAATATTTAAAAACTAATATAATAAATTAATCATTGAAATTGGTTTAATATCATCATTTTACTCACCTAACTATTTCCCGCGCTGGGGGAAAGGCATAAAGCGGCACTCCGGAACTGCAACCTGCTATGCATTTCTTCGAAGACATTCTTAACACTATAATACACAAAGTAATCAGAAGAATATATATTTTCCTAAGCAAAAACTTTACCTTACATTGTTTCCTACGAGTCCTGCTGAATTTCTGAGAATAAAAAAGAAAAAATAATTACTAAAATTTTCACAAAATAAAATTTGCCTCTAAATGTTGAGAAAAACTTTCAAATGAATGAGAAATAAACATTACGTATACATAAACAAACAAGCGCTGGGTTGTAGCTCCATCAGATTCGGTTTTAATATTTTGGTAAATAACTTTGGAATTATTTTTCATATTCTACTAAATTTATGGAAAAAAACGGTTGGACATATTTGAGCGAAATCTTTCTAAGAAGTTTTACTAATCTATGGAAATAAAATATTCAAAATTTGTATAAACATACCTGATGTTCTTAAACTATTAACAAAAATTCTTGCAAAACAACAACCTTACTTCACATTCATTGCTTCACGAAGCCCAGGCTGTGATTTACGACACCCTGGCTGTTTCACAGCACCCTGGTTTGACAACCGATAAAAGAAACCGATTGAAGAAGGAAGTAAAATGGAAAGGGAGTTAGGTTACTTTGTAAGCTGTACAATGCACTAGTGATTGGATGATTCTGTGACTCAATTTTAGCAATTTTTGTTAGCTGATATTTCCTCTTTATTAAAATGGAGTAAAGGCAGCACAGCTTAATAAAACATCAAAATATGCTTAATAAAGCACAAAAAGGTACGACATCTACAAATAAATTCGTGATAGCAATTAATTAATAAATAAGTTGCGACTGATTACATAGTTCAAAAATCAAAAAAAAAATTATGGTTTCCACTTTCCAAACTATGCTGCATAACTTTTCGCACTGTAGAGGAGCTCCAGATAAATGAATCGCCACGTACCCCTGTGTATTAAGCTATTACCGCCAAAAACTTGAGATTAGGATCACATATCTATGCACATATTGAACTATGTTTCTCAACAATTAATAAAGAAATACTCATCCATTTGCACATTGATAGTTGGTATCCGTGATGATTGACATAGGCTTCTTTATGATTTCAGTAGCTAATGATTAAGACTTGCGCGCAATCGATAGCTCCAATAGTACCTCCAGCAAATGGTGAGTTTTATGATGCGAAAACTTCCTTTGAACCTTGCCATTCTTTTGAAGTCATAGGAATGCGTCTGTGACTTTATGTTTACAGCGGCTTACGGACATCTGGCTCATGGCTATCCTCCACTGTTCTCCAACAGGACATTGATATCATTCAGTTGCGAAAAATCGTAAGGTGGTTAGAACCTTCAAGCAATTTAATAAAGCTAAAAAATTTAAAACACTTGAAGGTTGCATTATTTACTTTTTCTTCTCTAGATATCGCTGTTATCCTCCTTCCTTTTAGTTGACTATCAAGTTGAGAAATGATTTCTTCAACTAAATCTATGGTTAATAGGTATAACTTTCGAAATTCTGTTTCGCGCAAGTTGAAAGCATATTCGACTTCTCGCAACAAACTTATATCCACTGACGAAGAGTGCGTTATTTCTCCATCTAAATAAGACGGTATAAGGCGTATGTCAAATACTCAGTAGACATTTTAAATTATTTTGCTTTGCTTTTTATTGTAATTTCCCGATTTGTTTTTTATTTTAACATTTACAGAATTTATTTTAACCTAAGTAAAATACTAAATCTTTTGTCAATAGCGCTAACAACTCTGAAATTTTTGTCCTTTAACTTTAACAGCTAATAGCCTAAATTATTATAATATGCTTCGCGAATATAAGAACCGTTAAAATTATCGCTAAGTATTTTTAACGATAGGGAAAATCAATATAACATGCTTGGCGAATACTCGAATAATTAAAATTGTCGCTAAGTATTTTTAATAGGTCTAAAGCCACACTGATAAGGTCCAATCAGTTCGTTTACGGTAGGCTTTAATCTCTCACACAATATGAGAGGGGGCTTATCCTACGATGATTGGCGCGGACCGTGGTAACCCCTTTTTAATGGATTAAATAGAACATACTGAGGTTCCAATCGTGGGCATGCGTTCGTCCGACCATATTCTGCAGAGAAACTGATGCATTCACCATGTCAGCTCTTCGCAGCCTTATTTAAATATCTCGGCAGGTAAGTCATTAGCTCCTGACGCTTTGTTAATTTTTAAACGGTCAATCGCTATTTCCTCCATACACTAAGTATGCCCTGGGCGCCAGTGACCACATTACCCCTTGGTTTATACTTGAGCGTACTTGTGTCTTGAAACATTTTGTAAGTTGCCGCATCTTCTCATAGAATTTTCAGGCATTACCCGTGTCGCCTGTTTCTCAAGCTCTTCAACATTACACATTTCGGCCTCTTTCTTTTTTCGTCTGCAAATGCGTCTCGCTTCCCTCTACAGCTCTAAACCCTCTATCTAAAAGTTTCGTGATTGAGGCAGAATGTTCCGACTGTTATCACAAGGATTCCATCTTTACTATAGATACGTTCTTCTCTGCCGCCGGAGCGTGGGCGCAAATCAGCTATATAGCCACAACGTTCATCCACCGGCTCGAATGCCAGAACTCGGCGACAGAGTCTGTTTCCCACCACAAATCCAACACCAAAGTTGCGCTCCTTGGTTTCGCTGCTGAAATAGGTTTCACTAGGACTTCTTGGACAACGGTGATGGTAGCCTTTAGGCTTACGTGGACATCAACAAGCTGGACAGTGGCACATTCCCAATTAAGGTACCAGATATTCCAAGTGCTTTCATTCAAATCGCGATCCTTTAAACGTTTTCAGGGGCCGTCATCAAAAGGGGGGTCCCTCGTCGGAGACATTTTTTACTTTTTCATTGGGGTATCCCAAACCCTACGCACAGCCGCATGGGATTCGCCTTTTTTACTTTAGCTCGACTCCAAAGGGATGTTTGTTGGCAACTCAGAGAATACTTGGCCTTAGACCAGAACTTGTGAGCTGCTTGAACCATATGTAAAAGAATCGTTTCGGCCACTCACAGGTGAATGGCCCTCAAAAGCTTTTCCCACTTTTGTGAACTTCTATACGTGTTTCCATCCTCTTTATTAATTGCTTTGCCACAATATCTGTTATTATTTGGTTAACAACGCCTTTACATCCGTTATAACATACGTAATCTTTATACTCCTACAAACTGTTGGGTAGATAATATATTTATATAATAATAATAATAATACCTAAATTTGGTTGACTGCGTATTTGTTTGGTTGTCATTTGATTAGCTAAACTAGTTGATCCGTTATTTTGATACAAAATGTTTTTCTCACCAATGTATTCTCAGCAAAAACGATGTAATTCTTTCACAAAAACATAAGCACAACTACCAGCTGACACTCAACACTAGCACAACAAATTTTAGATTCTCCATTATGTCAAAAGAACAAAGCAATTTATCATTGCTGATATTATATGCCATTAATATTTTGTATGCGTTCACACTTATTGGTAGTTTAAAAAAGTTCTAAGAATTGTTCATCAACGCTAACTTCATTATTCAGTATAGAGATTTGTGTACTAAATTTTATTTGGCTATTACATGAAGAAAGGCTACTACAAAACATTGTTTGGCAGAATTTACTTAAATAATGACTTTCGGCGCTTGACACAATCACCGTAACAACGATGATTTCGTTGGCATGAGTCGGTGATGGGATGGCCGAAGAATTAAAGACCACATAGTAGTTCTCTCCTACTGCAGTTCTTATTCGCCTAGATTATTGAATTTGCTTATCAGATATATATATGTTTGCTAAAAATTAATTCACAGTTACGAATCGACTTCAATAATTTTTTCGTTATATTAAAGTGAAGTGAATGTTCAACAGTATGCTTTGCAACCATTCCTGTAGAACACCGAGTTACTTGCCGAACAAGGCTTCTTTGCTGCGGAAAATTTGAAATCGAAATTACGTCCAAGACCTATTAGCGGTGAACAAAAACTAATTAAAACCTTCCCCAGAGCGGTGAACGATGCATGTACTGCCACAATGATCACACCGCAAACTAAAGAAATATCAACGCAACTATTTTAGAGCAGACACTAACTCAGCAGCATCTACACGTACTAACTCAAATCCAGTATATTATTACGATTTGCTGAATCACCCTCGATGATTTCCCAAATCATTCGGGTACGATCATTGGATGGTTAAATAAAACTCACCAACTTAATTTGCAGTTTCTTTATTTATAAAGAATTTATTTAATGTCCTTTTATTACTCAGTAATTCAGAATTCAATTACAATCGGCTTCACTATTTACAATTACTTGTATTACAAATTGCACAATGTTTTATTTTATTAATCCCCAACGCGTTTACTTTACGACTGATTAGCTTGGCAGCTGTGTGTCGCCCTTATATAGTATTCGCCTGCTCACAACGAAAGCCTGGAATGATCGAATCGTTCTCGATTACGAATGTGTTCTTTTTGCGCTCCAGCACATTCCAGTTATCGGCTTCTCTCTTTCATCTGATATTCGCATCGAATTTTCGCCACACTGCTCTCCACATAAGTCTGATCGTCCCGATCAGACACATTCGCTGTTCCAAACGCAGCGAGCCTCTCCAGGTGGACCACTCTCATCTTGCTTCTTGGCCTCCCAACAAACTGGATTCGATACACTACATCGCTTAGCCGTTTGAAGATCTTATATGGACCTTCCCAATCGCATTGAAGTTTTGGGGACAAACCTCTCTTCCGTTGTGGATTGTACAGCGACACCAAATCTCCATTTTGGAAGCATTCGGAGTTCATCGCTTTGTCCTACCTGGCCTTCATTTTGTCACTCATAATTTGAGTTCACTGTCTCACAAGGGCATGTATCTCTCCTAACTCTTCCTCTAGAACGCTTGACGCTTCTCTTTCAATTTTTCTCGCATCACCAGTTATTCCAAATTTTAAATCACTGGGCAACCGAAGTTCACTACCAAACAGTATCCTGGCAGGTGTTTGACCTGTTGTTTCATGCACTGCGGACCGATATCCCATCAGGAAAAGCGGTATGTGCACATCCCAATCATCTTGATGCTTGTCCACTACTTTCCGCAAGTGCTCTTCCAGGGTCCGGTTGAATCGCTCTACCATGCCATCTGATTGAGGATGCAGAGCTGTCGTTCGGGTTTTTCGAATACCCAGTATCAAGCATACCTCCTTGAACACTGCCGATTCAAAGTTTCTCCCCTGGTCCGAGTGCAGTTCTATAGGCGCACCATACCTGGTAACCCAATTGTAAGTGAATGCATCCGCTACTGTTTTGGCTTCCTGGTTTGGAATTGGGTAGACTTCAGGCCATTTACTGAAGCAGTCCATAACCACAAGAACGCATTTGTTTCCTTGTCTGCTCATAGGGAATGGACCGTCTACATCCATGGCAACCGGCCCAAATGGTGCACCTGAGTTATACTGCTTCATCTGCCCATGACTTCGTGACTTTGTCCCTTTAGCTGCTATGCACTCCTTGCAATTAGCAATCCACTCAGCGACCGATTGACGACAGCCAACCCAATAGAACCGCTGCTTCATCTTCTCCAGCGTCTTCGTAAAGGTGCCCTCCACAAGGACCATTATGGAATTCCTAAAGAACATTTGGAATTCTTAACCTCGGTACTACTATTAGCCTTCGAGCTCTGGCCATCACCACTTTCCCATACTCTATACAAACAGCCAGATTTCAATTCGAAACTGTTCCATTGTGCCCAGTATGCCTTCGCGACGGGACTTTCCGCTGCCATTTGTTCCTTACTTGGTCGCCTATTCACCTCCAGTCAGTGCATTACCACATTCCAAGTCCGCATCTTCCTGCTGACATTTTCTTAAATGGCTTGCCGCCCACTCATCTGCTGGTGTAATTGATATTAACCGGACGTCGACTATGTCTTCCTCACCCTCAGCTTTTGAGCAATGCTTACATTCCAAATTACAAAGTCGACGGGACATAGCGTTAGCATTTCTGTGCGATTTCCCTTGCGGTGCTCTATGGTGAAGTCACAACATTGCAGTCTCTCAACTTCTTGAACTGGAGTAGCCACTTCAGCGCTGCATGATCCGTTCTAACTCAGAAATGTGGACCATACAGATATTTGTGGAAGTGTTTAATGCAATCCACCAACGTTAATAGTTCTTTCCGAGTTACGCAGTAGTTCCGCTCTGGTTTCCCAATAGACCGGCTAGAATAGGCAACTATTTTCTTCTGCCCATCAATCACTTGCGAAAGTACACCTCCTATGCCATAACCACTAGCATCTGTGTCCAGAATGAATGTTGCACCTGGAACCCTGTACGCTAGCATAGGCGCAGTGCATAGCCGTTCTTTCAAAGCTTGGAAAGCCTCCTCTTGTTCAGTTTTCCACTCGAAAGATCTATTTTTCGTAGTGAGCTCATGGAGACTATGACCTACGCTAGCGAAATTCGGAACAAATCGGCGATAGTAAGTGCACAGCCGAAGAAAGCTTTTTAATTCATGCAAATTTCTGGGTCTTAGCCAATCCGTCACTGCTTCTATTTTTTCTTTCGCAGTACATACGTGTAGTAAGTGCACATCCGAAGAAAGCTTTTTAATTCATGCAAATTTCTGGGTCTTGACCAATCCGTCACTGCTTCTATTTTTTCTTTCGCAGTACATACGTCCTTCGCGGTTACTTGATGACCTAAGTAATTCACCTCCTTCTTGAATAAAGAGCACTACTTAGGACTTGGTTTAAGACTTAATTGCTCAGATGTTCATCAAAGCCTTTTCCCAAAACATAAAGATAAAGATACACCAAGCAGGTTTTATTTAATGTCCTTTTATTAGTCAGTAATTCACAATTCACCTCACTATTTACAATCACTTGTATTACAACTTGCACAATGTTCCATTTTATTAATTCACTGTAGTGTAACCACCAACGCGTTTACTTTACGATTGATTAGCTTGGCAGCTGTGTGTCGCCCTTATATAGTCGTCGGCTGCTAGCAACTAAAGCCGGAATTATCGAATCGTTTTCGATAACGAATGTTTTCGTTTTACGCCACATTATATTGTGCGAAAATGCGACGCGAATGTCAGATGAAAGAGAGAAGCCGATAACTGGCATGTTTTAGAGCGTGGATCCAGAACATTCGTAAAGAGAAAGATTAGATTATTCTAGGCGGTTGGTTACGAGCAACCGGGTTGTATATAAGGGCGACACACGAATGTAGTCAGTCAGTAAGAATCAGTCCTTAAGTAAACGCGTTGGAGATTACATTACAGTAAAGTAATAAACAGTACAATGTGAAAGTTGTATACAAGTAATTGTAAATAGTAAAGTGAATTGTAATTCAATTGTGAATTACTGAATAATAAAAGGACATTAAATAAAGTCTTTATAAATAAAGAGACTGCCAATTAAGTTGGCGATTTTTATTTAACAATCCAGAGATCGTACCCGAAGGATTTGGGAAATCATCGAGGTTGATTCAGCAAGATCGTAATAATTGGTGTCAGAAGTGGGATTGTTAAATAAATCCATAAGAATAATAGTTGAAAGACGATGAAGATTCAGGAATTGACGATACCTCCTCCCAAGAAGGAGTTGGCAAAGCGAGGATTGTCTACAACAGGAAATAAGGCAATCGCGACTGCGAGAAGCAATGGAAGTTGAAGGTATCAACTTGAACCAATACGAATTCCGCCGCGAGGCTGAAGATGTATGCTTGAAGGATGTTGACAAGGAAGAGGCTAGTGATTCTGCGAAGGAGTTGGAGCAGCCATCAAGTAAGATTCAAGAAAAGGCTCCTAGCTCATCTGCGGGTATTGGCTGCAATTTCACAAAAATTGGATGCACAGGATGCCCGTAATTCTGAAATGAACGCCAGCATTTCACAAAATATGCCTGCAATGAAGGCCAGCATCTCAGTAAAGCTGGATGGATTAGAAGGAACAATCGCACAAATACAGCAAAATCTGGTGATAGACAATGCGGAACTTAAAGAAAGACAGGATAAAATCGAAGAGCGACAAGACAAAATAGACGAGCTAATTAAGACAAAAATCAACGAGCTCGAGCGACGTGTACGATATTTGCAGTTGCATTGTACAGCCAGATCGATGAACGGCCCGTGGGTAGAAGCACCATCCTTTGGCGGCACAGCTCCATTCCAGATCTTCAAGCTCCAGTTCGAGAAGACGGCTGAGTTAAATAATTGGGCCATCGAAGAAAAATCCGCTGCGCTATTTGTTGCGTTGACGAGACATGCAGCGGAAATTTTGCTGACTATTCCTATTCTATGAGAGGGATAACTATGACACAGTAATGCGAGCCCTGGAAAGACGCTATGGTAGCGAGCACAGGAGGCAAATTTACCAAATGGAGCTGGAACAGCGTGACCATAAACACAATGAATCTCTGCAGGAATATGCTTTTGAAATCGAGAGATTGGCTCATTTAGCCATTGGGAACACATTGCGTGAGCATCTCGAAAGAGTAAAAATCCATAGGTTCATCAGCGGAATTAAAGACATGTATACCAAGCGAGAGACTTATGCGAATCCAAGGTTAACATTCGCTGAAACTGTTGCGTATGCTCAGACACGTGAAGCAGCGGTGCTGCTATGTAAGAAAGCCTACAAAGTGAAGCGTTTGGAGGAAGAAACACCACATGTGAGGACTGAAATATTGAAAACTCTGAAGTCGATAGAAGGAATGAATCGTTCTGGTGTCAAGAATCAAGCTAGGAAGTGCTTCAGTTGCGGAAAAGCAGGTCACTTCGCACGCGATTGCCAGTCGGGCTTCAACAGAGAGGAAAGACGAAGCAAACGATGCTCAAAAGCTGAGGGCATAATAGACGTCCGGCGAATATCAATTACCCGAGCAGAAAAGTGGGAGGCAAGCCACTTAAGGAAATATCAGCAAGAAGACCCAGACTTGGAATTGGTAATGCACGGATTGGAGGTGAACAGACGGCCAAGTAAAGAACGAATGTCAGCGGAAAGCCCAATCGCTAAGGCATACTGGGCCCAATGGAGCAGTTTAGAGTTAATATCTGGCTGTTTGCATAGAGTATGGGAAAGTGAAGATGGTCAGTGCTCTAGAAGGCTAATAGTAGTTCCGAGGTTGAGAATTCCGGATATTCTTAAGGAATTCATCAATGACCCAATGGAGGGCACCTCGGCATTAAAAAAATTCTGGAGAAGATCAAGCAGCGGTTTAATTGGGTTGGTTGTCGTCAATCGATTGCTGAGTGGGTGGCTAACTGCAAGGAGTGCATAGCAACTAAAGGGCCAAAATCACGAAGTCATTACAAATTTAAGGCCAGGTATGACAAAGCGATGAACTCTGAAGGGTTCCGAAGTGGAGATTTGGTGTTGCTGTTCAGTCCACAATTGAATAGGGGTCTGTCCCCAAAACTTCAATGCGTTTGGGATGGTCCATATAAGATAATCAAACGGCCAAATGGCGCAGTATATCGCATCCAGAATGTTGGGAGATCAGGAAACAAGATGTGGTCCACCTAGAGAGGCTTGCTGCGTTTGTAACAGCGAATGTGTCTGATCGGGACGATCAGACTTAGGTGGAGGGCAGTGTGGCGAAAATGCGAAGCCAATGACAGATGAAAGAGAGAAGCCGATAGCTGCCATGTTTTAGAGCGTGGATCGAGAACATTCGTAAAGAGAAAGGTTAGACTATTCTAGGCGGTTGGTTACGAGCAACCGGGTTGTATATAAGGGCGACACACGACTGCAGAGTCAGTCAGTAAGAATCAGTCATTAAGTAAACGCGTTGGAGATTACAATACAATAAAGTAATAAACAGTACATTGTGAAAGTTGTATACAAGTGACTGTAAATAGTAACGTAAATTGTAATTGAATTGTGAATTACTGAGTAATAAGAGGACATTAAATAAAGTCTTTATAAATAAAGAGACTGCAAATTAAGTTGGCGATTTTTATTTAACAATCCAGAGATCGTACCCGAAGGATTTGGGAATTCATCGAGGTTGATTCAGCAAGATCGTAACAATATTGTTGCAACATCAACCACATACCCATTTAGTACGTAACTCAGTTGCAATATTAGCAGAATAACATCAGCAAATTCATTTATGTACACTGCTTCGACAAACTATAATAATCTAATTAATTAAAATTATTCTTATTATATAGGGTGTTTTTTTATAAGGGTATAGAACTTTAAGTTGGCATTACTTTTCAAGATGGCGACCGATTTAACAGCTGTCAAGTTATTTATTCTCAGTTTGGTTTGGCAATTCATCATGAATAGACTCACGCCTGAACAGCGCTTGCAAATAGTGCAATTTTATTTCGAAAATAATGGTTCTGGTTGAATGGAAAGCGCCGCGCTTTAAAAAAATAACCCTGGACCGAACCAACACCGCCTCCGCCTTACAAAATATTTGAGCCCAACCCCTTTTTTTAATATTTATTGCTATTTTAAATACTAATAATGAAAAGCTTAGGCAAAATTCCGCTTTCCGCTAATTTTAATGGAAATAATATCTTCAGACACCTATTACGAAAAAAAACCCATCAGTTTTGGTCATTTTTAGCAAAAATCGCTCGTAATTACCATTAACTCATTTGCATGGCAGCCCATTCATCCTATGACAAAATTAGCTGCAGTTCATTTGATAGTTGCCTACAACAGCAACTATTTGAATCAATTTAAAGCGATATTTGTTATTTCCATA
Organism: Neoceratitis asiatica; assembly: GCA_030068015.2. Taxonomy (NCBI): domain Eukaryota; kingdom Metazoa; phylum Arthropoda; class Insecta; order Diptera; family Tephritidae; genus Neoceratitis; species Neoceratitis asiatica. Next base: position 8,276,242 of record CM061530.1, on the reverse strand, counting down.
CATCTTTTGTTATTAACTAAAAATTTTGGCGGAAAATTTCACTCCTACCGATTTATAATTAAAGTATATTCCTTGATGCATCGATTTACATGGTTTTTTGCGCGTATTTCACTACGATATTCACAAATTAACACATATTATGAGTGCAACTAATAAGCATAATATTGTTACTTATTTCGTTAATAACTAAAAAAGTGTTTGGAATAAATTAATGTTCGCGTCAAAACGAATCTATTGGTATACTTTTTTGTTAATTTTAATAACGTTTTAACAAAAGTAGCTATTCTAGACAATTACCCTTTTTTCATTACCACATCTCCAGCTATCATTTATGTTCCTGATTGGCATATTCCCTCAACAGGAGGCTTAAAGTTCTTATATCCCTTCCAGCGTGATTATTTTTTGGTAAAATTTGTGGTCCGTTTTTCTCTGAATGTTTTAACATTAAGAACTTCTGCTTGCTTCATCGATCTTTTTAGTTTTCTCTCTGCTGTTTTAAACCGTAACATTGAGAGTAAGAGAGCGATATGTTTGCCATTCTTCTATTTCTATTTCACTATTGTTACGATTTTTACTTTTTTTTACTTTTCTCCTTTGGAGTTGCTAAGACTGCCGCATTGGCGAGTATACTATCGAACTCATTAATGTGTTCATCAATATCATTTTCACTGTTCATTGTTGTGTTAAGGTTAATGTGGCTAATAATTTTTTATTAAAAGTGATGAATGGTCGGAAGATAAGTCAGCAGCAGTTACAGCTGATACAAGTTGCCGGTCGATTTTTCTTGAGACAGCGAGGCCGTTTATGTCGTGAATTTTCCTTCGATTAGCAGGACAATTCATTTGTTTGTAATGGTATTGTAAAGCTGGCGGTTATTGGGTTTATTAATCTCAATAGACGTGCTTTGCGTTGTAGGTTATCAAAAGATTCCTAAATTCATTTTCTGAGATTCTAAATCTCGGGGGCAATAAATGGCTCGGAAGTTTAACTCTTTGCCATAATTACGCAAAGCTTCAGAAGCAGCTTGTCGGTAATTGTTCGCATATGGTTATAAGAAATATTCCAGTGCCGTCGTGCGCTTTGCCACCGGGGTGGTTTGTGGAATAAAATATAAACCACGGTATTTGGTCCCTTCGGACTCGACACTATTTCTTGGGTTCGGAAGGTAAGGTGGTACCGGCTATCGAGCGGGCTCAGAATTTAAATAAAAGGAACACTTTCACTTTTTAAATTTTCTTTCTGATTGTTTCTTTTATATTATATATATGTATTGCTGTATATATATATATATAAAATTTCCTATAAATTACTTTGAAACTGAGTAGATTCACTACAAGTTATTTTGAAACCGAGCAAATTCAATATAAATTATTTTGAAACAGGGGCGATAAAAATTCTACCGTGCCCGCGCGAGGGCTGTAGGTTTTAAATTTAAATTTCATTAGCTCGAATGGCCACTACTAAGCGTCCGATCGGCTAACGAAATCTGGGCTAAAGGAAGAGAAGGATTGGGGCGATACACGGAAATAGTGGGAATAGATGGGTTATTTTACACGCACGGCTCCCCGCCCCGCAGGTAAGTGTTGCCTAATACATTTTTCAGAGTCTGCAGTGCCCGTATCGTGTCTTCGACAGCACCGCGTGCGGTGTAGTTGCGAAAAGCAGGTGTTTGCATTAATGTCTTGGTTTGTACAATGGTGCGCGCCTGCTTTTTTATAAAGCTCCGTGGTTGTTGGAGTTTTTTCTTGTTATTTGCTTTCCTTGCGGGATTTGCATTTGGCCGTTGAATAACGCTCCACACACGTTTCTGAGGAGCTTAATTAATGCAGTAGCCTTGCGCACTGGCTACTGCGAAACGTTGAGGCGGCTTTCATGCGCGGAATGCGTAACGGATGGCACTTGTGGAAGTATGCACTGGAGGAAGTTCTCTGTCTCTGCCGTAGGGGTTAAAGGTACAGACTTTTTTTGTTGCCATTTTCTGAAACGAGAAGAGCAAAAGGAGAGGGCAAGTGTAATTAGAGAAAACTGGATAGATATGTAGTTTAGCCCTGAATTGGATAGAAATATGTATTCTCTGTTATCTATGCTATCCTGTAAGCTCATAATGCTCACTCGGGAAAAAGCACAACTTGAAAAGTGGACGCGTGATAACCTCATTTTAGGTACGTACATCCAAACTCGAATCTAGTTATCCGGCCCACGGCGAACATTTTCAATGCGCCAAATTGCCACTTGGTTGTTGTTGTTGTAGCGGCCACTCGGCCCGTGGTATTGGGTATTCCTTGACTACTACCAAGTCGCCTGCATGAGGATCTTGCTGTGAATTCTTCCATTTATGTCTCTTTTGGAAGTCTTTGAGATACTCCTCTTTCCAACGACGACTGAATTCATGGTAAAGTATTTTAACGAAACATGCAAACGCTGCTCGAAACGCCTCAGTTGTCAGTTATAAACATAGCTCAAGATGCACTGAGTTCGTTGCGAAGCAGACGAAAACTGCAACATAGCCCTTGAAAAAGGTGTTCGACCTCAACACTGAACCTTTGATTTGGAATGGCCCAGCAAAATTAACCTCCGTGGTGGAGAATGGGAGTGAGAATGTGCAACGCTCAGGAGTTAGAGCGGTCATTATTTGCGTGCGTGTTTTTTGCTTGCATGCGAGTTTGAAAAACGCACTCTTTGATCAGAGGTTGGAGCTTCGGAATAAAGTACTCTTGCCTGGCCATTTCAAGCATCAAACGTGTCTCTGCATGAAGAAGCAGTTCGTGGGAAAGTGATTGGTAGCATTTTGTTGTAGCACATCTTCAAGTACGTGATATGCTTCTACTTTACGTCTTTCTGGCAGAAAAGCACTGCTTGCTTAGAGTTCGGCCAAGAACCAGTATGGCAGGAGAGCCATTTCAATCCCTGCCACCAAAGTGAATTGGCAGCCAAGTTCTGCCACGGCCACGTATACCAAGATCAGCGTTATCTCCGCTTGCAACATGATGCCATGTACCGCATGGAACATAGTCTCGAATTTGAGAGGTGCGGTTTGATACATAGGTCTTCCATGTGCATGGTGACTTCTCGAGCCATGCCAATACGATCTCGGGATCTGACCATAGAAATGTGTTGCACGCTTCTAAACTAAGTTGTTTTTAGATGGTTGCAACCAGTTTTGCTAATAATAATGCGCCACACAGCTCTAAGCGAGGTAAGCTTACCGTTTTCAACGGTGCAACTTTGCCTTTTGCAACTAGAAGAGTAGAAGATATTTCGTTCTTAGCATGTGTGCGGATGTAAATTGTTGCACAATATGCTTTCTAAAAAGCATCGCAAAACCCGTGTATTTGGGTATCTTGCCCCGGAGTAAATTAATCCAGCGGGGAATTGTACAAATGGCAGGCATGTATTCTGAAAAAGTGTGCCACTTTGACACAGCTGTGGGCTTAGCACATTCTTCCCAGTCAGTACCATCAAGCCAGAGTTTTTGCAACAGAATTTTTGCTTGAATTATAACCGACGATAGAATTTGTCGCTTAGCATTTGCTGAAGAGGTTGGCAGAATTGTGCATGTAAGCTTATCTGGGAGAGCGCTCCATTGGACACCGAGAGTTTTTGGTTTGGAAGCACTCTCGAATTTCAGAAAGTTTGAATCGAGCAGATTCTCTTTGGGATATTGACCACTTGGAAAAGTGTTTCAGAGGCACTGTCTATGTCATCACTACCGGATAGAATGTCATGGACATATGCTTGACTTCGTATCATTGATGCAGCCAACAGATATGTTGCCGCTACAAGTTGACGCAACGTAGGGATGGCAAAATATGGTGCACAATTGGCTCCAAATGTAACAGTTTTCAGACAATAATCGATGATAGGAGACTCAGCCGATTTGCGAAATATGATTCGCTGAAACTGTTTATCAGCGTCGTAAATCAATATCTGGCGAAACATTTTTTCAATATCTCCATTGAATATAAACTTATCCATGCGCTATTGAAGCATGAGGTCTGATTGAAGAGTAGGACCAGTATGCAAAGCATCATTCAGCGAGTTGCCTGATCTCGATTTTCTTGAGGCATTAACACCACTCGAACTTTCGTGCTCACTTTATCTGGTTTTACAACCGCATGATGTGTCAAGTAGAAAGAATTATAGTTGCCTATGTTAAAGGGTGGCAAAGGCTCCGTTTTGTTCTGTAGCATGATGGCATGGGCTTTTGTCCTTTACTTGATTTTTCATGCTACCAGAGTCAAGGCACAAAGTTAGTATGAGTTTTGGATGATGTGTTCATCTATTCCAGAAATTTCGAACTTGGAATGTTCGACGAAAAGTCTCAACCTTTTTTGAACTTTCGAGGAAATGAAAGTTCTTTGTGAACCTTGGTCAGTTAAGGTTCTAAGTAAGAATAATTCTCCTTTGTGTGCCACTGCGACCATCACAGTTGGATGGAGAGTTCTGATATCGTGTCCCGCATGTAATGATTGAATATGTGCTTGCTTAGAGCAGCCTGGTTTCTCGTTTGGATTGGAGCTAGTACGTGCCTGTCGAGCTGGAGGAGTCGACCTAGCAATTGCGTGTTGCACAGTAGCATTGTGATAACGACTGCTGGCGGTTTGAGCATGTGATTTTGCATTTAGGATGTAAAATGGATGGCGCCGTAACTGGCAATGTGCACATGAAAACCTTCTCGTAGAATCGTTACTGGGATGACCTCGCGACAAGTAATTTTTACAGAGTCGGTTCTGCTTTGCAAAGTGTATTTGGTTTGATACCGACATTTTCTTAAAATTATTGCATTGTGTCAGTAGGTGTTGGGAATTGCAACACGGACATGTGTTATCCATTTTTTGTTCTGCCACAAATGAATGTATCCTGTTAAAGGATCTATTATGAGCGACGTTTTGAGTGGCGACTGGCTTTGATTTTTTTTAGCTTGGCTGAAGCCTATTAAGACGTTCCACCCCTTCCTATCTAGTAATCATGAAATTTAGGGTCAGGTTGGCAATTCTTTTCGAGATCAAAAAGATGGCTGTTACAGTGATAATGTGTAAAATGTGATAATGTGTAAAATGAGAAGGTGGACTCAGTTGAGCTACTCCTTGAATTAATTGGAGTTGATCCGGTATCTTCAGCCTTGTCATCTCATGCGTGTCATAGAACGTGAAGTGTTTGTTATAAGCTGAGATTCTGAAATTTTCATGCAAACAGTCGTCAGTTTTGGAGCAAACCTTGTTATAAACTGCCTTAAATTCTGCCCAACACTGGTCTAATGACTTATTCTTAATAAGTAAATATGATTCAGTGTGGTCTTGGATTGGTGAGTCACTAAATATAGAACAATGTTTTATGAGATTATCGCTATGCGGTATAAAAAGTTGCGCAGCTGTGTTGATCTGTTTTGATCTAGTGCTCGGGGATTCCCTCTTAGAACTAGGGAGTGCAAGAGAAGCTTCTCTTTTGGCTTCTGAATCCGACATTTCGTTCTCAAGAAAATTTATTCGTTAAAAAGAGAGAAGAAAATGATTTAAATATTTGAAGAAAAAGATTCGAATGCGCACGGCGATCGAAAATAGTTCGCAATTCGTGCTTGTAATTGAAAACCAATGCACTTTATGCCACAGAAATAATTGAAAAAAAATATTGTGTTTTTTTTTTTGAGCATTAAAATCGCAAATTTACTTGTGTGAAGTATTCGGTGTATATATATGTAAAAATATCACCGGGAAAATAACGAAAGAAAACAAGAAAAATCACAAAAACTTTCACGTTTATATACGTGGGGTGTAAAAAAGTAAATTAATTATGAACAATAATATAAATGTGTTATTATATCGGAAATTATATATGTATGTGTGTGTCGTTGACTACAGTAAAATTCCCTATTGAGTTATTTAAGCAATCTTGAATCTTTTTGTCAAAAATTTAGCATCAACGTGTAAGTATGTATGTATGCATATGACAATCGTAAAGAGATACAAAAGGAAAAACAGCTGTTTGAGTACAGCAGCGCAATTGGTACAAACTCGTGTGTATGTGCGTATCAATGTTTTTGACCTCAGTTTCTCGCGCAACGAAGAGTGCGCTTAAAACAATAATATATGTTGGAAACAATAAGAGCTAGCAAAAGAGTAATTAGCGGTGAGTGTAAACTCACTGTGTAGAAAATAAGCACACACAATATATGCTCTCTGTATGGGCGAGAGCGAATATCGCACAAAGCGGAAAGTGAACAAAAATGCAGTGAGTACATCACTTGCAATTATTTTTACTCTTTAGTAGCTGCGCTCTTTTAACAATGTGGTGAATTTTTTCAACTTTATGTATTTTCTGCTTGTTTTCAATGCGGTATTTTTTGGGTCATTGAGCCAGAGCATACATCTGACAATGCAGGTGATTGGAATTTTGGACCGTTTTGTTAAATTTATATGTAAATGCAATGTGAATATTGCATAAGTAAGCATGTATTAACGGCCACGAAAATTTGGCGCTTCACCCCTCTTTTTGCGGAAAGACTGGAAATAAAATTTTTATGATTTGATAAACCGTAATTTAAAAAAACTTACGGATCTTAGAAACCGCAATTAGAAAAGAAATTACGGATTTATGGAGCCATTGGCGGGAAGAAAATTCCGCCTTAAAAAACGTTACGTCTTAATTGCAGTTTATATATATGTGTAGAAGATGCGGTATATAATTAAAAGACGTGTGTTCTCTTCAAAGTCCAATCCAGAAAGAAAAATTTATTTTTAATATGAATGATTAACAAACAACATAGAATGAATACACAAAGCGAAATGTCTAAACTGATAGTGCGCATTGTATTACAGAACTAAAAACTTTAGAAGCTTAGGGTGCTGCCACATTAGCCTCCTCCTAGAGAGTCGTAGAAGGTGGTATAAAAGCTGGATTCAGACGATCGATGGAAAGTTTTAGTTTTTTGGCATTAATATCAATTTCAAAGTATTTCGCCGAACGATTTAAAACTTTGTACGGTCCCTTATACGGTGCTGATAATGACGGTTTGATGATGTCGTCGCGAACGAAGACATGACCGCAGGATTTAAGATCGCTGTAGACGAAGGTGTTTTGATTTGTATGTCAACTAGTGGTGACAGGCCGCAGTTCTTGCATAATACGGCGTAATTCCTGTACAATTTCTGTCTCGTTGGATATTCTAGAATGTTCGATGAAAAGGTCTGAAGGTAATCGCAATGACGTTCCATACACTATTTCTGCTGGTGTACAGCCGATGTCATCTTTGTACACCGAACGGAGATCAAGTAGAATGAGAGGCAAATAAGTTGTCCACTGCTTTACCTTATGACAAAGAATAGCTGTCTTAAGCGTTCGGTGCCATCTTTCTATTATTGGCGTAATGCCAAGGCACTTGAGCAATTGCTGGAACACGGCGCTCTCAAACTGACGTCCAAAATCACACGTTATATCGATGGGTATCCCAAAACGTGCTATCCAAACACTCAGCAATGCCTTGGCCACAACTGAGGCAGTCATGTTAGGTATAGGTATTGTATTGGGCCAACATGTAAATCGATCAATGACGGTTAAGCAGTATCGATTGCCCTCTGATAATAGAAATGGACCAACAATGTCGATATGCAAGTGGCCAAACCGTTAAGTGGGGATTGCTATTCGCTGCAATAAGCTTCTGTTGTGCCGGGTGACTTTACGGCGTTGACACTGAATGCAATTTCTTGCAAAAGACCTACTATCGCTTGACATACCTGGCCATATGAAACGATCAGCAATCATCTTTACAGTTGCTCCCGTATGCGTAGCTTGGAGGAAATTTTGGCAAAATTTCGAGGTAACGAATGGCCGAATGCGACCTGTCGATATGTCACAAACAACCTTTTTCGAGCTGAAAGGTAATATGAAAGACTTCAATTCAAGTGAGTGTTGAATGTTACCGTTTAAATAAGACTGCAACTCCTCGTCGTTTTTCTCAGCGAGATCATCGTAGTTAATTGGATTAGTTGTGATCAAATAAATTCGCGACAATATGTCAGCGGTTACGTTATCTTTGCCTTTAACGTGCCGAATGTCAGTTGTGATTTGCGATATGAAATCTAGTTGTCTAACATGCCGATCCGAAGTCTTGTGAAGCTGTTATCGAAAAGCGAATACTAATGGCTTGTGATCCATGTAAAAATGGCACGTACGAACTTCCCGCAAATAGCGGAAATGACGCATAGCAAAATATATAGCGGTCAACTCACGGTCGTAAGTGCTATATCGCGACTCAACTGATGTGAATTTCCTTGAAAAAAATCCAAGAGGTTGAAGTTTTCCGTTAACGATCTGATTTAAAACTGCTCCAGCTGAAAAATCGGAAGCATCTACCAACAAGGATAGTTCAGTATGTGCCAAAGGGTGAGCTAACATCGCGCAACTTGCCGGCTGAAATTTTGAAGTCTCAAAATTCTGCATAGCAGTTTCGGTCCAACAGAGCTGAGTGTTGCTGTCATTTTTCTTGTTGCCTGGCACCATCGCAAAAAGTGGCCCTTGTAACTCTATGGCGTTTGGAAGGAATCTGCGGTAAAAATTAAGCATTGCTAAAAAACGTTTAAGCTCTTTTGCAGTTTTGGGAAGTTTTATGCTCAACAGCGATTCAACGCGGCTAGGTAATGGGCGAATGCTATCTTTTGACATAGAATGACCCAAAAACTCTAGGTTATCAACTCCAAATTGTGATTTGGCAACATTAATTGTTAGATTGTAATCTTTTAAGCGTTTGAACACAATACGAAGATGTTGCTTGTGCTCCTCGATGAATTTCGACGCAATACAAATGTCATCTAAATAAGCAAATGTAAAATCTAACCTTCGCAACACTTCATTTATTAGACGCTGAAATGTTTGAGCAGCATTTCTCAACCCAAACGTCATGTGGGTGTACTCAAAAAGTCTAAACGGTGTGGTAATCGCGGTTTTACATATGTCGCCTGGATGTATTGGCACCAGATGGATTGCCTTTTGAAGGTCTATTTTAGAAAATATGACCTTACCTGCTAAAATTGTCGAAAAATCTTGAAGAAAGGATATCGGATAGCGATCTGGGATCGTGATGACATTAGAGCCCAGTAGTCGCCACAAAGCCTCCAAGATCCATCGGCTTTACGCACTAAATGTAGGGGACTAGCCCAGCTGCTGCTCGAAGGAAGACAAATGCCAAGCTTTACTAGAAGTTCGAATTCTGCACGTGCAGCTGCAAGCTTTTCCGGTGATAATTGACGTGGTCGCGCGTAGACCGGATGACCATTGGTAGAAATATGATGAACTACTAAAACGTTTGTTCGTATTCCTGGCCGTGATGGACAGGTGATATCCGAAAACTATTTTAAAATATTAGAAAAATTTTGCGAAGAATTAATTGAAGAAATGCTGGTAAAATTATGTTTTACAATCGAGCACGGCGTTTTTACCAAAGTAGTGCGATCCACACGGCACTGTCCTTGCAAGTCGACGACCAAACCATGATGGGCTAGGAAATCAGCACCCAGTATGCTTTGCGAAACGTCAGCGATTATGAAAGTCTATAGAAATTCACGACGTAGGTTTAAGTTAAGTTTAAGGACGACTTCACCATACGTTCTGATGGTGGAGCCATTTGCGGCAAAAAAAAAAACAAATAGAAGATGGGCGAGCTCGAGCTAATTTGGTTGATTTAGGTATGACGGAGACGTCTGCCCCGGAGTCAACCAAAAAACTTATTTTGGCTGATGTGTCATTTTGGCTCATGTACCTTTCCGTCGTGTTGCTTTTGTCTACTAAATGTCCTACCCGCTTTGAAACAGCAGCAATTTCTGCTCTCAGGTTTGCTATTTCACCTGGAAGTTGTACTCCGGAGCTAACCTCGCAAACCTTTTCATCATCCTTCAACGATAAGCATTCCGTGATAGTCTGCAATTTTAATTTTGTCACCAATCGGAACGTTCGTTGCAATAATATCTCCTTGTGCGTAGGTAGGTAAACGGCTTACCCAGAGGTCATGTAGGATACTTTCGCTAAGGGCGGGGCCTGCAGTGCGACGCATTTCGTTATACAAATCACTGGGCCTACGATGTCCCAGCGAAGTTCCTTCAAAACACGTTGAAGGCGACGTTGCTGACTTTCCGCGAAATTATCTATGAGTTTTCGGCGAATATAATTAAACTTGTCCGTAGCAGGTGCACCTTCAATGATTGTGCGCATCTCTATCCATTTCACTGGTGGCACGCTTTGCCAGAACTATGTTAAATTTCGCAGAGTCGTAGAAAACGCGTGAAGGCTCCAACCAAAGTCCCAATGAATAAAAATAAGCCTCGATATATCTTTCGACATCGTGGGCAGCGGAAGTCGAGACAGAAAATTTTGCATCGGAATAAATCCTGCACCACTGCCGCCATCTGTTACTGACATGCTATCATTCATTTTGTAAAAAAAATATTTAAAAATATTAAACAATTTACACGGTATCACCAATTGTAGAAGATGCGGTATATAATTAAAAGACGTGTTCTTTTCACAGTCCAATCCAGAAAGAAAAATTTATTTTTAATATGAATGATTAACAAACAACATAGAATGAATACACAAAGCGAAATGTCAGAACTGATAGTGCGCATGGTTGTATTACAGAATTAAAAACCTTAGAAGCTTAGGGTGCTGCCACATATGTATTTATATTGTGGCGAAAATACGAAACGAATGTCAAATGAAAGAGAGAAGACTATAGCTAGCATGTTCTAGAGCTTAAAACGAGAACATTCGTTATCGAGAACGATTCGATCATTCCCGACTTTCGTTGCGAGCAGCCAACTACTATATAAGGGCGACACTCAGCTGCCAGACTAATCAGTCGTAAAATAAACGCTTTGGTGATTGCACTAAGTGAAGTAATAAAAATACAACATTGTGCAAGTTGTAACAAAAGTAATTGTAAATAGTGAAGTGAATTGTAATTGAATTGTGAATTACTGAGTAATAAAAGGACATTAAATAAATTCTTTATAAATAAAGAAACTGCGAATAAAGTTGGTAACTTATTTTGATTCAGCAAAATCGCAACAATATATATAAACGGTTTTCTTTTTATGGATATTAAAAGATTGCCTACTTACTGCTTAGGCACAAACCGTTTTACTTCCTTTTTTACTTGGTGACTGTGTGTGATGGTGTTGTTGTAGCTGCTTGTGACCACTTTTTCAAATACTTAAAATTTTTGTTTGTGTGTATGTGTTTTTAAATTTCATTTTTATCAGCACTTCGTTGAACTATTTTTTCGGGTGTACGGGGGCACGTAGTTTTTATTAATTTTTAAACTTCAGTTAAATTTTTTTTTTTTTGTGGACTGTATTTTTTTTTTAATTTTGCTTGCTTACTTTTGGCCTTGAAGGACTATATTCGATTCTCTTCAGTCTCGACACTACTTATTGAGTTCGGAAAGTAAGTAATAAAAGGAACACTTTTTCACTTTATAAATTTTCTTTCTGATTGTTTGTTTTTTTATTTATACATGATCCTTTTTTTAATGTATGTATGTGTATATCTTTTTAATGTATATATAAGTTAACAGTGCGATCCCACGGTCTATGTAGTTACTCACGTTGCCAGACAGATGGCCACACGCTTACACAGCACAATATGCAGTCACACGGTATGAGGTTGTGCTGACGTTGCACAAGCGCATCCGGGGCGATGCGACACTTCACCAAAAGCGTGGGAACGCAACGTAGACAATTTTGGTACTACGTAGCAGCCAAGGAAAGCAGAGTTGGAGTTCCTATTTTATTATAAATACTATGTAAAATCTAATTAATGTTAGTTCTGACCAGGTCGTGCTGTTATGCAGACCAACAAATAAATTATTTTATAACGAGCGTAAAATATTAGTTTCATTTAATAAGACGGCGAACAGTTGGGTTCGCCGCAACCTATTTTTTTAAAAGCTCCAAAGCGGAAAGAGCGAACTGGCACCCGAGCGGATTGCGGAGTTGACTTGTGTTAAATTGTGAAACAGTGCAACCGTACGTACAAGTACAAAAGTACAAGTATTCGTGAAAGGAAAAGAAATAAAATGTAGTTTCTGGAAAGAAACAGAAGAACGTCCCTAACCAATAAATATATCATTCTCTTTTTTTAATAAAAATATAGTATACAAATATGAATACGGAGGACATGACGAGAACTCTAACAGAGACAAACGGCGCGCTGAATGCCGTTCTACAACAATTAAAACAACTTGGGGCCCGCTTACAAAACGTGGTCGTCTCTACAAGGACTTAGCGTAAGCATATCAAGGTTGGAGAATCGGGTGGAGGAAGTAAGCCAATATTCGAGTACCACCAACCCACAACAGGCCGAAGAGCCCCTCATTAGTCCTCAAACAAAATCGGAATTTTTTGAGGTGGCCAAGCTACCTGACTGTCAAAGAACTTTGCATTTTTTATGGGGATCGCGGTGAGACATAAGGCAATATATAGGGCCATTTTGCGTCACATAAGGCAAAGGATCAGGGGGACGGTAGATGCAGCGCTAGTTTCACACAATGTTTCGGATGCAAACTGGGGAAGGATAAAAGAGATCCTCTCCCTACACTATGCAGACATAAGAGACATAGAGACACTTGACCAACTACTGACCCAAATGACACAAGGCCGGAAGAAAGTATCCGATTATTACGCTCACATAAATAAACAGCTTTCGTTTATGATCAACACTATTAACAGCGAAAAACACATACATCAGGAAAGGGTTAGGGCACTGGCAGAAGCTCATTGACGAAGAGCTCTAGATATATTCATAAGAGGGTTGAATGTGGATCTTCCGACATTGTTGCTCATTCAAAAGCCCAAGTCCTTTCCGGAAGCATACTCAGCGTGCCTCACGTTCATGAACGTAGAGAGAAGAAACGCCATTTATCATCCACCCCAGACAGCAAATAGGAATGATAGATCGTTCCAGTCTTCAGCTCCGCGATACCTTCCACGTGTCGAAAAAAATTATGCTGGCATATGCCAGAATACTGTACAGAACCAACTCCGATCAAATCGTGGTTATTCGGAATACGGAACGGACAACAATCTTTTACGTAACACACAAGTAGGATCGAACTGATCAGGGTCTGGTCAAACAAGGTACGGTAACCGCTCTGGACAAAGCTGGCGCAGCAGCCCTTCTTCCTCAGACATACAAAGTTTGGATATCGATCCATCCGGACAAAGTCGACAGTCCTTTAACTCTCGAGGACATGGCATGTCAAAGAGAGGACCAGGTTTCTCAAGATTTTCAGAGCAATCGTATGGTAGCCCAATCGAACAGCAGAAGCTATTCCATTTGATGCCTTTTCAAGAGGAAAACGGAAATAGGACTGATGAACAATATATGGACGACCAGATACATTTTACGATAGGGGCCCCCAGTCCGTCGTGCCACACCTAGAATACTCTAAAAAAGCCATGGTATTTTAGAGTTTTTGGTGGATACGGGTACGAATAAAAATTACATAAGTGAGAGTGTAACATGAAATCCAATGCTGGTGGAAAAACCCTTCGATGTAACATCCGCGGGAGGAAAAATCAAAATAAATTAAAAAATTTGTGGAAATTTTTTTTAATTTGTCGATCGCGATTTACCTACCACAATTTTCGTCCTCCCAGGTCTCAATTCTTTCGACGGTATAATAGACGACGACACACTTACGGAGGCCCTGTTAGACAGAGAATTAAATCTTTTAATCCTAAAACCAGATGTAGTGCTGCACTTAAACGAAGGAAACCTCAGCAGGTCAACAGTATCGACTCGTATCCTACCGTCGATTCCAGCATTACTGCCCCCATAAGAAACAAACTTTCAGACATATTTAACAGATTTAGAGAAGTGTTCGGACCAGTTGTTCTCAGCATGGAAGTGAAGAACAGTATTCAGGCGGAAATAAAAACGGTAACGGAAAATCCAGTTTATACAAAAAGCTACCCTTATCTTGTTAATTTGCGAGAAGAGGTCGACAAACAAATCAAAGTATTACTTTCTGACGGAATATTTGGCCCCTCAAAAAGCCCATATAATTCGCTTATATGGGTTGTACCTAAGAAGTCTCAGCCGGATGGTGAGAAAAAGTATAGGATGGTCAAAGATTTCAAAAGGCTAAACGCCATAACTATCCCGAACACATATGAATCCTATTCCGGACATTAATGGTACAATTTCAAGCCTTGGGAATGCAAAATACTTCACCACACTTGACCTAACCCTGGAATTCCACCAAACTCACATGAAGGAGAGTGATATTCCAAAAACAACATTTTCCACTATGAATGTAAAGTACGAGTTTTTGCGACTCCCCTTTGGTCTTAAAAATGCACCCTCTATCTTCCAGCGCATGACAGACGACGTGCTCAAAGAATTGATAGGCCGCATTTGCTTTGTGTACGATATTGAAACAATCCTTTCCAAACTCTCGGCCGCTGGCCTATGGGTAAATTTGGGAAAAACTCAATTCTTGAGGACAAGTGTGGAATTCCTGTGCTACATTGTAACCTCCGACGTAATTTTGCCAAATCCCAAAAAAATTAACTCCATAAAACGCATGTTACCCCCTTCTAATTAAAAGGAGCTTGAGAGATTCCTAGGATTGACATCTTATTACAGAAAATTTATTCGAGACTATGCAAAGTCAAGAATAGAGGAATATAACTACGAACTAAACTATAAACCGGGTAAATCTAACGTGGTTACAGAGGCGCTTTCTAGACTTAAAACACAGGTAAACCAACTAACAGAATCAACGATAACCGCGTCGGAAATTGGTAGTCAAAACGCAACTAGAGGCTCAACTACGGACTCTGCCAGTGAGGGAAAATCCACTTATGATACCGATCATAGCGGTAGGTTACAGATATGTGAGGACCCTCACCCCGGTTATTTGGGACATTACGTTGGAATAGAGGATATTACCGAGCAAGATCTTGTTAAACTACTCAAAGAAAATTAAGAACGAAAGTGATAAATTGGATTAAAATGCCGGAAAATTACTTAGGACTACTCCAAAAGGTGTATTTAGACCATTCATTTACTATAAAATCCGTGTTGCCCAAATTCTCGTGGAAGATCTGCGAAACCCGGATAGGGTGTGTGAGGTTATAATGGAAGAACATAAAAGGGCACACCGAAATGCAGTAGAAAACAGGAAGCATATGTTAGAACGTTACTACTTTCCTGGAATAAGTAATACGATTAAAAAATATATCTTGTCATGTGAAAAATGCAAAATTAGCAAATATGATAGACATCCTAACGCACCAGAGCTACAAAATACACCGGTTCCTTCCCATTCATGTGAAATTATTCACGTAGATATTTTTGAGATCTAAGGGGAAAAGTTTTTGAGCAGAATAGACAAATTTTCAAAGTCACTAAATTATTCCTCATTAAAAACAAGTCAACTTTGCACCTCAAAGGAAAAATAATAAAACTTTTACATTATTTTACAGTCCCTAAAATTTTGGTAGGCGACAATGAACGTGGATTGATAAGTCCGGTGATACAGAATTTGCTGGCATCATTAGGAATTCGGCTTTACCGTACGCCCTCTCAACGGTCAGGTAGAAAGAATTCATTCCACATTAATTGAGATAGTTAGATGTTTAAAGCTTCAGGACAAGGGAATTAGTTAATATCGCAGTGGATCGGTACAACAATCTATTCCACGCAGCTACAAATCGCAAACCCAGCGAAATACTTTTTAACCGTTTAAAAGCTTCCAACTATGAAGAACTCCTCGATAAAAGTAGGAAGATTAATAGGTACCTGAAAGCATTGTTAAAACAAAAAGAAAAATCCCAGAATAATAGACATAACAAGAAAAGAGCCTTACCGGAACGTTATGAAAAAAATGGTGTCATATATGTGAAGGATAGGCAGATAAAAGGCAAACACAAATGTCTTTACAAAAAAGAAGTTGTAGCTAAGGACAATAAAGTCAACACACTTAGTGGTACAAAGATTCACAAACAGCATATAAAAAAACTTAAAACATAAGAACTAATGAAAAGAGCAAAAACCGTGACGTTAACAACAAGAAAAATCGTGCCTTAGTAGGTTGTGGCGCCATCGAATTTGACAAATGGCTACGTTACTCCCAAAATGGATACCCACGATCCCCCATAGCTGGTGCGAGAACAGTTACGCTGCATATAATAAAAATATATAATTAAATTTTGCGCCTAATCCCCAAAAACGATAAGAAATTAACTCTTGCGCCTAATCTGCAGAGAAAAACAAAAAATTACAAAAAATTAATTCTTGCGCTTAATACTTTTATACTTCACGACTTTCAAAAAAAAAAGAAATTTAAATCTTTTTTTATTTCTTTTAATCAATGAAGTTTGCTTATTTGAATCAATCTTATGACTAACTTAAAATTAAATATTACAGTATTACTTATAGCTAATAAAGTGCTAACCTTGCACTTGATATTGACATGTATGTTTTATTATAACTAATAAAATGCTAACTTTGCACATCCGCATAACATGTATAATTCGTTGAATTATATGTTTAATAAATTTTACAGTATTACTTAAAAATGCTAGCATTGCACATTCACATAAGAGGTAAAATTCGTTGCAGTATTATTTATAACTAAAGAAATGCTAACTTTGCATATTCGCATAAAAAGATATTGACATGAATGTTTTATATGTTTTAATATTTAATTGAACAAATTTCAATTCGAAGAATTATTTTCGTTGACGTAAATGCACATAAAATACAATTAAGAAATAAAATGTTAACGTTGCATTTTCGTTAGCGGATATGCACCCAAACAAGTGTAACGATTCTTTGGAAAAAATGTAATTATAAAGTTAATAACATATTGTTACGATTTTGCTGATTAACCTCGATGATTTCTCAAATCCTTCGGGTACGATCTTAATTCGCAGTTTCTTTATTTATAAAGACTTTATTTAATGTCCTTTTATTATTCAATAATTCACAATTCAATTACAATTCACTTTACTATTTACAATTACTTGTATACAACTTTCACAATGTACTGTTTATTACTTCAATGTAATGTAATCTCCAAGGCTTTTACTTCACGACTGATTACTTCTGAAGTCGTGTTTCGTCCTTATATACTTGTTTGCTGCTTGAAAACGAAACCCCCGGAATAATCACGTCGTTATGATAATCGCGTCGTTACAATAATCGTCTCGTTACGATAATCGTCTCGTTTACCATAATCGTCTCGTTTACGCTCTAGAACATGCCAGTAGTCGGCTCCTCTCTTTCATCTGTCATTCGCTTCGCATTTTCGCCACACTGCCCTCCACCTAAGTCTGATCGTCCCGATCAGACACATTCGCTGTTCCAAACGCAGCAAGCCTCTCTAGGTGGACCACTTTCATCTTGTTTCTCGGCCTCCCTACAGTTTGGATTCGATACACCACGTCGTTTAGTCGTTTGATTATCTTGTATGGACATTCCCAATTGCATTGAAGTTTTGGGGACAAAGCCCTCTTCTGTTGTGGATTGTACAGCAACACCAAATCTCCATTTTGGGATTCTTCGGAGTTCATCGCCTTGTCATACCCAGCCTTCATTTTGTCACTCATAATTTGGGTTCGCTGCCTCACAAGAGCATGTATCTCTCTTAACTCTTCCTCGAGAACAGTAGACGCTTCTTTCCCAATTCTTCTCGCATCACCAGTTATTCCAAATTTTAAATCGCTGGGCAACCGAAGTTCACTACCAAACAGTATCCTGGCAGGTGTTTGACCTGTTGTTTCATGCACTGCGGACCGATATCCCATCAGGAAAAGCGGTATGTGCACATCCCAATCATCTTGATGCTTGTCCACTACTTTCCGCAAGTGCTCTTCCAGGGTCCGGTTGAATCGCTCTACCATGCCATTGTAGTATACCAAGCGCTAATTATGTAATTGCTTTTTAATAAATTCTTTTCCAACACTTTTTAATAATGTAGATATATAATAATATAAACAAATAACCAAACGAAGCAGTAATAAGTCCAATCGAAGCGTTTATGCTGAGGATACATTTTTACATACTTATTACATATGTATATGTGTGAGCGACCGATTGAATTCGAATGCGCTTACAGATATACATAATGCGCTTACATATCTACATGTACCTAGTATATAGTGTTTAATGTAATGTAGCAAATAAGAATGTATATAACCAAAAATTTGTATAAAATAAAGAAGTTTAATAAAGCAAGATTGATTCTTTATTTATTGTTTAAACATTGAAGTCTTTACAATATTATATGGCCATCCTGCCTATAACATTACCGGCAGCCGAAAGCTATATGGCGATCCTGCCTATAACATTACCGGCAGCCGAAAGCTATATGGCGATCCTCCTATAACATAACTGGCTGACTAATCAGCCGAAAGTTATATGGACGAACAGCCGAAGGCCATATTGGACGAACCTTTGAATTTCAAAAAAAAAAATTTCAGAGTATAAGCTTGAAAATCAAGAATAAAAAAAAATATTTGGAAACAACGCGAAGTATTGAAAATCGATCTGGGCGCTAACAAAGCAAGCAAGTGAGTTTATCATAATCACAGCGGAAAATAGCAGCAGCAGCTATCAGAGCGGTGAGAAGAAGTTTATTCAGCAACAAAAGTAAAAAGCATAAAGAGTCAACAAGGCGACACTGCGTTCCAGTCACCGTCCAAGCAGCAAGCGAAATTAGCTTCAACTGGACAATCAGTTCATAAATTTAACATAAAGCAATTGAACTGAACAACACTTGAAAAACAAAATAAAAATGTGCGCAAGGATCATAAATTTATCAGCAGCTAGAAGTTGTTGTTGAGTTTGGAGTTATCTACATACATAAATACAGTTTATACTGAAGCAGTTGAGTGAGTTAACCACTCACCACACTCAAAAACATTTTTTTTGTATTGAAATTGATATTTCCTTAAAATTGATATTGAAAGCCAACAGTTATTTGCAAATTTTATTGATTGTTCTATTGTCAACAAGTTGTGTTAAGCATATATATACTTACAAAAACAAATATATATATATATCGTTATAATTAGCTAAAATTAAAACTTCTGGCCAGCCTAACGGCAGCCTATTGACGAGCAAGAATTATATTCCTGCTGTTAAAACAAATTTTTTTTCCCTTCCGATAAAATTTGAAAAAGAATACTGTTTTTATTTTATTCAAATATTTAATTTTAGTCAAATTTTTTAAACATGAGCATAAATAGACAGGTTAGGTCTTCTGAATTACAAAAAGAAGAAAGCGCATTGCCCGATGACCTTGATTACGAAGCTATCAACAGTACCATTGATAATTTAGATTGTGAAAACTTAGAAAAAAAAAAAAGAAATTTAAAAGATTACAGTAAGGAAGAAAAAGAACTTTTAGTATGGTTGAAAAAATGGTGGGAGCACATAGGTATGGCTAGGGAACCAACCCTTGAAGACGTCAGGTATCCTACAAAATTGGTAGAAGAAACTAGGAGAGGTTTAATAAAATATGACCTATCGGAACCATAGATAAAAGAAAAATTGCTTTTAAGAAAAGACTTATTAATAAATAAATATAAATAAAAATAAATAAAATAAAAAATAAAAATATTTTATAAGTTTTTGCATTGGAAAAGTTTTTTTTTTACAATGGGAGGCCAAGAATCCAAATTGGAAAAGCCTAATGCTAATGTAATTAATTCAGTCCAAATAGTTGACCACACTGAGGCACTAAATTTTATTAAAATCTTGTTAATAATATTAACAATTTGCACTTGCCTCAATTTATTACTCAAGTTATATTCGTCTCACAGCAAATTTTTAAAGAAAAAATACATGAGCCGAGCAGATGGTATAGACAAAGTCTAAACCCAAGGGAAAAATATATACCCCAATGGACAAATGGGAAACCATTCTGAATACACTGGTGGAAGAGAAGACTTTGGCGGAAAAATCCTATAAGTGTATTAATAAGAATACAACCATACAACGAGTTACTGTGTTAAAGCATCTCAACACAATATTACAGTCATTAAATAACATAGGAAAGACTATACAAGGGGTCTACAGAAAATTGACTGCCAATCATCAGCTAGAAACACAACAATATTTTTCCAGTGCAGGGACAAATTAGTATCCTCACTAGGTAGATATAACATCGAGGCATTGGTCCCAAATACATTTGAAAAAGAAATTGAAATAAATTTTTCTGTCTTATTGCCGGAGATTCAACCCAATTTAGGGGAAGCTTTAAAAATTGAAATTATTGATAAAAATTCGCAAACAGAAAGCGACAAAATGCCACTGACAAACGTGGAATTTATTAAAACTGCATCATCGATCTTACCAGATTTCGATGGAAAATCTGAAAATCTGTTCAGTTTTCTGGATACCCTTGATATCCTGGAGCAAATCAAGGATAGTCATGAGGCTATCGCAGTATCTATGATAAAGACTAAACTCAGGGGGACAGCTAGAAACATAATAAGCACTGAATCTTCCATTCAGGAAATTAAACAAAGATTAAAGTCAAAAATTAAGGGTGAATCAGTGGAAGTTTTGACAGCAAAACTCCTGAACATCCAACAACGCAGTAAAACGGCAAATCAATACACTGCTGAGATTGAAAAGCTCACAAAATCGTTGGAAGGAGCATACATATCTGACGGACTAACACCAGAGTTAGCAAACAAGTATGCTACACAATCAGCTGTGAAGGCTATGTGTAAAAACTGCTCCAACGACAAAGTAAAAACAATTATGCAAGCTGGAACGTTCACCTCAATGAACGAAGCGGCATAAAAATTTACCAACAGTTGCACAGAAATAACTGGCAACCCAAATTCACTCTTGCATATACGCCAACAAAATTACTTTCGAGGTAACTTCCGCAGGAATTATCAAAATAGTAATTATAGAGGAAATCAGAGGCGTACATTTAACAATTATGGCAACAACAATAATAACAATAGTAATAACCGAACAAATAACCAAAGATCTGGTAGAAGCTTTGGATCACGAGGTTATAACCGTAATAACACCAGAAATGTAAGAAATGTTATCCAACAGGAAAACCAGCAAACTCCACCTCAATAAATAAAAAATTATATGTTTTCAATTTACACATCAATAGCTACATATCTTCCAGGACAACTCTGAATGATTGTATCACAACCCTCCTGATCGATACAGGAGCAGATATTTCAATTATAAAAAAGGGTCAAATTGACAGTCATGTCACTATTAATAATTCACAAAAAACCGATTTAAAAGGAATTGGTCAAGGCATTACAAGCACTATTGGCACGGTTAAAGCAGATTTTAAGGATGATTACCTATTGATTAAACACAAATTTCATGTAGTAGAAGACAATTTTCCAATTCCATTTGATGGAATACTAGGTTTGGATTTCATTAAAAAATATAATTGCATTTTAGATTACCAAAAAGAAGGGGACACCCTAATATTAAGACAATATGATTACCCAGAAAATATAATAATTCAAATGACTAATAAACCAACAATAAACAGTATATCAATTCCCGCAAGATCGGAAGTAGTCCGACAAATCCACATTAAAAATCACAATTCTGAACTACTAATTCCACAACAAGAATTATCTGAAGGCATCTTTATTGCAAACACCTTAGCAGATTCAAACGAAACACTTGTTAGAATTATAAGTACAACCGGTAAAAATGCAATACTCAAAGACTTCAATATGCGTACAGAAAATTTGAGCGATTATACAATAATAAATAATAATAAATTTGAAAAAGAGGCCAGCAATAAAGAAAAATTAGAGAGATTAAATAAAAAATTTCCACACTTTGCAAATAAATCACTTAAATGCACTATGTGCAGAATTCAATGACATTTTCTCATTAGAAACAGAATCAATTACCACTAATAATTTTTACAAACAAAAACTTCATATGAAAGACAATAACCTTGTTTACGTAAAAAACTACAGAATACCAGAAGCCCACAAGAGCGAAATAAATAAACAAGTAAATAAATTAATTAAAGACGACATAATAGAACCTTCAATGTCAGAATTTAATAGTCCAATTTTATTAGTACCCAAAAAATCACTCCCAAATCACCAAGAAAAAAGATGGAGAATGGTTGTCGACTACAGACAAGTAAATAAAAAACTAACTGCAGATAAATTTCCGTTGCCAAGAATTGATGACATACTAGATCAATTAGGAAGAGCTAAATATTTTTCATGCTTGGATTTAATGTCCGGCTTTCACCAAATAGATCTAAGCCCAGAGTCAAGGGATATCACATCCTTTACAGCAGATAATGGTACTTATCGTTTCAAAAGATTGCCGTATGGTCTTAAAGTAGCCCCGAACTCATTCCAAAGAATGATGACATTAGCATTTGCAAGCTTAAAGCCTTCACAAGCATTTTTGTACATGGACGATTTGGTCGTTTGGGATGCTCCGAAAAGCATATGATTAAAAACTTACGGGATGTATTCGAAACTTGTAGGAAGTATAATTTAAAATTACATCCGGATAAATGCCTATTTTTCAGCCAGGAAATAACAAACCTTGGTCACAAATGTACAAGTAAAGGAATTTTACCAGACCCCAGTAAGTTCGAAATTGTCAAAAATTACCCAACCCTTAAAAATTCAGATGAAGCAAAAAGATTCGTCGCATTATGCAATTATTACAGAAGATTCATTCCAAATTTTGCAGAGTACTATAGAATATTAACAAGACTTTGTAAGAAAAATGTAGTTTTAGATTGGACAAAGGATTGTGAAAAATCCTTTGACTACTTGAAAGCTGCATTAATAAGTCCTAATATTCTACAATATCCCGATTTCGGTAAACAATTTTGCATAACAACAGATGCTAGCGGTTATGCTTGTGGGGCAGTTTTGAGTCAAGAGTATGAAAGAAAGCAATTACCAATTGCCTATGCATCTAGATCGTTCACAAAAGGCGAAGTTAATAAAGCAACAATTGAAAAAGAATTGGCGGCCATTCATTGGGCCATAACATATTTTAGACCATACGTTTATGGCAGAAAATTTTTGGTCAAGACAGGCCATAGACCCTTAACATTCCTATTTTCGATGAAAAACCCTTCATCAAAGTTAACTAGAATCAGATTGGATTTGGAAGAATATGATTTTGAGGTGGAGTATATAGCAGGAAATCAGAATTACGTAGCAGACGCATTATCACGCATAGATATCAAAAATCTAAAGCAAATATCTGTAGAAGCGTGTAAAATAATAAAAGTTACGACTAGATCGGAAACTAATAAAAATTATAAAAATAAAGATTCCAGTAACAAAAATGAAGAAATAAAGTCATAAAGAGAACCCAATAATATATGAAGCGCTAAATAAATGTGAAGTAAAGAGACTAGTCCAGCTCGTTTTCGATCCTCCAAAATTATGTTTAAAAAGGGAAAGAAAATTCGTAGCAAAATTAATATAAAAAACCTAATTGTTGAGGCGAAGATTGACTTAGGTCAATTCTTTGCCAGGCTAATCGAAGAAGCCGGCAATTTGGGAATTGGAAAAATACAGTTGTCCTTAGGAGACAAATTGTTTAAGAATAATTATACCCGGGTAGACACGTTTAAAGAAATTGGTACCAAAGTTCTCAAAAATTTAATTATAGTATTAACTCCGGAGGTTATGCATGTGACAAATAACAAAGAAATTAAAGAAATTCTTCATAAATACCACGACGATCCTGTTTTTGGTGGCCACCCAGGAATAAATCGTACGTCAAGCAAAATAATACAAAAATATTACTGGAATAATATGAAAAATGACATAAGAAAATATATCAAAAATTGCATGCACTGCAATAAAAATAAAATCAATAAACACCTGAAAGAACGAATGACTATAACGGAAACACCACCAAAGGCTTTCGATATAGTACAAATTGGCACAATAGGACCATTACCAAAATCGATACATGGAAATGAATATGCGGTCACTATTATATGTGACCTAACCAAATATTTGGTTACAGTGCCTGTCCAAAGCAAACATGCTCTAGCAGTTGCTAAGGCTGTATTTGAACATTTCATTTTGATTTATGGTTGTATGAAAACAATTATGACGGATATGGGAACCGAATACAAAAATAGTTTATTTGAGGAATTATGCAAGCTCTTAGAAATAGAGCATAAAACCTCAACACCCTACCACCATCAAACTTTAGGTACTGTTGAACGCAGCCATAGAACATTCAATGAATATGTGCGCTCCTACATATCCATTGACAAAGACGATTGGGATGAGTACCTTAAATATTTTTCGTATTGTTACAATACAACACCTTCAACAGTTCACGGCTATTGTCCTTTTGAACTAGTTTTTGGAAAGACACCTTTGACTTACGAATTTTTAAAAGAAAATGTAATAATGTAAAAGCTAGGAAATTAGTACAGGAATCTAAGCAAAAACAAAAAATTAACTATGATAGAAATGTTCAGTATAAGGAAATAAACATAGGAGATTTAGTATTAGTTAAAAATGAAGCAGGTCATAAGTTAGAAAGTAGATATAAAGGGCCCTATAAGGTAGACAATATAGATAGAAATAATAATTTTACTTTAATTCCATATAATATAGAACATATTGACAAGAATTACAATTTTACGTTAGTAAAAATAGTAAAATAAGGAAATCGTAATACATAAGAATAGGCTAAAGCTATTTGAATAAGGTCATTTCTCTTTTTCATTATTGTTTAACTCATAAAAATATGATGCTCAAATAACTGAAAGTAAAATTTTAAAATGTTTACCTCAACAAATCATACAAATACGAAACTCATAAAAACGAAAATGTTCATTACACTTACTCATAAGTTTTTACAATAAACTCTTTATTTACATTTAGAAACCAACAAATAAAAATTTGAGCACTTAAAAAAAAAAGTATAAAAAACCACAACTTTGTAACAAGTAATTACCAAACATAAAAAAAGCAATAAAATATAAGTCATTAAATGAAATAGAATCGCTTATTCATTTATTAGAAACGTATAAACGATTCTTTTTGAGAAATGAGGTGTAGTATACCAAGCGCTAATTATGTAATTGCTTTTTAATAAATTCTTTTCCCACACTTTTTAATAATGTAGATATATAATAATATAAACAAATAACCAAACGAAGCAGTAATAAGTCCAATCGAAGCGTTTATGCTGACGATACATTTTTACATACTTATTACATATGTATATGTGTGAGCGACCGATTGAATTCGAATGCGCTTACAGATATACATAATGCGCTTACATATCTACATGTACCTAGTATATAGTGTTTAATGTAATGTAGTAAATAAGAATGTATATAACCAAAAATTTGTATAAAAGAAAGAAGTTTAATAAAGCAAGATTCATTCTTTATTTATTATTTACACATTGAAGTCTTTACAATATTATACCATCTGATTGAGGATGCAGGGCTGTCGTTCGGGTTTTGCGAATACCAAGTATCTGGCACATCTCCTGGAACACCGCCGATTCAAAGTTTCTTCCTTGGTCTGAGTGCAATTCTATAGGCGCACCGTATCTGGTAACCTAATTGTGAGTGAATGCATCCGCAACTGTTTTCGCTTCCTGGTTTGGAATTGGGTAGACCTCAGGCCATTTACTAAAGTAGTCCATAACCACAAAAACGTATTTGTTTCCTTGTTTGCTTATAGGGAATGGACCAGCTACATCCATGGCAACCCGCTCAAATGGTGCACCTGAGTTATACTGCTTCATCTGCCCATGACTTCGTGACTTTGGCCCTTTAGCTGCTATGCACTACTTGCAGTTAACAATCCACTCAGCGATCGACTGACGACAGCCAACCCAATAGAACCGCTGCTTGATCCTCTCCAGCGTTTTTGTAATGCCTAGGTGCCCTCCACTAGGACCATTATGGAATTCCTTAAGAATATCCGGAATTCTTAACCTCGGAACTACTATAAGTTTCTGTGAGCGGCCAGTGCTCTTCACTTTCCCATACTCTATGCAAACAGCCAGATATAAACTCTAAACTGTTCCATTGTGCCCAGTATGCTTTCGCGATGGGACTTTCCGCTGCCATTTGTTCTTTACTTGGCCGTCTGTTCACCTCCAATCCGCGCATTACCAATTCCAAGTCCGGATCTTCTTGCTGACATTTCCTTAAGTGACTTGCCTCCCACTCTTCTGCTGATGTAACTGTCATTAGCCGGACGTCTATTGTGTCTTCCTTAGCCTCGGCTTTTGAGCAATGCTTACATTCCAAACTACATGGTCGACGGGACATAGCGTCAGCATTTCCGTGCGTATTACCCTTGCGGTGCTCGATGGTGAAGTCATAACTTTGCAGCCTCTCAATCCACCGTGCAAGCTGCCCTTCGGGATTCTTGAACTGTAGTAGCCACCTCAGCGCTGCATGATCCGTTCTAACGCGGAAATGTTGACCATACAGATATTTGTGGAAGTGTTTAATGCAATCCACCAACGCTAATAGTTCTCTCCGCGTTATGCAGTAGTTCCGCTCTGGTTTCCCAATAGACCGGCTATAATAGGCAACTATCTTCTCCTGCCCATCAATCACTTGCGAAAGTACACCTCCTATTCCATAACCACTAGCATCTGTGTCCAGAATAAATGTTGCACCTGGAACCGGGTACGCTAGCATAGGTGCAGTGCATAGTCGTTCTTTCAAAGCTTGAAAAGCCTCCTCTTGCTCAGTTTTCCATTCGAAAGATCTATTTTTCCTTGTGAGTTCATGGAGACTATGAGCTACGCTGGCGAAATTCGGAACAAAGCGGCGATGGTAAGTACACAGCCCAAGGAAACTTCTTAATTCATGCAAATTTCTGGGTCTCGGCCAATACGTCACTGCTTCTATTTTTTCCTTCGCAGTACAAACGCCTTTCGTGGTTACTTGATGACCTAAATAATTCACCTCCTTCTTGAATAAAGAGCACTTCTTAGGACTTGGTTTAAGACCAGCGCCAGCTATTCTCTGGAAAACTTCTTCCAAATTACTCAGATGTTCGTCGAAGCTCTTTCCCAATACGATAATCGTCTCGTTTACGCTCTAGAACATGCCAGTTGACGCTCCGACGAAATTATATTATTTTTTCTGGGTTATTTATAGTGGTTTCATTTTTTAATTGAAGGCTTGGAATATATATTGTTTGTCTGTTCTTAAATGAGTATATAAAAATAACTAAGATACATATTGATATGATAATTGAGATATCTATGCTATAACTAATTATTTTCGAATTTTCATCTGTATGCAGTACTTGTTGCAGTGTTTTTTCGTACTCTATTTGTTTTAGATATAAAGATTCAATTTTTATGTCTGCTAGTGTTGTATTACTAGTGTCTTTAATTTTTGTTATAAGATTAAGTAAGATAATTTTATCGTACAATTTTATTTTAACATTGGTAAAAGTTTTATTCAACACGTCTATTTTACAATTTTCAAATTTGATTAAATAATTTCCAGTAATTTGCAATTTAGCTTTGTTGCAGTTATGGGATATTGTATTGTTAAAGTGCTTAAGAACTAATATTCCAGGAATTATTTCAATTATTTATTGTGTATTTAATGTTTGCATTTTGCAATTAGCTTCTTCAAAGTTTAGTATATTATTTAAACAATTATTGTTAATTGTTATAAAATTTAGATTATCCTTAATATATGTACTATAAATTTTGTTTTCTAAATCTATGAGAACATCAGAATGGAACAGAAATGTAGTTATTTAACTTTTGCTTTGATTGTGGGGTTACTTTTATCTTGGTATTTCTTTTGTGGTCTTATATGTGTTTTGTAATACTTATCACCTGTCTTTGTGTTCTCTATGTGATCTTCATCAATTTTCTTGGATTCTATCTTTCTATATTTCCTATGATTTTTGCCCCCTCGAATTTCTCTTATGTAGTTAATACCTTCATCTATCTCTATTGCAGTCCTATTTTTTTTATTAAGTTTACTCTTATAACTCTCGTTTTTTTCTTTAGTATTAAATCATGTATCTCTGGATATTTTCCTTCATTTACTTTACCGTTGACGAAATCCATTGGTTTAGTTTGTGTAGTACTATGAATAGTGTTGTTAAAAAACCTATAACATGAGATATTTTCTCCTTTGTCGTTTCGTTTCTAGACTGTTCAACATATCGTACTAGTCTTGAGTGTTCATTCAGTGTATTATGGCGTCTTTCGACATCCGCAATTGACGTATGGTTACTATTTGAAGTGTAGTATATTTTAATATTCTCTTTCTTTAAGAATTCCTGCATCGGAATGGCTTTAAATCCCAACTCGTTGTCCGCAACAATTTTTTCTATTTACCCAAATGTGCTAGTATATTGAATCAATTTCGTTTTAAAATCCACCCATGATCTTCCATTAATATTGTAAGCTATCGCATGCTTGGTAAACTTATCAATCATGGTTATATATAACTGTTTCTCTAATGTGTAGAAAACGTCTAAGTGTAATATTTTTCTAGGTCTTGTGGGTGTTTCCGTTAGTTTGTAAGGTATTCTAGGTGGTCTTCTGTCATACTTTTCTAGAGTACATACCTCACAGTTGTTCATAAACTGGGTTATTCTTATTTTAAGTTTGGGGTTATAAATTCTTGTTCTTAGTTCCTCGAACACTGATTGAATCCCTCTGTGGTTTTTGCTTAAATGTTCTTCTTCAATTATTTTTGTAAGTTCAGATGTTCGTCGAAGCTCATTCCCAATACGATAATCGTCTCGTTTACGCTCTAGAACATGCCAGTTGACGCTCCGACGAAATTATATTATTTTTTCTGGGTTATTTATAGTGGTTTCATTTTTTAATTGAAGGCTTCGAATATATATTGTTTGTCTGTTCTTAAATGAGTATATAAAAATAACTAAGATACATATTGATATTATAATTGAGATATCTATGCTATAACTAATTATTTTCGAATTTTCATCTGTATGCAGTACTTGTTGCAGTGTTTTTTCGTACTCTATTTGTTTTAGATATAAAGATTCAATTTTTATGTCTGCTAGTGTTGTATTACTAGTGTCTTTAATTTTTGTTATAAGATTAAGTAAGATAATTTTATCGTACAATTTTATTTTAACATTGGTAAAAGTTTTATTCAACACGTCTATTTTACAATTTTCAAATTTGATTAAATAATTTCCAGTAATTTGCAATTTAGCTTTGTTGCAGTTATGGGATATTGTATTGTTAAAGTGCTTAAGAACTAATATTCCAGGAATTATTTCAATTATTTATTGTGTATTTAATGTTTGCATTTTGCAATTAGCTTCTTCAAAGTTTAGTATATTATTTAAACAATTATTGTTAATTGTTATAAAATTTAGATTATCCTTAATATATGTACTATAAATTTTGTTTTCTAAATCTATGAGAACATCAGAATGGAACAGAAATGTAGTTATTTAACTTTTGCTTTGATTGTGGGGTTACTTTTATCTTGGTATTTCTTTTGTGGTCTTATATGTGTTTTGTAATACTTATCACCTGTCTTTGTGTTCTCTATGTGATCTTCATCAATTTTCTTGGATTCTATCTTTCTATATTTCCTATGATTTTTGCCCCCTCGAATTTCTCTTATGTAGTTAATACCTTCATCTATCTCTATTGCAGTCCTATTTTTTTTATTAAGTTTACTCTTATAACTCTCGTTTTTTTCTTTAGTATTAAATCATGTATCTCTGGATATTTTCCTTCATTTACTTTACCGTTGACGAAATCCATTGGTTTAGTTTGTGTAGTACTATGAATAGTGTTGTTATAAAAACCTATAACATTAGATATTTTCTCCTTTGTCGTTTCGTTTCTAGACTGTTCAACATATCGTACTAGTCTTGAGTGTTCATTCAGTGTATTATGGCGTCTTTCGACATCCGCAATTGACGTATGGTTACTATTTGAAGTGTAGTATATTTTAATATTCTCTTTCTTTAAGAATTCCTGCATCGGAATGGCTTTAAATCCCAACTCGTTGTCCGCAACAATTTTTTCTATTTACCCAAATGTGCTAGTATATTGAATCAATTTCGTTTTAAAATCCACCCATGATCTTCCATTAATATTGTAAGCTATCGCATGCTTGGTAAACTTATCAATCCTGGTTATATATAACTGTTTCTCTAATGTGTAGAAAACGTCTAAGTGTAATATTTTTCTAGGTCTTGTGGGTGTTTCCGTTAGTTTGTAAGGTATTCTAGGTGGTCTTCTGTCATACTTTTCTAGAGTACATACCTTACAGTTGTTCATAAACTGGGTTATTCTTATTTTAAGTTTGGGGTTATAAATTCTTGTTCTTAGTTCCTCGAACACTGATTGAATCCCTCTGTGCTTTTTGCTTAAATGTTCTTCTTCAATTATTTTTGTAAGTTCAGATGTTCGTCGAAGCTCTTTCCCAATACGATAATCGTCTCGTTTACGCTCTAGAACATGCCAGTTGACGCTCCGACGAAATTATATAATTTTTTCTGGGTTATTTATAGTGGTTTCATTTTTTAATTGAAGGCTTCGAATATATATTGTTTGTCTGTTCTTAAATGAGTATATAAAAATAACTAAGATACATATTGATATGATAATTGAGATATCTATGCTATAACTAATTATTTTCGAATTTTCATCTGTATGCAGTACTTGTTGCAGTGTTTTTTCGTACTCTATTTGTTTTAGATATAAAGATTCAATTTTTATGCCTGCTAGTGTTGTATTACTAGTGTCTTTAATTTTTGTTATAAGATTAAGTAAGATAATTTTATCGTACAATTTTATTTTAACATTGGTAAAAGTTTTATTCAACACGTCTATTTTACAATTTTCAAATTTGATTAAATAATTTCCAGTAATTTGCAATTTAGCTTTGTTGCAGTTATGGGATATTGTATTGTTAAAGTGCTTAAGAACTAATATTCCAGGATTTATTTCAATTATTTATTGTGTATTTAATGTTTGCATTTTGCAATTAGCTTCTTCAAAGTTTAGTATATTATTTAAACAATTATTGTTAATTGTTATAAAATTTAGATTATCCTTAATATATGTACTATAAATTTTGTTTTCTAAATCTATGAGAACATCAGAATGGAACAGAAATGTAGTTATTTAACTTTTGCTTTGATTGTGGGGTTACTTTTATCTTGGTATTTCTTTTGTGGTCTTATATGTGTTTTGTAATACTTATCACCTGTCTTTGTGTTCTCTATGTGATCTTCATCAATTTTCTTGGATTCTATCTTTCTATATTTCCTATGATTTTTGCCCCCTCGAATTTCTCTTATGTAGTTAGTACCTTCATCTATCTCTATTGCAGTCCTATTTTTTTATTAAGTTTACTTATATAACTCTCGTTTTTTTCTTTAGTATTAAATCATGTATCTCTGGATACTTTCCTTCATTTACTTTACCGTTGACGAAATCCATTGGTTTAGTTTGTGTAGTACTATGAATAGTGTTGTTATAAAAACCTATAACACGAGATATTTTCTCCTTTGTCGTTTCGTTTCTAGACTGTTCAACATATCGTAGTAGTCTTAAGTGTTCATTCAGTGTATTATGGCGTCTTTCGACATCCGCAATTGACGTATGGTTACTATTTGAAGTGTAGTATATTTTAATATTCTCTTTCTTTAAGAATTCCTGCATCGGAATGGCTTTAAATCCCAACTCGTTGTCCGCAACAATTTTTTCTATTTACCCAAATGTGCTAGTATATTGAATCAATTTCGTTTTAAAATCCACCCATGATCTTCCATTAATTTTGTAAGCTATCGCATGCTTGGTAAACTTATCAATCATGGTTATATATAACTGTTTCTCTAATGTGTAGAAAACGTCTAAGTGTAATATTTTTCTAGGTCTTGTGGGTGTTTCCGTTAGTTTGTAAGGTATTCTAGGTGGTCTTCTGTCATACTTTTCTAGAGTACATACCTCACAGTTGTTCATAAACTGGGTTATTCTTATTTTAAGTTTGGGGTTATAAATTCTTGTTTTTAGTTCCTCGAACACTGATTGAATCCCTCTGTGGTTTTTGCTTAAATGTTCTTCTTCAATTATTTTTGTAAGTTCAAGCTCGTCTTTTATGTCGTCTAGTTTTTTAAAGCACCTAATTAATTTGAACTCGTTATTACTTGAGAAGAATTCTCTATAGGTATCCCTGAAAGTATTGTAAAATTCATCTTCTATTAGGACGGCATTTACCTGACTTGGGTGACAGTGGTTTTTCAAGATCATAATTGCATATTCTTTATCTAATTCCTTAATTGCTATTGTTTTCCTAATGTTCTTAAAAGTAGTTTCGGTTTTTATCCGTGCTGATCCGGAATGACTTTTTTTTATGATGACTTGATTTTTAAAAAAAATTATAGGACAAGCACTCTCTGTTAAATTTGGTTGGATAGTTTCTAGCGAGTTAATATTGACTGCTTCTTTTTCGATTCTGTCCGTTCGTCCGCATTAATATTTTTCGTCTCTTTTTTGTACTTTATCTCATAGTCAAATTCTGACAGTTTTAGTATCCACCTGACTAATTTTGAGTTTGGTTCCTTAATTGAAAAAAGCCAAGTTAGTGGCTTGTGGTCCGTTTCGATTGTAAATTTTCGACCGAAAAGGTATGGTCGGAAATATTTAGTAGCCCAGACGATGGCTAAAAGCTCTTTCTCAATAGTGCTATAATTACACTCATGTTAGTTGAGGGTACGGCTTGCATAGCAAATGGGATGGTTTTCTTGTGAAAGTATTGCTCCTAAAGCGAAATTACTTGCGTCTGTAGTGAAAGTGAATTTTTTTGAAAAATTTGGATATGCTATTTGGATATCATGCGTTAGCAATATTCTGAGAGTGTTGAAACTCTCTAAGTACTGTGGGTCAACAATATTTATTTTGGCATTTTTCTTTAAATATTTAGTCATAGGTTTAGCAATCATTGAATAATCCTTTATGAATCTGCGATAGTAACCAGTTAAGCCAAGGAATTGTTTAATTTGTTTAGGTGTTTTTGGTATAGGGAAATTGATTACGCATTCTATTTTTTTCGGACTGGGTTTTATACCCTCTAATGTCACGATGTGACCAAGGAACTCGGTTTCCTCTTCGGATTTGTCTAGTTGTATTTTGAGGTTGGCTTCTTGTAACCGATTAAAAATAAGTTTTATTGAATTAATGTGTTCTTGTAAAGAAGTCGAAAATATTATTACGTTGTCCAGGTAAACTAGACAGATTTTGTTGATATAATCTTTAAGTACGTGATTCATTAACCTTTGAAATGTCGCTGAGGCCGTCTTTAGCCCAAATGGCATTCGTGGGAATTGATAGTGTCCTCCTTCGACGGTGAAGGCGGTCTTCTGAATATCTTCCTCCTTAATCTCTATTCGTGAAATCCTTTCGCCAAATCCAAAGTGGTGAAATACTGGCATCTTCCCAGTTTGTCAAGGATTTCATCGATATTTGGAATGGGATATCTGTCATCTATGGTTACTTCATTGAGTTTCCGATAATCGATGACAAGCCTCCATTTGGGGTTTCCACTTGCATCGGCTTTCTTCGCTACGATCCAAATGCGTGCAGAGTAAGGAGAATTGCTATGTCTAATAATGTTATTATCAATTTATACTTGGACTTCATGTTTGTGTACAAAAGGGTAACGATATGATTTAGTGTGTATGGGAATATTGTTTGTGGTCCTAATTTCATGCTTTATAGCTGAAGTAAAGGTTAGTTTATTGTTTTCTTGATAAAATATATCTGAATATTTTTTCACTACTTTTAAAAGTTCTGTCTTCTCTTCGGAATTAAGATGTTCCGTTCGGATTTGTTCAAGAAGTGGTTTAGGTTAATTTTTTTCTATTATGCTGAAATTTTCGTGGTCTACCTTCTGCGTAGTTACACGATTATTTTCGGACAATAAATTAATATATACTGCTTGATTTTCTGTATTTAGGATGCCTTCATTTAAAATAATTGAATAATTTTCTTCCTTAAAATAAATTAACTCGGAGTCATTTGGTGTCTGTATCCGTTTTCGTTTTCAAAATGCATTGGCAATGTCTCATTACCAATGGTTATTTCTCTTTTCTTATAATCTATAAGCGCATTAAATGGTCTTAATATATCATTGCCAATTAGGCCATCGTAGAAGTTATGGAATTTTGTTATGTAAAACTCGAGCGTTTCACTCGATCCGTTAGTATTAAATTCCTTAAAAGTGGTTAAAATGGTTCTAATAAGAATTGGTTTGTTTCGAAGATTCTTTTTGGGTGACAAATTCCTGGGTTGAGGATGGAATTTGTTGCTCCTGTATCAATTATTAATTTTAAAAATCCTAATTAAGTATTAATTTTTATAAATAAAAGTTTGTATCCGAGGCGAGTTCCCGAAAATTTTCCGTTATTTCGATTTTGCCAATGTCCATCGGTTCAAGTTGGTTTCTAAAGTTTTGCCTATTAAGATGGAGGTGAGAATTTTGTGCAAGATTTTGCGCGCTTATTTGCTGGCGATTCCTTTCATGGCTTTGGAATGGTTGTTGGAAATGATTGTTGAAAGGTTGTTGGAAGTTTTTTCTATGATTGTTGAAAGGTTGTTGGAAGTTTCTTCCATGATTGTTAAATGGTGGTTGGGAGTTTCCCTGTTGTATATTGGTCTTGGGTCGGTGATTCCCCCGTTTAATATGGTGTATGTTAGACTGTGTCCTATTCTCGGTATATGCATACCCAGCTTGAAATAGAATGTCCATAGCCTGCTCTAGATCTTCTGGGTAGTTGCTTCTGTTTCCCCTTATATCACGACTAATTTGTTATTTAATCTATGAAACTTGTTCTTCACTTCATTGTAAAAATCTAGTGTATTTGCCTTGAAGGACACACCTCTTAGCTCGTCGAAAAGTTCTTCGCATGATCGTCTGTCTCCGAAATTATTTTGCAGCTTATTTTTTATGACTGTCCAGGAAACCACGTGGCAGTTTATTTCGATCGCCTGCCTCGCTTTTCCTTTGAGTTTTGATTTAATAATGTCGGAAAAACGTAGTTGTGAGAGTTCATCGTACGTGCGTAAATGTGGATATATTCGGTCAACAAGTGTGGTAAATGTCTGTAAGTCCTTTGGGTCTCCCCAAAATTCTGGTAAGGTATTCAAATACTTTAAAGGGTTTATAGTTAATCTGTTAACCTGAGCTTGATCCTGTTCTGCCATTCTCACAAATTTGTTCGTTATATGTATGTATGTATTGTTACGATCTTGCTGATTAACCTCGATGATTTCCCAAATCCTTCGGGTACGACCTCTGGATTGTTAAATAAAATCGCCAACTTAATTTGCAGTTTCTTTATTTATAAAGAATTTAATTAATGTCCTTTTGATTACTCAGTAATTCACAATTCAATTACAATTTACTTTACTATTTACAATCACTTGTATATAACATTCACAATGTACTGTTTTTATTACTTCAATGTAATGTAACCTCCACGAGTTTAATTCACGACTGATTACTCTTGCAGTCGAATGTCGTTTGCTGCTTGAAAAACGAAACCCCTAGAATAATCGCGTCGTTTACGATAATCGCCTCGTTTACGATAATCGTCGTTTACGCTCTAGAACGTGCCAGTTGTCAGCTTCTCTCTTTCATCTGTCATTCGCTTCGCATTTTCGCCACACTGCCCTCCACCTAGTCTGATCGTCCCGATCAGACACATTCGCTGTTCCAAACGTAGCAAGCCTCTCTAGGTGGACCACTTTCATCTTGCTTCCTGGTCTCCCAACATTCTGGATTGGCCCTTTAGTTGCACTGCACTCCTTGCAGTTACCAACCCACTCAGCGATCGATTGACGACAACCAATCCAATAGAACCTCTGTTTGATCTTCTCCAGCATTTTCTTAATGCCTAGATGCTCTCGACAAGGACCATAGTAGAATTCCTTAAGAACATCCGGAATTCTTAACCTCGGAACTACTATAAGCTTCCGAGAGCACTGGCCATCTTCACTTTCCCATACTCTATGCAAACAGCCAGATATCAATTCTAAACTGTTCCATTGTGCCCAGTATGCTTTCGCGATGGGACTTTCCGCTGCCATTTGTTCTTCACATGGCCGTCTGTTCACCTCCAATCCGTGCATTACCAATTCCAAGTCCGGATCTTCTTGCTGACATTTCCTTAAGTGACTTGCCTCCCACTCTTCTGCTGATGTAACTGTCATTAGCCGGACGTCTATTATGTCTTCCTTACCCTCGGCTTTTGAGCAGTGCGTACATTCCAAACTACATGGTCGACGGGACATAGCGTCTGCATTTCCGTGCGTATTACCCTTGCGGTACTCGATGGTGAAGTCATAACTTTGCAGCCTCTCAATCCACCGTGCAAGCTGCCCTTCGGGATTCTTGAACTGTAGTAGCCACTTCAGCGCTGCATGATCCGTTCTAACGCGAAAATGTTGACCATACAGATATTTGTGGAAGTGTTTAATGCAATCCACCAACGCTAATAGTTCTCTCCGCGTTACGCAGTAGTTCCGCTCTGGTTTCCCAATAGACCGGCTATAATAGGCAACTATCTTCCCTGCCCATCAATCACTTGCAAAAGTACCCGTCCTATGCCATAACCACTAGCATCTGTGTCCAGAATAAATGTTGCACCTGGAACCGGGTACGCTAGCATAGGTGCAGTGCATAGTCGTTCTTTTAAAGCTTGGAAAAGCCTCCTCTTGTTCAGTTTTCAACTCGAAAGATCTATTTTTCCTTGTGAGTTCATGGAGACTATGAGCTACACTGGCGAAATTCGGAAAAAAGCGGCGATAGTAAGTACACAGCCCAAGGAAACTTCTTAATTCATGCAAATTTCTGGGTCTCGGCCAATCCATCACTGCTTCTATTTTTTCCTTCGCAGTACACACGCCCTTCGTGGTTACTTGATGACCTAAGTAATTCACCTCCTTCTTAAATAAAGAGCACTTCTTAGGACTTAGTTGAAGACCAGCGCCAGCTATTCTCTGGAAAACTTCTTCCAAATTTCTCAGATGTTTATCGAAACTTTTTCCCAGTACGATGATGTCATCCAGATACACCAAACAAGTCTTCTAGTGTAGTCCTTTGAGCACAGGGTCCATTTGCCTTTCAAAAGTGGCAGGAGCGTTGCATAACGCAAATGGTATTACCGTAAATTACCATAGACCGTTGCCAACACTAAAGACTGCCTTCTCTTTATCATCTTCACTCACTTCTACTTGCCAGTACCCGCTCTTAAGGTCAAGTGTTGAGAACCATTCTGTGCCAGTTAACGAGTCTAATGTATCATCGATCCTGGGCAAAGGATAGCTGTCTTTCTTTGTAACATCATTTAATCTCCGATAGTCCACGCAGAACCGCAACTGGCCATCTTTCTTCTTCACGAGTACCACCGGAGAGCTCCATGGACTTGCCGATGGGTCGATAACATCGCTTTCGCTCATTTCCTTAATTATTTGGCCAACAGCGTCATGTTTGGCTAGTGGAACGCTTCGAGGATCTTGACGAATTGGTCTTGCGTCACCAGTATCAATGCTATGCTTCACTACGTTGGTCCTCCGTGGTTTGTTGCCATCCTTGTCGAATATGTTGGACTATTTACGGATCATCTGGCTGGCCTTGTGCTTGTACTTGTCGTTCAACCCTTGCGTCCATGCATTGATATCTTCCTCCATCTCCTTGCTGCCAATAGAGTCGATTCCATATGAATCATTGCTGTTAATAATGGCTTCTACCTCTTGACATTGCCCTAATACAGTTCCACTAGGAATTTTTACTGATGACCTGAAGTCATTTAATACTCTCACTGGGATGCGTCCATTCTTTCGTGTCTTAGCCAGGGTTTTTCCAATAAGTAAGTCCAGTGTAGAATTTTGTACTGCTTCGAAAACCCACAATTTGTTTGTGCCACAATCTCCATTAATTTTCGCCCAAACAACTGCTTCTGACTTCGGTGGAATCAGTTCATTGCCTTCTAAGACCACTTGGTTGCTGCTGTATGTGAAATCATAGCCAATGTTTAGTGGTACCTCCATGTTCTTATACTCCATAATTTTGTTATTCAAGTCGATCTTGATACCTTCATTCATCAAGAAGTCCACTCCTATAATTACCTCATCCACAATCTGCGCGACTATAAAACTGTGTAACACCGTCACATTTCCGATTGTTACCTCACATGTTACTTCTCCCACTACTTGGGTATCCTCACCAGTCGCCGTTTTCAATATTGCTCCAGGTAAATGTCTACAGGTAATGGTCTCACTTCTTTAGCGATCAGGCCAGTTCGAATGATGGAGTGTGATGCGCCCGTATCCACTGTTAATATTCGCGCTCGTCCATCCACATATCCACCAATAGTAATGTTGCTCGTTTTTCTGCCAATTTGCGAGACGGAGATTATGCTGGAACCAGCATACGCCCCTTTAGACTGGCTCGTTGTAGTTTAACAACCGAGAAGTTGATGGTTTATCCTCCTCAGCCTTCCGTTTGCGATGTCCTTCCTGCATGCTGGAACCCGTTTTGCATTCGCGTGCGAAGTGACCAGGCTTCCCACATTTAAAGCATTTTCCAGCCTGATTCTTGCCACCAGAACGATTCATTCCTTCTAACGAATTTTGAGTTCTCAATATTTCGGTCATCATATCTGCTGTTTCAACCTCCACTTTATTGACTTTGTATGCTGGTCTGCTTATGAGTGCCGCCGTTTCACGTGTTTGAGCATACGCCACTGTTTCAGCGAATGTTAACTTTGGATTCGCATATGTTTCTCGCTTGGTGTAAACGTCTTTATGCCGCTGATGAATTTTTGTATTTTCACCCTTTCGAGATGCTCACCCGATGCGTCTCCGATGGCTAAATGAGCCAATCTCTCAATTTCGGAAGCATATTCCTGTAGAGATTCGTTGGGTTTTTGGTCGCGCTTTTCTAACTCCATCTGGTAAGTTTGTCTTCTGTGTTCGCTACCATAGCGTCTTTCGAGGGCTCGCATCAATCCGTCGTAATCATTTCTCTCATAATCAGGTACAGTTTGCAAAAGTTCTGCCGCAGGTCCTTCCAACACAATGAATAGTGCAGCAGATTTTTCCTCCATGCTCCATTTATTTGTTTCAACTGGAGCTTGAAGACTTGGAAGGGAATTTTTCCGTCAAAAGATGGTGTTTTTACCTTGGGAGCGTTCACTGAAGTGGTTGGACGATTTAACTGCAAATCCCGCACACGACCTTCCAATGCGTTGTTCACTTTGGTCTCAATTAGCTCCTCTATTTTGTCTTGTCGACCGTGCAATTCGTTGACTTTGCTCTCAATTAGTTCCTGTCTTTCCTTAAGGTGTACTCTGTGCATTAAAGCCACCTGTCTGCAAGAGGTGAAAGCTGTAGGGAAAGTTATTTTAAATCAAATTCAGGAATTATTTGATGGGGTGGAATATATATGTTATTGTATTTGCAATATAAAAACAAAAGTTGAATTTTATTCAAAACCAAAGTAGATATATATGATGTAGTATTTAAAAATTCAGGTGAT
This sequence comes from Neoceratitis asiatica, assembly GCA_030068015.2. Classification (NCBI taxonomy): domain Eukaryota; kingdom Metazoa; phylum Arthropoda; class Insecta; order Diptera; family Tephritidae; genus Neoceratitis; species Neoceratitis asiatica. The sequence goes on along the minus strand of CM061530.1, from coordinate 8,236,677 downwards.
TTGAAGGATTTAAATTTAAAAAATATGCATATTGCTTGGGATAAAAATAGCAAGAGCGTTTGTATTATGTGAAATATGTGTTTCCTAATAATATTTGTATTCTCTTCTTTAATCAGTAGTAAAAAATCATTGTAATTGTTGCAGGATCTGTTAATTACCGATTGAAAAATTTTTTATTCATTAATAGTGGACAAAAATAATCAAATTTCCACATATAAAAATACATGTAATTAGGTTTAAAGAATTTCTTCTTCTGACATAAATGAGTCTAGGATAGAAGAGAAAACTTTTGACAAGAGGAGGGTGAAAATAGAGAGTCCTCATCGAGAAAGAATTCACTAATAGTTCACGCGCGAGGTGTTTGTTTTGAATAGCGAACTTAGAAAAGGGAAAAGCAAAAGGGAACTATCAGAAGTTTGTTGTAAAAATTGTGATGTAATGTAAGTTAGATGTTGTGGCTAATTTATTTCATTAATTTTATTGGATGAAAAAATTATATTTGTTTGAGAGAAATTAGTTGAAGTAATGTTGTTGTTGGTTACATCGTTTTTGGTCGTGTTTATTGCTTTTACTTTATCATTGCCGTTTTTGTTTTTGATGATAATTCTTTGTTTGTTCCAATCGAGTTATTTATTTTGTTGTTTACATTTTTTTAACGCATTTGAATTAGTCAAAGCTCCGGAGAGAAAAAAATTCATTTATTCGCGACTTCAATTTTTAATATTTCTTTATCTTGTATGAATTTTAGGTGCTCATAAGAAGATAAAACATGTTCTGAAAGGCAATTAGCACCAGGTGTACGAGAGCAAATTGTCTCTAAATGAAGGATAAGAGAATAACTACCACAAAAGGGAATGCGCTTACAATGTTTTGCCCTATGTCCCAGAAGTTGGCATGATTTGCAGCGCATGGAGACGAAATATATTGCCTTACTAAAAATTTGCACTAAGCAATATCGATTTTATTTGGCAATTTATACATATTAAACGTTTAAAGCACATCCCCTGAAGGTCGTAAGCATCCATCAATATTAATAAAAAATTAAAAAAATATTAAGCAAACAGACCAAAAAAATTAAATTAAATTAAATTAAATTAAGTTATATAATAAAAAAATTTAAATTAATTGAAATAAAAAATAAAAAGTAAAAAAAAAATGATTTTTAATTCAATTAAAAATATAAATATATTAAGGAAATAAAATAAATATATACAGTTAAATAAAATGTAAATAATAATTCATATTATAATCAACTAATTAAAAGAAATTAAAATAGATTAACTTAAATTGAAATAAAATTATATTATATTATATAAAACAAAATCAAATTAAATTATGAGCCTTATTATGCATTTCGACTCGAATCGAAATTTTCTCCGTTCCGCGGATTTGGTATTCTGCGTTACGTTCCGTTTCGATCATTCTTCGAACTTTTCGATTCTATACATTTCTATGTATTCTGCATTTCGTTCGTAGCTACGTTTTTGTACGTTGTAATTTAGTTGGCGGAGAATAGTTCGATTGTATATTTTCGTGTGCTTAAATAACATAATTTTAACAAAATTGTAAGTAAAACATGATTTTGATAATTGGAAGTCATAAAAATTAGAGAGTTTTGACGTTGCCGAAATACAGTTGATCCAAGTAAAAGACTCCATTATTTCGAGAAAATTGTGTAATGGCATTAACACTGTTGTGTGACACATTCCTATGTTATAAGCTGCACCAACTCTATGTTGGTAACAGCCTTCCGCAAAAAATCACAAATCAGCTACTACTCGTTTAGGTGGAGATAACCATGTCAAAGCACTCGATTGAGTTCCTTGAGAAAAAATATCCAGGATACTTTAAAGCACCTTTATTGATTTGGGGCGTTTTTTGAATCGTAATAACTTTATTTATTATATAAAAGATTGCCAATTACAAGCTCAGTTTCATAAAATTCATCATTCATCTGAAATGCATTACACTTGTCTCGCAATCCTCTTAAAATATCGCCGAGGCTATTGATTCCATTTAACGTTAAAAACACGATTTTATTTATATTTATTTCACTTCGAAAATGTATTCTCTATTCTCTTCTTCTTTTTTCGATTCGAACGTAATTTAGATTACCTAATTACGATTGTGGCAGAACGGAGAGCGATAACATTATCGAAATGTAGAATAGCCTTGTATATTAAACTAAGTAAATAAAAATATAAATGAAATATTATAATAACAAAAAAATACAAATAAGAAGTTTAAAAAAAGCTAATATAAAATTAAATACAATTTATTTAAATTAAATTACATAAATAAAATTAAATTTAGTTTAATTTGTTGCAAAACCTTACCAACAACTAAAACACTCAGTGTATAGAGTACTACAGTTTAATCAGATCTAACTCATGTATACAGGGTTATGCAACTTATAACTATAATATTAACACAGATTTATATAAGTGTTATATCAAATGTTGCCACACTACATATTGTGGCGAAAATGCAAAGCGAATGACAGATGAAAGAGAGAAGCCGACAACTGGCATATTCTAGAGCGTAAAACGAGACGTTATCGTAACGAAACGACTATCGTAACGACGCGATTAAGCGGTTGGTTGTGAGCAACCGGGTTGTATATAAGAGCGACACACGGCTGCAGAGTAAGTCAGTCAGTAATCAGTCGTGAATTAAAAGCGTTGGAGATTACATTACATTGAAGAAATAAAAACAGTACATTGTGAAAGTTATATACAAGTGATTGTAAATAGTAAAGTAAATTGTAATTGAATTGTGAATTACTGAGTAATCAAAAGGACATTAATTAAATTCTTTATAAATAAAGAAACTGCAAATTAAGTTGGCGATTTTATTTAACAATCCAGAGGTCGTACCCGAAGGATTTGGGAAATCATCGAGGTTAATCAGCAAGATCGTAACAATTGGTGTCAGAAGTGGGATTGTTAAATAAATTCCAGAGGATAATAATTAAAAAATGGTGAAGATTCAGGATTTGACGATACCTCTTCTCAAGAAGGAGTTGGCCAAGCGAGAATAGTCTACAACAGGAAATAAGGCAAAGCTGGAATCGAGACTGCGAGAAGCAATGGAAGTCGAAGGCATCGACTTGAACCAGTACGAATTCCGTCGCGAGGATGTATCCTTGAAGGACATTGACAAAGAAGAGGCTATTGATTCTGCGAAGGGGTTGGAGCAGCCATCAAGTAAGATTCAAGAAGAGGCGAATGCCAGTTGGGCTCCAACAGAGAGGAAAGACGACGCAAACGAAGCTCAAAAGCTGAGAGCCTAATAGACGTCCGGCGAATAACAATTACACGAGCAGGAAAGTGGGAGGCAAGCCACTAAAGAAAATATCAGCAAGAAGACTCAGACTTGGAATTGGTAATGCACGGAGTGGAGGTGAACAGACGGCCAAGTAAGGCACAAATGGCAGCGGGAAGTCCCATCGCGAAGTCATACTGGGCACAATGGAACAGTTTAGATGAGATATCTGGCTGTTTGCATAGAGTATGGGAAAGTGAAGATGGCCAGTGCTCTGGAAGGCTAATAGTAGTTCCGAGGTTAAGAATTCCGGATATTCTTAAGGAATTCCACTATGGTCCTTGTCGAGAGCATCTAGGCATTAAGAAAATGCTGGAGAAGATCAAACAGAGGTTCTATTGGATTGGTTGTCGTCAATCGATCGCTGAGTGGGTTGGTAACTGCAAGGAGTGCAGTGCAACTAAAGGGCCAATCCAGAATGTTGGGAGACCAGGAAGCAAGATGAAAGTGGTCCACCTAGAGAGGCTTGCTGCGTTTGGAACAGCGAATGTGTCTGATCGGGACGATCAGACTAGGTGGAAGGCAGTGTGGAGAAAATGCGAAGCGAATGACAGATGAAAGAGAGGAGTTTTCAACCAGCAAACAAGTATATAAGGGCGACACACGACTGCAGAGTCAGTCAGCAAGTAATCAGACGTGAAGTAAACGCGTTGGGGATAACATTAAAGTAAAGTAATAAAAACAGTACATTGTGAAAGTTGAATACAATTGATTGTAAATAGTGAAGTCAATTGTAATTGAATTGTGAATTACTGAGTAATAAAAGGACATTAAATAAATTCTTTATAAATAAAGAAACTGCGAATAAAGTTGGTAACTTATTTTGATTCAGCAAAATCGCAACAATATATATAAACGGTTTTCTTTTTATGGATATTAAAAGATTGCCTACTTACTGCTTAGGCACAAACCGTTTTACTTCCTTTTTTACTTGGTGACTGTGTGTGATGGTGTTGTTGTAGCTGCTTGTGACCACTTTTTCAAATACTTAAAATTTTTTTTGTGTGTATGTGTTTTTAAATTTGATTTTTATCAGCACTTCGTTGAACTATTTTTTCGGGTGTACGGGGAGCACGTAGTTTTTATTAATTTTTAAACTTCAGTTAAATTTTTTTTTTTGTGGACTGTATTTTTTTTTTTAATTTTGCTTGCTTACTTTTGGCCTTGAAGGACTATATTCGATTCTCTTCAGTCTCGACACTACTTATTGAGTTCGGAAAGTAAGTAATAAAAGGAACACTTTTTCACTTTATAAATTTTCTTTCTGATTGTTTGTTTTTTTATTTATACATGATCCTTTTTTTAATGTATGTATATGTATATCTTTTTAATGTATATATAAGTTAACAGTGCGATCCCACGGTCTACGTAGTTACTCACGTTGCCAGACAGATGGCCACACGCTTACACAGCACAATATGCAGTCACACGGTATGAGGTTGTGCTGACGTTGCACAAGCGCATCCGGGGCGATGCGACACTTCACCAAAAGCGTGGGAACGCAACGTAGACAATTTTGGTACTACGTAGCAGCCAAGGAAAGCAGAGTTGGAGTTCCTATTTTATTATAAATACTATGTAAAATCTAATTAATGTTAGTTCTGACCAGGTCGTGCTGTTATGCAGACCAACAAATAAATTATTTTATAACGAGCGTAAAATATTAGTTTCATTTAATAAGACGGCGAACAGTTGGGTTCGCCGCAACCTATTTTTTTAAAAGCTCCAAAGCGGAAAGAGCGAACTGGCACCCGAGCGGATTGCGGAGTTGACTTGTGTTAAATTGTGAAACAGTGCAACCGTGCGTACAAGTACAAAAGTACAAGTATTCGTGAAAGGAAAAGAAATAAAATGTAGTTTCTGGAAAGAAACAGAAGAACGTCCGAACCTGATGAAAATTTTGATTTCGTAAGTAGTCCCTAACCAATAAATATATCCTTCTCTTTTTTTAATAAAAATATAGTATACAAATATGAATACGGAGGACATGAGGAGAACTCCAACAGAGACAAACGGCGCGCTGAATGCCGTTCTACAACAATTAAAACAACTGGAGGCCCGCTTACAAAACGTGGTCGTCTCTACAAGGACTTAGCGTAAGCATATCAAGCTTGGGGGATCGGGTGGAGGAAGTAAGCCAATATTCGAGTACAACCAACCCACAACAGGCCGAAGAGCCACTCATTAGTCCTCAAATAGAAGCGGAATTTTTTGAGGTGGTCAAACTACCTGACGGTCAAAGAACTTCACATTTTTTATGGGGATCGCGGTGAGACATAAGCCAATATATAGGGCCATTTTGCGTCACATAAGGCAAAGGATCAGGGGGACGGCAGATGCAGCGCTAGTTTCACACAATGTTTCGGATGCAAACTGGGGAAGGATAAAAGAGATCCTCTCCCTACACTATGCAGACATAAGAGACATAGAGACACTTGACCAACAACTGACCCAAAATGACACAAGGCCGGAAGAAAGTATCCGATTATTACGCTCACATAAATAAACAGCTTTCGTTTATGATCAACACTATTAACAGCGAAAAATACATACATCAGGAAAGGGTTAGGGCACTGGCAGAAGCTCATCGACGAAGAGCTCTAGATGTATTCATAAGAGGGTTGAATGTGGATCTTCCGACATTGTTGCTCATTCAAAAGCCCAAGTCCTTTCCGGAAGCATACTCAGCGTGCCTCACGTTCATGAACGTAGAGAGAAGAAACGCCATTTATCATCCACCCCAGACAGCAAATAGGAATGATAGATCGTTCACAGCTGCACACCAGTCTTCAGCTCCGCGATACCTTCCACGTGTCGAAAAAAATTATGCTGGCATATGCCAGAATACTGTACAGAACCAACTCCGATCAAATCGTGGTTATTCGCAATACGGAACGGACAACAATCATTTACGTAACACACAAGTAGGATCGAACTGATCAGGGTCTGGTCAAACAAGGTACGGTAACCGCTCTGGACAAAGCTGGCGCAGCAGCCCTTCTTCCTCAGACATACAAAGTTTGGATATCGATCCATCCGGACAAAGTCGACAGTCCTTTAACTCTCGAGGACATGGCATGTCAAAGAGAGGACCAGGTTTCTCAAGATTTTCAGAGCAATCATATGGTAGCCCAATCAAACAGCAGAAGCTATTCCATTTGATGCCTTTTCAAGAGGAAAACGGAAATAGGACTGACGAAAAATATATGGACGACCAGATAAATTTTACGATAGGGGCCCCCAGTCCGTCGTGCCACACCTAGAATACTCTAAAAAAGCCATGGTATTTTAGAGTTTTTGGTGGATACGGGTACGAATAAAAATTACATAAGTGAGAGTGTAGCATGAAATCCAATGCTGGTGGAAAAACCCTTCGATGTAACATCCGCGGGAGGAAAAATCAAAATAAATTAAAAAATTTGTGGAAATTTTTTTTAATTTGTCGATCGCGATTTACCTACCACAATTTTCGTCCTCCCAAGTCTCAATTCTTTCGACGGTATAATAGACGACGACACACTTACGGAGGCCCTGTTAGACAGAGAATTAAATCTTTTAATCCTAAAACCAGATGTAGTGCTGCACTTAAACGAAGGAAAGCTCAGCAGGTCAACAGTATCGACTCGTATCCTACCGTCGATTCCAGCATTACTGCCCCCATAAGAAACAAACTTTCAGACATATTTAACAGATTTAGAGAAGTGTTCGGACCAGTTGTCCTCAGCATGGAAGTGAAGAACAGTATTCAGGCGGAAATAAAAACGGTAACGGAAAATCCAGTTTATACAAAAAGCTACCCTTATCTTGTTAACTTGCGAGAAGAGGTCGACAAACAAATCAAAGTATTACTTTCTGACGGAATATTTGGCCCCTCAAAAAGCCCATATAATTCGCTTATATGGGTTGTACCTAAGAAGTCTCAGCCGGATGGTGAGAAAAAGTATAGGATGGTCATAGATTTCAAAAGGCTAAACGCCGTAACTATCCCGAACACATATGAATCCTATTCCGGACATTAATGGTACAATTTCAAGCCTTGGGAATGCAAACTACTTCACCACACTTGACCTAACCTCGGGATTCCACCAAATTCACATGAAGGAGAGTGATATTCCAAAAACAACATTTTCCACTATGAATGTAAAGTACGAGTTTTTGCGACTCCCCTTTGTTCTTAAAATACACCCTATATCTTCCAGCGCATGACAGACGACGTGCTCAAAGAATTTATAGGCCGCATTTGCTTTGTGTACGATATTGAAACAATCCTTTCCAAACTCTCGGCCGCTGGCCTATGGGTAAATTTGGAAAAAACTCAATTCTTGAAGACAAGTATAGAATTCCTATGCTACATTGTAACCTCCGACGTAATTTTGCCAAATCCCAAAAAAATTAACTCCATAAAACGCATGTTACCCCCTTCTAATTAAAAGGAGCTTGAAAAATTCCTAGGACTGACATCTTATTACAGAAAATTTATTCGAGACTATGCAAAGTCAAGAATAGAGGAATACAACTACGAACTAAACTATAAACCGGGTAAATGTAACGTGGTTACAGAGGCGCTTTCTAGACTTAGAACACAGGTAAACCAACTAACAGAATCAACGATAACCGCGTCGGAAATTGGTAGTCAAAACGCAACTAGAGGCTCAACTACGGATTCTGCCAGTGAGGGAAAATCCACTTATGATACCGATCATAGCGCAACAGATTCTGCGAGCGAAAGAAGATCGTCTTGCGACACTGTTCATAGTGCAGAACAGGACAACTCGAATCTAATTCCATTTGTCGAAGTCCCAATAAATGTATTTAGAAATCAAATCGTATTCGGAGGTACGTTACAGATATGTGAGGACCCTCACCCCGGTTATTTGGGACATTACGTTGGAATAGAGGATATTACCGAGCAAGATCTTGTTAAACTACTCAAAGAAAAATTAAGAACGAACGTGATAAATTGGATTAAAATGCCGGAAAATTACTTAGGACTACTCCAAAAGGTGTATTTAGACCATTCATTTACTATAAAATCCGTGTTGCCCAAATTCTCGTGGAAGATCTGCGAAACCCGGATAGGGTGTGTGAGGTTATAATGGAAGAACATAAAAGAGCACACCGAAATGCAGTAGAAAACAGGAAGCATATGTTAGAACGTTACTACTTTCCTGGAATAAGTAATACGATTAAAAAATATATCTTGTCATGTGAAAAATGCAAAATTAGCAAATATGATAGACATCCTAACGCACCAGAGCTACAAAATACACCGGTTCCTTCCCATTCATGTGAAATTATTCACGTAGATATTTTTGAGATCTAAGGGGAAAAGTTTTTGAGCAGAATAGACAAATTTTCAAAGTCACTAAATTATTCCTCATTAAAAACAAGTCAACTTTGCACCTCAAAGGAAAAATAATAAAACTTTTACATTATTTTACAGTCCCTAAAATTTTGGTAGGCGACAATGAACGTGGATTGATAAGTCCGGTGATACAGAATTTGCTGGCATCATTAGGAATTCGGCTTTACCGTACGCCCTCTCAACGGTCAAGTAGAAAGAATTCATTCCACATTAATTGAGATAGTTAGATGTTTAAAGCTTCAGGACAAGGGAATTAGTTAATATCGCAGTGGATCGGTACAACAATCTATTCCACACAGCTACAAATCGCAAACCCAGCGAAATACTTTTTAACCGTTTAAAAGCTTCCAACTATGAAGAACTCCTCGATAAAAGTAGGAAGATTAATAGGTACCTGAAAGCATTGTTAAAACAAAAACAAAAATCCCAGAATAATAGACATAACAAGAAAAGAGCCTTACCGGAACGTTATGAAAAAAATGGTGTCATATATGTGAAGGATAGGCAGATAAAAGGCAAACACAAATGTCTTTACAAAAAAGAAGTTGTAGCTAAGGACAATAAAGTCACCACACTTAGTGGTACAAAGATTCACAAACAGCATATAAAAAACTTAAAACATAAAAACTAATGAAAAGAGCAAAAACCGTGACGTTAACAACAAGAAAAATCGTGCCTTAGTAGGTTGTGGCGCCATCGAATTTGACAAATGGCTACGTTACTCCCAAAATGGATACCCACGAACCCCCATAGCTAGTGCGAGAACAGTTACGCTGCATATAATAAAAATATATAATTAAATTTTGCGCCTAATCCCCAAAAACGATAAGAAATTAACTCTTGCGCCTAATCTGCAGAGAAAAACAAAAAATTACAAAAAATTAATTCTTGCGCCTAATCCGCAGAGAAAATAAAAAATTATAAAAGATGAATTCTTGCGCCTAATCCGCAGAGAAAAACAAAAAGTTACAAAAAAATTAACTCTTGCGCTTAATACTTTTATACTTCACGACTTTCAAAAAAAAAAAAAGAAATTTAAATCTTTTTTTATTTCTTTTAATCAATGAAGTTTGCTTATTTGAATCAATCTTATGACTAACTTAAAATTAAATATTACAGTATTACTTATAGCTAATAAAGTGCTAACCTTGCACTTGATATTGACATGTATGTTTTATTATAACTAATAAAATGCTAACTTTGCACATCCGCATAACATGTACAATTCGTTGAATTATATGTTTAATAAATTTTACAGTATTACTTAAAAATGCTAGCATTGCACATTCACATAAAAGGTAAAATTCGTTGCAGTATTACTTATAACTAAAGGAATGCTAACTTTGCATATTCGCATAAAAAGATATTGACATGAGTGTTTTATATGTGTTAATATTTAATTGAACAAATTTCAATTCGAAGAATTATTTTCGTTGGCGTAAATGCACATAAAATAGAATTAAGAAATAAAATGTTAACGTTGCATTTTCGTTAGCGGATATGCACCCAAACAAGTGTAACGATTCTTTGGCAAAAATGTAATTATAAAGTTAATAACATATTGTTACGATCTTGCTGATGATTTCCCGAATCCTTCGGGTACGGTCTCTGGATTGTTAAATAAAAGTCACCAATTTTATTTGCAGTTTCTTTATTTATAAAGAATTTATTCAATGTCCTTTAATTACTCAGTAATTCACAATTCAATTACAATTCACTTTACTATTTACAATTACTTGAATTACAGCTTTCACAATGTACACTTTCTTATTGCTTCACTGTAATGTAATCACCAACGCATTTACTTTACGACTGATTTACTCAGCAGCCGGGTTTCGCCCTTATATACTTGTCGGCTGCTCGCAACCAACCGCTTAGAATAATCGAATCGTTCTTGATAACGAATGTTCTCGTTTTACGCTCTAGAACATGCCAGTTATCGCCTTCTCCCTTTCATCTGACATTCGCTTCTCATTTTCGCCACACTGCCCTACACCTAAGTCTGATCGTCCCGATCAGACACATTCGCTATTCCAAACGCAGCAGGCCTCTCTAGGTGGACCACTTTCATCTTGTTTCTCGGCCTCCCAATGGTTTGGATTCGACACACTACGTCGTTTAATCGTTTGATTATCTTGTATGGACCTTCCCAATTGCATTAAAGTTTTGGGGACAAACCTCTCTTCCGTTATGGATTGTACAGCAACACCAAATCTCCATTTTGGAAGCCTTCGGAGTTCATCGCCTTGTCATACCCAGCCTTCATTTTGTCACTCATAATTTGGGTTCGCTGCCTCACAAGAGCATGTATCTCTCTTAACTCTTCCTCGAGAACAGTAGACGCTTCTTTCCCAATTCTTCTCGCATCACCAGTTATTCCAAATTTTAAATCGCTGGGCAACCGAAGTTCACTACCAAACAGTATCCTCGCAGGTGTTTGACCTGTTGTTTCATGCATTGCGGACCGATATCCCATCAGGAAAAGCGGTATGTGTACATCCCAATCATCTTGATGCTTGTCCACTACTTTCCGCAAGTGCTCTTCCAGGGTCCGGTTGAATCGCTCTACCATGCCATCTGATTGAGGATGCAGGGCTGTCGTTCGAATTTTGCGAATTCCAAGTATCTGGCACATCTCCTGGAACACCGCCGATTCAAAGTTTCTTCCTTGGTCTGAGTGCAATTCTATAGGCGCACCGTATCTGGTAACCCAATTGTGAGTGAATGCATCCGCAACTGTTTTCGCTTCCTGGTTTGGAATTGGGTAGAATTCAGGCCATTTACTAAAGTAGTCCGTAACCACAGGAACGTATTTGTTTCCTTGTTTGCTCATAGGGAATGGACCGGCTACATCCATGGCAACCCGCTCAAATGGTGCACCTGAGTTATACTGCTTCATCTGCCCATGACTTCGTGACTTTGGCCCTTTAGCTGCTATGCACTCCGTGCAATTAGCAATCCACTCAGCGACCGATTGACGACAGCCAACCCAATAGAACCGCTGCTTGATCTTCTCCAGCGTTTTTGTAATGCCTAGGTGCCCTCCACTAGGACCATTATGGAATTCCTTAAGAACATCCGGAATTCTTAACCTTGGAACTTCTATCAGCTTCCGAGAGCACTGGCTATGTTCAATTTCCCATACTCTATGCAAACAGCCAGATATCAACTCTAAACTGTTCCATTGTGCCCAGTATGTCTTCACGATGGGACTTTCCGCAGCCATTTGTTCCTTACTTGGTCATCTATTTATCTCCAGTCCGTGCATTAATAACTCCAAGTCCGGATCTTCTTGCTGACATTTCCTTAAGTGACTTGCCAACCCACTCTTCTGCTGATGTAACTGCCATTAGCTGGACGTCTATTATATCTTCCTTACCCTCGGCTTTTGAGCAATGCTTACATTCCAAACCACATGCTCGGCGGAACTTACCGTCAGCATTTCCGTGCGTATTACTCTTGCGGTGCTCGATGGTGAAGTCATAACTTTGCAGCCTCTCAATCCACCGTGCAAGCTGCCCTTCGGGATTCTTGAACTGTAGTAGCCACTTCAGCGCTGCATGATCCATTCTAACTCGGAAATGTTGACCATACAGATATTTTTGGAAGTGTTTAATGCAATCCACCAACGCTAAAAGTTCTCTCCGAATTACGCAGTAGTTCCGCTCAGGTTTCCCAATAGACCGGCTATAGTAGGCAACTATCTTCTCCTGCCCATCAATCACTTGCGAAAGTACACCTCCTATGCCATAACCACTAGCATCTGTGTCCAGAATAAATGTTGCACCTGGAACCGGGTACGCTAGCATAGGTGCAGTGCATAGTCGTTCTTTTAAAGCTTGGAAAAGCCTCCTCTTGTTCAGTTTTCAACTCGAAAGATCTATTTTTCCTTGTGAGTTCATGGAGACTATGAGCTACACTGGCGAAATTCGGAACAAAGCGGCGATAGTAAGTACACAGCCCAAGGAAACTTCTTAATTCATGCAAATTTCTGGGTCTCGGCCAATCCATCACTGCTTCTATTTTTTCCTTCGCAGTACACACGCCCTTCGTGGTTACTTGATGACCTAAGTAATTCACCTCCTTCTTAAATAAAGAGCACTTCTTAGGACTTAGTTGAAGACCAGCGCCAGCTATTCTCTGGAAAACTTCTTCCAAATTTCTCAGATGTTTATCGAAACTTTTTCCCAGTACGATGATGTCATCCAGATACACCAAACAAGTCTTCTAGTGTAGTCCTTTGAGCACAGGGTCCATTTGCCTTTCAAAAGTGGCAGGAGCATTGCATAACCCAAATGGTATTACCGTAAATTACCATAGACCGTTGCCAACACTAAAGACTGCCTTCTCTTTATCATCTTCACTCACTTCTACTTGCCAGTACCCGCTCTTAAGGTCAAGTGTTGAGAACCATTCTGTGCCAGTTAACGAGTCTAATGTATCATCGATCCTGGGCAAAGGATAGCTGTCTTTCTTTGTAACATCATTTAATCTCCGATAGTCCACGCAGAACCGCAACTGGCCATCTTTCTTCTTCACGAGTACCACCGGAGAGCTCCATGGACTTGCCGATGGTTCGATAACATCGCTTTCGCTCATTTCCTTAATTATTTGGCCAACAGCGTCACGTTTGGCTAGTGGAACGCTTCGAGGATCTTGACGAATTGGTCTTGGGTCACCAGTATCAATGCTATGCTTCACTACGTTGGTCCTCCGTGGTTTGTTGCCATCCTTGTCGAATATGTTGGAGTATTTACGGATCATCTGGCTGGCCTTGTGCTTATACTTGTCGTTCAACCCTTGCGTCCATGCATTGATATCTTCCTCCATCTCCTTGCTGCCAATAGAGTCGATTCCATATGAATCATTGCTGTTAATAATGGCTTCTACCTCTTGACATTGCCCTAATACAGTTCCACTAGGAATTTTTACTGATGATCTGAAGTCATCTAATACTCTCACTGGGATGCGTCCATTCTTTTGCGTTTTAGCCAGGGTTTGACCAATAAGTACGTCCAGTGTAGAGTTTTGTGCTGCTCAGACAATCCACTTTGCCCAAACAACTGCTTCTGACTTTGGTGGAATCAGTTCACTGCCTTCTAAGACCACTTGTTTGCTGCTGTATGTGGAATTACAGCCAATGCTTAGTGGTACTTCCATGTTTTTATACTCCATAATTTTGTTATTCAAGTCGATCTTGATACCTTGATCCATTAAGAAGTCCACTCCTGTGATTACCTTATCTGCAATCTGCGCGACTATAAAGCTGTGTAACACCACCAGATTCCCTATTGTGACCTCACATGTTACTTTTTCCCCACTTGGGTGTCCTCACCAGTCGAAGTTTTCAGTATTGCTCCAGGTAATGGTCTCACTTCTTTAACGATCAGGTCAGTTCGAATGATGGAGTGTGATGCGCCCGTATCCACTGTTAATATTCGCTCTTGTCCATCCACATATCCACCAATAGTAATGTTGCTCGTTTTTCAGCCAATTTGCAAGACGGATATTATGGGGCATTCAATTACAGAAGCCTTCCGTTTTCGCTGTACTTCCTGTCTACTGGAACCCATCTTGCATTTGCGTGCGAAGTGACCCGATTTTCCACATTTGAAGCATTTTCCCACTTGATTCTTGAGACCACAACGATTCATTCCTTCTACCGACTTCAGAGTTCTCAATATTTCGGTCATCACATCTGGTGTGATGACCTTGTATGCTGGTCTGTTTATGAGTGCCGCCGTTTCAGGGGTTTGAACATACGCAACAGTTTCAGCGAATGTTAACTTTGGGTTTGCATATGTTACTCGCTTGCTGTAAATGTCTTTTATTCCGCTGTTGAATCTCTGTTTTTTACCCTTTCAAGATGTTCACGCGATGCGTCCCCAATAGATAAATGAGCCAACCTCTCAATTTTCGAAGCATATTCCTGAAGACTTTCGTTGGGTCTTTGGTCGCGCGTTTCTAACTCCATCTGGTAAATTTTTCTCCTGTGTTCGCTACCATAGCGGTTTTCCAGGGCTCGCATTACTCCGTCGTAATCATTTCTTTCATATTCGGGTATCGTTTGTAAAACTTCCGCTGCAGGTCCTTCCAACGCAACGAATAGTGCAGCAGATTTTTCCTCTATGCTCCAGTTATTTGTTTCAGCCTTCTTCTCAAACTGGAGTTTAAAGACTTGGAAAGGAATTTTACCGTCGAAAGATGGTGTTTTTACCTTGGGAGCGTTCACTGAAATGGTTGAACGATGTAACTGCAAATCGAGTACACGACCTTCCAGTGCGTTGACTTTGGTCTCAATTAGATCCTCTATTTTTTTGCCGACCTTGCAATTCGCTGACTTTGCTCATTAGATCCTGTCTTTCCTTAAATTCTGCATTGCCTATCACAAGATTTTGCTGTATTCGCGAGATTGTTCCTTCTAAGGATGATATTTGCCGCCTCTGTTCAATCCTTTGTGCATCCAGCTTTTGTGAGATGCTGGCATTCATTGCAGACATATTTTGTGAAATTGCAGCCAACAACGTGTTCATGTCCATGCCCGTAGATGAACCTGGAGCCTTTTCTTGAATCTTACTTGAGTGCTGCTCCAACTCCTTCGCAGAATCACTAGCCTTTTCCTTGTCAATATCCGTGAAAAATATATCTTCATACTCGCGACGGAATTTGCATTGGCTCAGGTCTTCGACTTCCATTGCTTCTCGCAGTCTCGATTGCAGGTCTGCCTTATTTCCAGATGTCGGTAATCCTCGCTTTGCCAACTCCCTCTTGAGAGTAGGTCTCATCAAATCCTGAATCTTCGCCATTTTTCAATTATTATCCTTTGGGATTTATTTCACAATCCCATTTCTGACACCAAATGTTACGATCTTGCTGAATCAACCTCGATGATTTGCCAAATCCTTCGGGTACGATCCCTGGATTGTTAAAAAAAAATCGCCAGCTTAATTTGCAGTCTCTTTATTTATAAAGAATTTATTAAATGTCCTTTTATTACTCAGTAATTTACAATTCAAATACAATTCACTTCACTGTTTAAAATTACTTGAATTACAACTTTCACAATGTACTCTTTCTTATTACTTCACTGTAATGTAATCACCAACGCGCTTACTCTACGACTGATTAACTCAGCAGCCGGTTTTCGCCCTTATATACTTCTCGGCTGCTCGCAACCAACCGCCTAGAATAATCGAATCGTTCTCTATAACGAATGTTCTCGTTTTACGCTCTAGAACATGCCAGTTATCGGCTTCTCTCTTTCATCTGACATTCGCTTCGCATTTTCGCCACAGTATGTATATAATATTCGAATGTTAAGCTTATATTTCCAACTCTCCTTCTCAAGCTTACTATAATTATTCAAATATAAACATTATTATTATTAGTGTGAGCATATTTCATTATTTTTTTACTTTTTCGTGAATATAATATACCTAATATCTATGTGCCTTTTACGCTTATGGAGAGCTTGATTGCGTGCTATATGTTGTGCGTTGACATTGTCATCATAAAGCGTCATGGGTGTTTTACTTAACCACCCTATCTCGGTTAACAACCTGCTAAAGTATACAGTTTCTTTCGCATTCATCGCTAAGGATACCTATTCAGCCCCAGTGCCGCTCAACGCCGTTATGTTTTGCTTCGTTGAAGCCCATAAAAACTCTGTCTGCTAGGTAATCCTGCATTTGACTTTCTATCAGCTGGATCATTCGCCCAATCTGCATCAGCAGATCCTTTGACATCTTCACCATTCTTACGATATTTAATACCAAGTTCCATAGTGCGCGAAAAATGACAGAGGACATGTTTTGATCCTGTTTCGTGCTCAATGTCCGGATTTATATTACGCCTTGAGAGTTTTCTTATTGCATACAAAATTTCTGACCGGCTCAAGTCTGCTAAGTGGATAAGAGACTCAATTAATGATTGATATTCAGTAGCATTTACCTTGACATTTCGTTATTGCACCCAACTTGAAAATCAGGATCAAGTGGTGTTGCTCCTGCTCGACAATTCTGCATACCAAATGCTTCGATAATTGATTTCATGCTCCTCTTCTGTTGTAAATAAATCGGAACTCTCACCTTCATGTTGAATTTCCAACGCTAGGATATATTTTATAATGCTACCATCCTGGATTTGAAATTTTGACAATATCATTTTCTTTATGTAGGGTTTTCTAATAAGAGTGATATGATTTCTTTAAAAAAACACACTAATTGTTAAGGAAATTCAAATGTTTTTTAATTAATGTGAAGTACAATCGATACAATTAAGTTCTGAATATAATATCATTCAAATGGCCAACACGACTTCTTTTGCAGGAACGAATTCGATGAACCCAATTTTTGAGCAATTTTCCACTAAATCAAGTCGTATGTCATGCATAGCACGTTCAATATTGACTTTTAAAGCTTGAAGAGAGTCTGGTTTATGTTATTGCTAAAGACCAATGACTTCAAATAACCCCAGAAGAAGTATAATGGTGTTAAATCACAACTTCTTGGAGGCCATTCAATGTCAGAATTTCTTGAAATAATCGAATCTCCAAACCTTTCTCGCAATAATTCGGTTGTTGCACGTGCTGTGTGACACGTAGCTACGTCTTGTTGGAATCAGATGCTCTTAAGATTTTCGAATTGTGGTCATAAAAAGTTGGTTATCATCGATCTATACCGTTCTCCGTTGACAGTAACGGTGATACCAGCTTCATTTCGAAAGAAGTACGGAGCGATGATTCCACCAGACCAAAAACCACACCAAACTGCCCATTTGGGTGAATGTAATTAATGTTCGTTCATGAATAATTTGTGGATTTTCTTCTTACCAGAATCGCTCCACTCAAATGAAGGTGGGCCTCATCGGGGAAGATGATATTCTTAAAAAAAAATTAGGTTCATCGAATTCATTAATAGAAAATTGTCGCTATTATTATTTATTAAAGAGTGTAGCCGTGCTAAAGACAAAGCTAAATATATTCAGTTAAGAATCGCATCCGCATTATTACGTTTAAATAGCTATTAAGCTTTCCACGATGTGTTATCAAATACATTTCTTATACTCGTACACCGTATCAATGACAAAAATATTTATTAGTAAAATATTACGCTTACAAAAGACTTTGAAAACTTGGAATATTAGCTATTTATTATTAGGCGGTTCTTCGAAAAGGCAGAAAGAAACTCCAACCATTGGTTTCAATAACGTTTAGCATGATGTTGCTGTTCGTAAAATTGATTGAAGTTGAGTCGAGGTGTCTGCTGTAGGGAATTGTTTATTAATGACGAATCTTTCCAGACAGAAAATATAAAAGAATAGAATCGCTACAAACATAAGACCAGCCTTTGACAGAAAACAATATTGTTCTGCAGTGTTCTTCGATGTTGCTAGAGCTAGATGCTAGATGACCTATAATGTAGTTGAAAGGTAAAAGAAGTTACACATGTTAATTACATGAAATATTAGCTGGCGTTCTACAAGGATGTGTTTCAGGGCCCGTCTTATGTTTAATTTATACAAGCGAACTTTCCAGAAGCCGAAACCTCATCACATCAACCTTTGCGGATGGTACAGCAATACTTAGTATACATTTGAGCTCCGTTACGGCCGCTTATAGATTACAACAACATTTACAAATATTGGAAGAATGGTTAACTATATGGAGAATTATAGCAATTGATTCTAAGTATATAAAAGTAACATTTAGCCTAAAATGAGATCGAAGACTCACTTGGAAAAACCATATAGGTAAAAAGATTACCCAGACTAAATTGAAAATTGCGAGCTTACATTGGATTAAAGGTCCTAAGTCCAAAGTAAGCTTAGAAAACAAAGTATTAATTTTTAATATGGTTATAAAGCCATCTGAGATATGCGAAATCCAACTTTGAAGCTACCATTTAAATTTAGTCTAGACACAACTCAAAGGCTGGTCTTGATCCTTAAGAGCGTACGTAAAAAACTCTGCAATTCAAAACGATCTCGGAGCTAAGACCGTAACAGAAAAGATAGAAAGACTGCGTAAAAATTACTCGCTAAGATTATCTAACCACCCAAACTTTCTAGCTAAAAGTTTAATACAGCAAAACTACCTCAAGCAATAAATAAAAGTTTGAGCTGTGGTTAAGGCTTTGCCGCATTCAATTGTACTACATGGGCGATATTTCAATCTATATTCTTCAAGTTATTTATTATAATTTACAATATATCATCGTTTATGATATCCCTGCTGTTAAACTACTAATTTTGTGTTGTTAAAGCTCAACTTATTGCTCTTTGCTTAATTTGTTAATCGATACAGTGCTAATGGTTAACCTGTATTATTCAGAAGATATATTTAAGATTATTTAAAACTATTGTTAGTTTCTGGAATGAAAGATTCAAAAAATTACTTTCAAAAAAAAGTTATGAACTGAAAGGAAATATTATTTGCCAAAAAAATTTGCAGCAATGGGAACTGCGACATGATGCGTAGAATGGGAGATATTCTAAAACGTGGTACTGACATTTTAGTAACCTTGCGTCATGGCGACCTATGCTGACACTCGCATCAGACCATTTGCCCATAATCATCTCGATTGACAGGCCCTCCGATTTCGCTTCCGTGGACCACCGGACATTTGTTAACTTCAACAAAGCTAACTGGTCCGGCTTTACGGAATTTACTGAGAGCGCCTTCAGTGCTCTCCGCGCTCCCACCAACGTCCTCTCTGCAGAAAAGACATCCCGCAAAATTGTCGTGTCTGCTGCCGCCCGCTTCATACCTGCAGGTCGAATCGCTGAAATCCGCCCTAATTTCCCCACCGAAGCGGTGGTTTTAACGACAAGGCGCGACACATTACGCATGGCCGATGCCGGCGATCCCCGTATCAGGGAACTCAACGCCGAGATTCGGAACAAGGTAAACATCCATAAGCGGAACAAGTGGGAGGAGCGCTTAAGATCCTGCAATCTCTCCTCTGGGGTGACCAAGCTCTGGGCCACTGTCAAATCGTTGTCTAATCCGACGAGACGTGATGATCGGGTGGAAATTTCATTCGGTGATCACGCCTCGTCGGACCCGAAGAGGTGCGCGAGCTATTTTAGCCGGCTTTTTACACTGCACCCTTCGGTCGACAAAACGAAACGACGAATAACCCGCCGTCTGCGCAAACTGCCGAACACCAGCGCGACGCTTGATTTCTCCAGGGAAGAGGTTCAGGGGGTTATCGGGAAGGAGAAAGCCTCCAAATCCATCGGCCCCGCCGGAATAAGCATGCTGATGTTAAAACATTTGGGCACAGCGGGAGCAGAATATCTCACCAAGCTTCTCAATCTGTCCCTGACCACCCTAACTATACCCGACGTGTGGAAACTGGGTAGAGTGGTCCCGCTACTAAAGCCGGGGAAACCCGCAAATAAAGGAGTCATTTCGTCCGATATCCCTCCTTTCCCCAGTAGCGAAGACAATTGAGGTCTTGCTGCTCCTGTCCCTCACACACCATCTGAGCCCAGCGACACATCAGCACGGCTTCCGAAAAGTGCACAGCACCACAACTGCACTTAACGCCATAAACACCCAGATAATTCATGGCCTCAACCAAAATAGACCCTGTGCGCGAACTGTCCTAGTAGCACTGGACCTGTCGAATGCTTTCAACACAGTAAATCATTCAGTGCTACTATCGGATATTGAGGATTCCTCATTACCGCCTAAGTTGAAGAGGTGGACCATGATCTACCTGAGTGGTCGACGATCATCGGTTGAGTTTCGAGTTCAAACTTCTAAGCTACGGAAAATTAAACAAGGGGTTCCGCAGGGTGGTGTCCTCTCTCCAATGCTGTTTCATTTTTACATCTCGAGGCTCCCTTCACCACCTGAGGGCGTCTCGCTGATCTCATACGCCGATGACTGTTCGATTTTGGCGTCTGGCCACGATATTGATAGCCTTTGTTCTTCAGTAAACAGCTACCTCGCCGACCTTTCCAACTTCTTCGCCGCACGTCATCTACATCTACAACCTGCGAAATCCGCTGCCACCCTTTTCACCAGCTGGACGAAGGAGTACCGGCTAGAACTCGATGTGAAGGTCGATGGTGTAAAAATTCCGACCACGAACAACCCAAAGTTACTGGGAGTAACATTCGATAGCCTGCACTCCTTCACTCCGCATACGACTGCAATTGCGACCAAAGTACAGAGCCGCCACAAAATCCTCAAATCGCTAGCCGGTACCACCTGGGGGAAAGACAAAGAAACGTTGCTGGCAACGTACAAGGCAATTGGCCGGCCGGTCGTAAACTATGCTGCGCCGATTTGGACGCCGGGGACTAGCACGACGCAGCTGAAGAAGCTTCAGACGTGTCAGAACACCGCCCTACGGACCGCGACGGGAAACCTCCTGATGGCGCCGGAGCACCACTTACACAGTGAAGCATCTATGCTCCCAGTTAAGGAGCATCATGTTATGCTGTGTAAGCAGTACCTGCCGGGATGCTACCGCATGGATCATCCCAACAAGCACCTGCTGGAAGCCGAACCACCACCTAGGCTTATCAGGAAGGGAGTACTTGGCTACCGTGACGACATACAGCAATACAGACAAGACCCGCTGGACAGGACGGCGTACAGACAGGCCATCAACACCATTCTTGAACTCTCTTCCAGTGAATGATGTTCTCGGAGTCAAACCACCACCCATCGCAGAACAAGAGCTCGAGTTGCCTCGTGAGACCCGCGTAACCCTGGCACAATTAAGATCTGGATATTGTAGTAGGCTTAAATCCTAGCTATCCAGACTCGACCCTGACATATCTAACACATGTCCCCGCACGACACTAACCACCTCTTTGCATGCCCACTTAACCCGACTCATCTAACACCCTTCTCCCTTTGGTCCGACCCCGTCGAAACAGCACGTTTCCTGGGCCTCCCGTTAGATGACCTCGATGACTAAAACTAAACTTGCCTGACCCTAAACGGGACTGGGCTTGCCGCTACAACAACAACAACAACCGACTCCCACGACAGCCGGTTCTACGCACCGGAGTTGACCCGGATTTTATCCGGCCAAGGGCTGTCACACTTTCGGCGACCTAACCCCGTTTAGGTCATCAGGTAATTTTAGTTTTAGTGCATCAACGGAGCAACATCTCGCAGCAGGCCTACTCCAAATCCTTCTCATCAGGGCTGGTGTAGAAACCAATCCTGGTCCGAAGGACTATTTCTGCTGCCTGTGCCAAAGACGACTCCACCATTCCTCCACCTCGGTTAGATGCAACCAGTGCAATGGTTGGAGTCATCTTAAGACCTGTTCAGGCCTTAACACTCATAGGGAGTGGACCACGAGTTACGTGGCCCCATGCTGCCAGCGCCCAGCTGCGCCTCTGGCCCATACGGCAGTGCCTTCTGCTCACTTACCCACTTTGGGTAACTCCCCCAGGCCTCCACGGCCCATCGGAGCTCCCCGCAGCAGGACTTCCAAGCATCTTCCCCCAACCCTCCCCCACCCCCATCCAGCTCCACATCCAGTGCGGGGGCTAATCAGCAGCTCTTAGTACCCCGCACAGTCTGCTCCGTGTGTCAGACCATAGTACGGCGGAACGTGACATCAGTCAAATGCAATTCTTGCACTGGTTGGTGCCACTTTCGCTCGTGCTCTGGTCAGCGCACCACTCGTGAGTGGAGTAGTGCATTCGTTGCCCCATGCTGTAGGAGTCTGCCCCCGCCTGTAAACACTACGCAGCCGCCAACTACCACCAATGTGCGGCAACTACCACAGCGGGTTACACAGCTGCAACATACAAGATCCACGCACAACTCCCTCACCCCCCGTGTTACGAACGTTCCCCCGAGAAACTTTAGGCTCCTACAATTTAACTGCAACGGACTCCAAGGAAAGATCGACGAGATAGTTGACTTCATGAGCCGGGAACGCCTGCCAATAGCTGCGATCCAAGAGACGAAACTGAGCGCCCGCTCAGATCTTCTGAGCCGGGCTGGCTATAATATTATAAGAAAAGATTGCGAACGAGATCATGGTGAAGGCTTGGCCTTCATTTTACACAACACCGTACAGTATCATCTTATCGACGGCGACATCGACCGCAGGGATACTACCCTAGAATGTCAGGGCATAGCTATCCGGTCAAGCGGTGTCGGGCTCGAAATATTTAATATATACATTCCTCCCGTTACAAGTTGCCCAGTTGGATACCGTCCTGATATAGGTGCGCTACTCAGAGGCGAAAACCGCTTGGTTTTGGGCGACTTTAACGCGCACCACGATCTTTGGCATTCCTGCCTGTCAAATGTTCGTCGAGGAATGGAGCTGGCGGAACAGATAGACGATTCGACATTCTGCACAATGAATGACGAAGCCCCCACCAGGATTGTGGGCAACTGCCATAGCTCGCCTGACATCACAATAGCTAGCGCTGGTCTGATAAATTGCATAGATTGGCGACCTATGCTGACACTCGCATCAGACCATTTGCCCATAATCATCGCGATTGACAGGCCTCCCGACTTCGCTTCCGTGGACCACCGAGCATTTGTTAACTTCAACAAAGCTAACTGGTCCGGCTTTACGGAATTTACTGAGAACGCCTTCAGTGCTCTCCGCACTCCCACCAACGTCCTCTCTGCGGAAAAGACATCCCGCAAAATTGTCGTGTCTGCTGCCGCCCGCTTCATACCTGCAGGTCGAATCGCGGAAATCCGCCCTAATTTTCCCACCGAAGCGGTGGTTTTAACGACAAGGCGCGACACATTACGCATGGCCGATCCCGGCGATCCCCGTATCAGGGAACTCAACGCCGAGATACGGAACAAGGTAAATATCCATAAGCGGAACAAGTGGGAGGAGCACTTAAGATCCTGCAATCTCTCCTCTGGGGTGACCAAGCTCTGGGCCACTGTCAAATCGTTGTCTAATCCGACGAGACGTGATGATCGGATGGAAATTTCATTCGGTGATCTCGCCTCGTCGGACCCGAAGAGGTGCGCGAGCTATTTTAGCCGGCTATTCACACTGCACCCTTCGGTTGACAAAACGAAACGACGAGTAACCCGCCGTCTGCGAAAATTGCCGAACACCAGCGCGACTCTTGATTTCTCCAGGGAAGAGGTGCAGGGTTATCGGGAAGGCGAAAGCCTCCAAATCCATCGGCCCTGCCGGA
This sequence comes from Neoceratitis asiatica, assembly GCA_030068015.2. Taxonomy (NCBI): domain Eukaryota; kingdom Metazoa; phylum Arthropoda; class Insecta; order Diptera; family Tephritidae; genus Neoceratitis; species Neoceratitis asiatica. The sequence goes on along the minus strand of CM061530.1, from coordinate 8,212,826 downwards.
AGAAGCATGCTGATGTTAAAACATTTGGGTCCAGCGGGAGCAGAATATCTCACCAAGATTCTCAATCTGTCTCTGACCACCCTAATTATACCCGACGTGTGGAAACTGGGTAGGGTGGTCGCGCTACTAAAGCCGGGGAAACCTGCAAATAAATGAGACTCTTATCGTCCGATGTCTCTCCTTTCCCTAGTAGCGAAGACAATTGAGGCCTTGCTGCTCCAGTCACTCACACACCATCTGACTGCTACCTCGTCGACCTTTCCAACTTCTTCACTGCACGACACTTACATCTACAGCCCGCGAAATCCTCTGCCATCCTTTTCACCAGATGGACGAGGGAGTACCGGCTAGAACTCAATGTGAAGGTCGATGATATAAAAATTTCGACCACGAAACACCCAAAGATACTGGGAGTCACATTTGATAGACTGCAATTACCACCAAAGTACAAAGCCGCAACAAAATCCTCAAATTGCTAGCCGGTAGCACTTGGGGGAAAGACAAAGAAACGCTGCTGGCAACGTACAAGGCAATTGGCCGGCCGGTCGTAAACTATGCTGCGCCGATGTGGACGCCGGGGACTAGCGTGACGCAGTTGAAAAAGCTTCAGACCTGCCAGAACATCGCCCTTCGGATCGCGACGGAAAACCTCCTGATGGCGCCGGAGCACCACTTACACAGTGAAACATCTATGCTCCCAGTTAAGGAGCATAATGTTACGCTGTGTAAGCAGTACCTGCTGGGATGCTACCGTATGGATCATCCTAACAGGCACCTTTTGGAAGCCGAACCACCACCTAGGCTCATCAGGAAGGGAGTACCTGACTACCGGGACGACATACAGCAATACAGACAAGACCCGCTGGACAGGACAGCGTACAGACAGGCCATCAACACTATTCACCGAGAGTCCGTTAACACCTTCGTGAACTCTCTTCCAGTGAATGGTGTTCTCGGAGTCAAACTACCACCCATCGCAGAACAAGAGCTCGAGCTGCATCGTGAGACCCGCGTAACCCTGGCACAATAAAGATCTGGATACTGTAGTAGACTTAACTCCTAGCTATCCAGACTCGACCCTGACATACCTAACATATGTCCCGCATGCATAGAGTCCCCGCACGACACTAACCACCTCTTTGCATGCCCACTTAACCCGACTCATCTAACACCCCTCTCCCTTTGGTCCGACCCCGTCGAAACAGCACGTTTCCTGGGCCTCCCGTTAGATGACCTCGATGACTAAAACTAAACTTGCCTGACCCTAAACGGGACTGGGCTTGCCGCTACAACAACAACCGAAATATTGAGAACTCTGAAGTCGTTAGAAGGAATGAATCGTTCTGGTGTCAAGAATCAAGCTGGAAAATGTTTTAAATGTGGGAAGCCTGGTCACTACGCACGCGAATGCAAAGTGGGTTCCAACAGAAAGGAAGGACAGTGAATCCGGAAGGCTGAGGTAGATGAACCAGTAACTTCTCAGTCATTAAACTAAAGCGAGCCAGTCTAAAGGGGCGTATGCTAGCTCCTGAAATTGAATGCCGCATAAACTCCGCCTCGCAAATTGGCAGAAAAACGAGCAACATTACTATTGGTGGATATGTGGATGGACGAGAGTGAATATTAACAGTGGATACGGGCGCATTACACTCCATCATTCGAGCTGATCGCTTAAGAAGTGAGACCATTAACTGGAGCAAAATTGAAAACGGCGACTGGTGAGGATACCCAAGTGGTGGGAGAAGTAACATGTGAGGTCACAATAGGGAATATGATGGTGTTACACAGTTTTATAGTCGCGCAGATTGTAGATGAGGTAATCATATGAGTGGACTTCTTGATGGATCAAGGTATCAAGATCGACTTGAATAACAAAATTATGGAGTATAAAAACATGGAAGTACCACTGAGCATTGGCTATAATTCCACATACAGCAGCAAACAAGTGGTCTTAGAAGGCAGTGAACTGATTCCACCAAAGTCAAAAGCAGTTGTATGGGCGAAAATTAATGGAGAGTGTGGGACAAACAAATTGTGGGTTGTCAAAGCAGCACAAAATTCTACACCGGACGTACTTATTGGCAAATACTTCAACATATTCGACAGGGATGGCAACAAACCAGGCAGGACCAACGTAGTGAACGTAGTCCACGCAGAACCGCAACTGGCCATCTTTCTTCTTTACAAGTACTACCGGAGAGCTCCATGGACTTGCCGATGGTTCGATAACACCGCTTTCGCTCATTTCCTTAATTATTTGGAAAACAGCGTCACGTTTGGCTAGTGGAACACTTTGAGGAGCTTGACGAATTGGTCTTGCGTCACCAGTATCTATGCATTGAACCATCGGCAAGTCTATGGAGCTCTCCGGTAGTACTTGTAAAGAAGAAAGATGGCCAGTTGCGGTTCTGCGTGGACTATCGGAGATTAAATGATGTCACAAAGAAAGACAGCTATCCTTTGCCCTGGATCGATGATACACTAGACTCGTTAACTGGCACAGAATGGTTCTCAACACTTGAACTTAAGAGCGGGTATTGGCAAGTAGAAGTGAGTGAAGAAGATAAAGGGAAGACAGCCTTTAGTGTTGGCAACGGTCTATGGCAATTTACGGTAATGCCATTTGCGTTATGCAACGCTCCTGCCACTTTTGAAAGACTAGTGGACCATGTGCTCAAAGTACTACACTGGAAGACTTGTTTGGTGTATCTGGGTGACATCATCGTATTGGGAAAAAGCTTCGATGAGCATCTGAGTAATTTGGAGAAAGTTTTCCAGAGAATAGCAGGCGCTGGTCTTAAACTAAGTCCTAAGAAGTGCTCTTTATTTAAAAAGGAGGTGAATTACTTAGATCATCAAGTAACCACGAAGGCCGTTTGTACTGCGAAGGGAAAAATAGAAGCAGTGAAGGATTGGCCGAGACCCAGGAATTTGCATGAATTAAGAAGTTTTCTTCGCCTGTGTACTTACTACCGCCGATTTGTTCCTACTTAAGCCACTTAAGGAAATGTCAGCAGAAAGATCCGGATTTGGAATTATTAATGCACGGATTAGAGATGAATAGACGGCCAAGTAAGGAACAAAGAGCAGCGAAAAGTCCCATCGCGAAAACATACTGGGCTCAATGGAACAGTTTAGAGTTGATATCTGACTGTTTGCATAGAGTATGGGAAAGTGAAGATGGCCAGTGCTCTCGGAAGCTTATAGTAGTTCCGAGGTTAAGAATTCCGGATGTTCTTAAGGAATTCCATAATGGTCCTAGTGGAGGGCACATAGACATTACAAAAACGCTGGAGAAGATCAGGAAGCGGTTCTATTGGGTTGGCTGTCGTCAATCGGTCGTTAAGTGGATTGCTAATTGCACGGAGTGCATAGCAGCTAAAGGACCAAAGTCACGAAGTCATGGGCAGATGAAGCAGTATAACTCAGGTGCACCATTTGAGCGGGTTGCCATGGATGTAGCCGGTCCATTCCCTATGAGCAAACAAGGAAACAAATACGTTTCTGTGGTTACCGACTACTTTAGTAAATGGCCTGAATTCTACCCAATTCCAAACCAGGAAGCGAAAACAGTTGCGGATGCATTCACTCACAATTGGGTTACCAGATAAGGTGCGCCTATAGAATTGCACTCAGACCAAGGAAGAAACTTTGAATCGGCGGTGTTCCAGGAGATGTGCCAGATACGTGGTATTCGCAAAATTCGAACGACAGCCCTGCATCCTCAATCAGATGGCATGGTAGAGCGATTCAACCGGACCCTGGAAGAGCATTTGCGGAAAGTAGTGGACAAGCATCAAGATGATTGGGATGTACACATACCGCTTTTCCTGATGGGATATCGGTCCGCAGTGCATGAAACAACAGGTCAAACACCTGCGAGGATACTGTTTGGTAGTGAACTTCGGTTGCCCAGCGATTTAAAATTTGGAATAACTGGTGATGCGAGAAAAATTGGGAAGGAAGCGTCTACTGTTCTCGAGGAAGAGTTAAGAGAGACACATGCTCTTGTGAGGCAGCGAACTCAAATTATGAGTGATAAAATGAAGGCTAAGTATGACAAGGCGATGAACTCCGAAGGCTTCCAAAATGGAGATTTGGTGTTGCTGTACAATCCATAACGGAAGAGAGGTTTGTCCCCAAAACTTTAATGCAATTGGGAAGGTCCATACAAGATAATCAAACGACTAAACGACGTAGTGTATCGAATCCAAACCGTTGGGAGGCCGAGAAACAAGATGAAAGTGGTCCACCTAGAGAGGCTTGCTGCGTTTGGAAAAGCGAATGTGTCTGATCGGGACGATCAGACTTAGGTGTAGGGCAGTGTGGCGAAAATGCGAAGCGAATATCAGATGAAAGAGAGGATCCGATAACTGGCATGTTCTAGAGCGTAAAACGAGACGTTATCGTAACGACTCAATTATTCCAGGGTTTCGTTTTCAAGCAGCAAACAAGTATATAGGGGCGACACACGACTGCATAAGTAATCAGTCGTAAAGTAAACGCGTTGGAGATTACATACAGTGCATTGTGAAAATTGTATACAATTGATTGAAAATAGTAAAGTGAATTGTAATTGAATTGTGAATTACTGAGTAATAAAAGGACATTAAATAAATTCTTTATAAATAAAGCAGCTGCAAATTAATTTGCGAATTTTTATTTAACAATCCAGAGATCGTACCCGAAGGATTTGGGAAATCATCGAGGTTGATTCAGCAAGATCATAACAGTATATAAAGTTTAACCTTTGTGATTTTATTACTCTTTAGTAACATTTTTTTGCAGGTGGCATCACCAAAATTTATGTTAATTGCTTTGACAAAACCTAAGGAAGTTCATATTTCTTGCAACTTTAACTTTAAATATCTCAAAAACTAAGTCTCCTGTTGGTTTGGTTTTCAGTTTTAGAAATGGGGGAGGGACCCCTACCACCACCAATCATTCGTTTTCCCCATTGTATGGAACCGCGAAGGAGATGGTTCCCAAAAAACCCATCAAGTTGTGTCATCTTTTGCAAAAACCGCATGTAATTACCATGCACATTGCCCCCTGCGGGTTAGGGGTTCAAGAATTTACCCGTGGTATGGCATGCCTGTCATAAGAGGTGACTAAAATCCAATAGTTCCCGCGACTGTTGGGTTTTTATACCGGAACTACCCGGATGTTTATCTGGCCATGAAACTTTCAAATGTGGTTACTACAGATGTTGTGTATGTAAATTGATTTTAGTTTTCATAATATTTTTATTTAATTGCGCATAATTTGTTGTTAAAAAACTTCCTATTATATTGCAAATTTTTCATATAACACGCTCACAAATGTTTTATATATGGTGTAAGAAGGTTTCTTTGATGTTGGCATTCACTATTTCACAGATTATTACATTTCTATATTATTTAATTAAATTAATAAAACCAATTTTACTTATGCATAATTTTTCTTTGACGAATTGCAATTGTAATGTTTCACACTGACAGTAAATGGGTATTGCCATACAGCATTAATATGAAAATATTGTACGATGCAGAGTTGCATGACCACAGAAAAAAATTAATAAAATTTTATGGAAAAAATTTGGAGGATTTTTGTTATTAACTTAATTTTAATGAAAATACTGTTCAAAGCGAAGCCGTTGTCGGTCCGGTCAAAAACTTAGGAAAATTCATATTTTTCCCAACTTTAGATTCAAATATCTCGAAAACTAGGCATTTCCGCGGGGTTCGTTCAGTTCTAGAATGGGGGGAGGGACCCCTACCCCATCATTCGTTTTCTCCATAGTGTGGTACCATAAAGTACTTGTTTCCCATGTGAAATGGCAGCCAATAACATGTAGATGAGCCAGGACCCTTTTCTTGAATCTTACTTGATGGCTGCTCTAACCCCTTCGCAGAATCACTAGCCTCTTTCTTGTCATTCGTATTGGCCCATGTCTTCTACTTCCATTGCTTCTCGCAGTCTCGATTGCAGCTCTGCCTTATTTCCAGTTGTCGATAATCCTCGCTTTGCCAACTCCTTTTTGAGAGGAGGTATCGTCAAATTCTGAATCTTCACCATTCACTATTATTATGCTTTTGGACTTATTTAACAAACCCACTTCTGACACCAATTGTTACGATTTTGCTGAATCAACCTCGATGATTTCCCAAATCCTTCGGGTACGATCACTGGATTGTTAAATAAAAGTCACCAACTTTATTCGCAGTGTCTTTATTTACAAAGAATTTATTTAATGCCCTTTTATTACTCAGTAATTCACAATTCAATTAAAATTCACTTCACTACTTACAATTACTTTTATTACAACTTGCACAATGTTCTATTTTTATTACTTCAAAAACGCGTTTACTTTACGACTGATTAGCTTGGCAGCTGAGTGTCGCCCTTATATAGTAGTCGGCTGTTCGCAACCAACCGCCTGGAATAATCGAATCGTTATCGATAATGTTCTAGTTTTACGCTCAAGATCATGCCAGTTATCTCTTTCAACTGACATTCGCTTCGCATTTTCGCCACAGTATGAAATTTTTTACACAAGTCAACTGTTTTAATGGCTGTTAATTTTCTTGTTGCTGAAGTAATGCAAGGCATATTCCCCAACTTTGTTTTCGGGGTAAATAGGGGTAACAGTCCTTGACCGGATAAAAATTTGGGTCCTTCCGGTATAAAAACCCGCCTGTTCCGGGGATCTTTTTATTAAACTTGCGCAATTCTGTTATGGACAATACGTTGTTATGTAGTAGTGGGGGCGATATTCCACAAATTTTGTATGGTTTAAGTTCTCCATAATAAAAGAGAACTTTCGCTGTGAAAACGTTTCTTAAAATGTGCAATGGGGCAAAATAAAGAGTTTTTGGCTGAAGTTTCCTCTCCGGTTCTAATGCTTATATTAGCCAAAATACTTTACTTATATTTATGAAACTTTCAAATGTGGTTACTATAGATGTTATTTATGTGAATTGGTTTTAGTTTTCATAATATTTTTATTTAATTGCGTATAATTTGTTGTTAAAAAACTTCCTATTATATTGCAAATTTTTCATATAACACGCTCACAAATGTTTTATATATGGTGTAAGAAGGTTTCTTTGATGTTGTCATTCACTATTTCACAGATTATTACATTTCTATATTATTTAATTAAATTAATAAAACCAATTTTACTTATGCATAACTTTTCTTTGATGAATTGCAATTGTAATGTTTCACACTGACAGTAAATGGATATTGCCATACGGCATTAATATGAAAATATTGTACGATGCAGAGTTGCATGACCACAGAAAAAAATTAATAAAATTTTATGGAAAAAATTTGGAGGATATTTGTTATTAACTTAATTTTAATGGAAATACTGTTCAAAGCGAAGTCGGTGTCGGTCCGGTGGAGGGTTATTTTTCCAAGCGCGTCCAAAGGCCGCAAATTTATAAAGGTGTTTCACTTAAGAATACTGTTCAAGATGAAAACGGTGTTGGGTTATTTTCCCAAGTGCGGCCGGAAGCCGCCAATATAGTGCGGCCGAAGGTCGCTAATGTATAGCGGCGTTTTACTTAAGAATACTGTAAAATTTGTGTTTTTATTGTTTTTTTTAGGAACTTTTTTTTACAGGTGGCATCACCAAAATTTATGGTAGTTGCTTTGATAAGCAAAAACTAAGGAAAAAATTCATATTTTTTGCATCTTTAACTTTAATATATCTCGAAAACTAAGGGTTTCTAAGTGGTTTGGTTTTCAGTTTTAGAATGTGGGGAGGGACCCTTAACCATCCCTATCATTAGTTTTTGCCCTAGTTTGGGACCGTAAAGGAATTGTTTCCCTTTCACATAAGTTGGATGCACAGGATGCCAAGATATCAGAAAAGATGGATGCACAGGATGCCCGTAATTCACAAAACATATCTGCAATTAATGCCAACATTACATCCCAAATGGTTGAACAGAGGGGGCAGATATCATCCTTAGAAGGAACAATCGCGCAAATACAGCGAAATCTGGTGAGAGACAATGCAGAACTTAATAAAAGACAGGATCTAATTGAGAGCAAAATCGACGAATTGCAAGGACGGCTAAAAAAAATAGAGGATCTAATTGAGACCAAAGTCAACGCATTGGAAGGTTGTTTCCGGAATTTGCAGTTAAATCATTCGAACACTTCAGTGAACGCTCCCAAGGTAAAAACACCATCTTTTGACGGTAAAATTCCCTTCCAAGTCTTTAAGCTCCAGTTTGAGAAGACGGATGAAACAAATAACTGGAGCATGGAGGAAAAATCTGCTGCACTATTCGTTGTGTTGGAAGGACGTAGGGAAGAAATTTTGCAAACTATTCCCGAATATGACAGAAATGATTACGATGCATTAATGCGAGCCATAGAAAGACGCTATGACAGCGAAAAAAGGAGACAAATTTACCAGATGGAGCTAGAAAAGCGCGACCAAAAACCAATCGAATCTCTACAGGAATATGCTTCGGAAATTGAGAGATTGGCTCATTAGCCATTGGAGACGCATCGGGTGAGCATCTCCAAAGGGTGGAAACACAAAGATTCATCAGCGAATTAAAAGGCATTAACACCAAGCGAGAGACATTTGCGAATCCAAAGTTAACATTCGATGAAACTGTTGCGTATGCTCAAACCCGTGAAAGGGCGGCACCCATAAACAGACCAGCATACAAAGTCAATAAAGTGGAGGTTGAAACACCAGATTTGATGACCGAAATATTAAAGACTCTGAAGTCGATCGAAGGAATGAATCGTTCTGGTGTCAAGAATCAAGCTGGAAAATGTTTTAAATGTCACTTCGCACGCGAATGCAAGGTGGGTTCCAACAGACAGGAAGGACAGTGAATCCGGAAGGCTGAGGTAGATGAACCAGTAACTCCTCAGTCATTAAACTAAAGTGAGCCAGTCTAAAGGGGCGTATGCTAGCTCCTGAAATTGAATGCCGCATAATCTCCGCCTCGCAAATTGGCAGAAAAACGAGCAACATTACTATTGGTGGATATGTGGATGGAGAGCGAATATTAACAGTGGATACGGGCGCATTACACTCCATCATTCGAGCTGACCTGATCGCTTAAGATGTGAGGCCATTACCTGGAGCAATATTGAAAATGGCGACTGGTGAGGATACCCAAGTGGTGGGAGAAGTAACATGTGAGGTCACAATAGGGAATGTGATGGTGTTACACAGTTTTATAGTCGCGCAGATTGTAGATGAGGTAATCATATGAGTGGACTTCTTGATGGATCAAGGTATCAAGATCGACTTGAATAACAAAATTATGGAGTATAAAAACATGGAAGTACCACTGAGTATTGGCTATAATTCCACATACAGCAGCAAACAAGTGGTCTTAGAAGGCAGTGAACTGATTCCACCAAAGTCAAAAGCAGTTGTATGGGCGAAAATTAATGGAGAGTGTGGGACAAACAAATTGTGGGTTGTCGAAGCAGCACAAAATTCTACACCGGACGTACTTATTGGCAAATATTTCAACATATTCGACAGGGATGGCAACAAACCAGGCAGGACCAACGTAGTGAACGTAGTCCACGCAGAACCGCAACTGGCCATCTTTCTTCTTTACAAGTACTACCGGAAAACAGCGTCGCGTTTGGCTAGTGGAACACTTTGAGGAGCTTGACGAATTGGTCTTGCGTCACCAGTATCTATGCATTGAACCATCGGCAAGTCTATGGAGCTCTCCGGTAGTACTTGTAAAGAAGAAAGATGGCCAGTTGCGGTTCTGCGTGGACTATCGGAGATTAAATGATGTCACAAAGAAAGACAGCTATCCTTTGCCCGTGATCGATGATACACTAGACTCGTTAACTGGCACAGAATGGTTCTCAACACTTGACCTTAAGAGCGGGTATTGGCAAGTAGAAGTGAGTGAAGAAGATACAGCCTTTAGTGTTGGCAACGGTCTATGGCAATTTACGGTAATGCCATTTGCGTTATGCAACGCCCCTGCCACTTTTGAAAGACAAATGGACCATACGCTCAAAGGACTACACTGGAAGACTTGTTTGGTGTATCTGGATGACATCATCGTATTGGGAAAAAGCTTCGATGAACATCTGAGTAATTTGGAGAAAGTTTTTCAGAGAAAGGCTGGCGCTGGTCTTAAACTAAGTCCTAAGAAGTGCTCTTTATTTAAAAAGGAGGTGAATTAATTAGGTCATCAAGTAGCCACGAAGGCCGTTTGTACTGCGAAGGGAAAAATAGAAGCAGTGAAGGATTGGCCGAGACCCAGGAATTTGCATGAATTAAGAAGTTTTCTTCGGCTGTGTACTTACTACCGCCGATTTGTTCCTACTTATGCCACTTAAGGAAATGTCAGCAGAAAGATCCGGATTTGGAATTATTAATGCACGGATTAGAGATGAATAGACGGCCAAGTAAGGAACAAAGAGCAGCGAAAAGTCCCATCGCGAAAACATACTGGGCTCAATGGAACAGTTTAGAGTTGATATCTGACTGTTTGCATAGGGTATGGGAAAGTGAAGATGGCCAGTGCTCTCGGAAGCTTATAGTAGTTCCGAGGTTAAGAATTCCGGATGTTCTTAAGGAATTCCATAATGGTCCTAGTGGAGGGCACCTAGACATTACAAAAACGCTGGAGAAGATCAGGCAGCGGTTCTATTGGGTTGGCTGTCGTCAATCGGTCGTTAAGTGGATTGCTAATTGCACGGAGTGCATAGCAGCTAAAGGACCAAAGTCACGAAGTCATGGGCAGATGAAGCAGTATAACTCAGGTGCACCATTTGAGCGGGTTGCCATGGATGTAGCCGGTCCATTTCCTATAAGCAGACAAGGAAACAAATACGTTCTTGTGGTTATGGACTACTTTAGTAAGTGGCCTGAGGTCTACCCAATTCCAAACCAGGAAACGAAAACAGTTGCGGATACATTCGCTCACAATTGGGTTACCAGATACGGTGCGCCTATAGAATTGCACTCAGACCAAGGAAGAAACTTTGAATCAGCGGTGTTCCAGGAGTGGTGCCAGATACTTGGTATTCGAAAAACACGAACGACAGCCCTGCATCCTCAATCAGATGGCAAGGTAGAGCGATTCAACCGGACCCTGGAAGAGCACTTGCTGAAAGTAGTGGACACGAATCAAGATGATTGGGATGTACACATACCGCTTTTTCTGATGGGATATCGGTCCGCAGTGCATGAAACAACAAGTCAAACACCTGCGAGGAAACTCTTTGGTAGTGAACTTCGGTTGCCCAGCGATTTAAAATTTGGAATAACTGGTGATGCGAGAAAAATTGGGGAGGAAGCGTCTACTGCTCTCGAGGAAGAGTTAAGAGAGATACATGCTCTTGTGAGGCAGCGAACTCAAATTATGAGTGACAAAATGAAGGCTAAGTATGACAAGGCGATGACTCCGAAGACTTCCAAAATAGAGATTTGGTGGTGCTGTACAATCCATAAGGGAAGAGAGGTTTGTCCCCAAAACTTCACTGCAATTGGGAAGGTCCATACAAGATAATCAAACGACTAAACGACGTAGTGTATCGAATCCAAACCGTTGGGAGGCCGAGAAACAAGATGAAAGTGGTCCACCTAAAGAGGCTTGCTGCGTTTGGAACAGCGAATGTGTCTGATCGGGACGATCAGACTTAGGGGGAGGGCAGTGTGGCGGAGCGTATGTCAGATGAAGGAGAGAAGCCGATAGCTGGCATGTTCTAGAGCGTAAAACGAGAACATTCGTTATTGCGAACGATTCGATTATTCCAGGCGGTTGGTTGCGAACAGCCGACAGCTATATAAGGGCGACACTCAGCTGCCAAGCTAATTAGTCGTAAAGTAAACGCGTTGGTGATTACATTCCGGTGAAGTAATAAAAATAGAACATTGCGCACGTTGTAATGTAAGTAATTGTAAATAGTGAAGTGAATTGTAATTGAATTGTGAATTACTGAGTAATAAAAGGACATGAAATAAATTCTTTATAAATAAAGAAACTGCGAATAAATTTGGTGATATTTATTTAACAATCCAGAGATCGTACCCGAAGAATTTGGGAAATCATCGAGGCTGATTCAGCAAAATCGTAACAATATGGTTGCTATTTTTCACAAAAAAATTCTTTGTTGATTAGAATAGAGGTCATTCATATCCAAAAAATTAATCCCGTTTTCCGAAGTAATTCTATTTTTCTTAGTGATTTATTGTTGAAATTTTCATAATGACCGCCTGATCACTGGTTTTAATTTATATCTCTAAATTTTTTGCCTTCAATAAGTAAACAATTTCGTATTTCGACAACTATTGTCGCTGTCAGTATCGGAATGGAGCGTACTGCGATTGCAACTCCACAATTCCGTTCCGTACCATCATTCGCCGTTTTCGAATCGACAATACTTAGGGAGTAGTGAATCGAACAAGCAATGCGCATAAGAAAGATGTTGTCAAAGCTGAGTTTTGTTTGACAGCACCTAATCCATTGCTTGTTAACAAAGCAAAAACAAATAATATAAAAATTAAAAAAAATGTACAGCAAACGACGTTATTAGTATGAAAGTGATTTTATTTGTAATTAGTGATGTGTGCATTAAAAAATAACCTTTTAGGTTGTGCAATACTTACAAAATGAGGTAGAGTTCACGAACGGAAGTGCTGGTGTATTTGCGATGTTAAATAATATTTCTTCAAGCTCCAGCTCGGAATCTTCCTCAAACTCTGAAGAATCGAGATGGGAAGAAGTTATTGGAAGTTAAGTGAAAATGAATTCAACCCCACATGAGACTGCAGAGACGGTGACGGGTTTAACGAAAACGTAGACACTCTCAGCCGTGGTTCGCTTTTGGAAACGTCCAGATTTAAGGTTTGCCTATTTCCAAATATCTCCTCCATTTCCAACATGTTAGGAGCAATACATGGAAATGCCCATCCTGATCACTTTGTTTTTTGCTTTTCTCCAGCATTATCACTGGTGTTGATGAATCCTAATAAAGTATAAAAATCCAAAATGTGTCCAAGTTTCAGTGAATCATTGCGCCATCACGTCTTACAACACATGCGTTTATACATTTCGCTTCTTCTCCCATCTGCAAAAAAGCTTCTTGAATATAGAGTTCAAAATGGCTAATTAAGTACCTTCACCTGCTATTTGTATAATACAAAATTCCCGTCTGAATTTAATTTTTGTTTATTTTTTAACATTCGCATTTGAACATTTCATAATAGTAAAAATGTTTGCTTAGATTTCTAAAATAGAAATAATGGTTTATCAAAAAAAATATGCTGTGTGACATTTATAGGCACAAACATAAATTTTATACATACATATATACATGCTCAGATAAGAACATTGATATAACATATGCACATGCAACAACCCATAATTTGTTGTGATATGAAATAGTCAGCCCAATTCTGCATTTCGACTCGAATCGAAAATTTTTCCGTTCGGCGGATTTGGCATTCTGTGTTACTTTCCGTTTCGATTAATCTTCGAAACTTTCGATTCTATCCAATTCTTTGTATTCTGCATTTCGATCGTAATTACGTTTTTGTACGTTGTAATTTAGTTGGCGGAGAACAGTTTGATTTTTTGTACTTAAGTATATTTTTGTGTACTTAAGTAACATAATTTTAACAAAAATGTAAGTAAAACATGATTTTGGTAATTGGAAAAGTCATGAAAACGTCTTTTTTTAGTTTAATGTGTTTAATTATGCTTTTTGATACAACACAAAAAGCAACATGAAAAATTAGAGTTTTGAAATAACGTTGACGAAATACAAAAAATTGCAAATCGGGTACTACTCGATTCGGTGAAGATAATAATGTCAAAGTACTTGATTGAGTTTCTTTATTAAGTTTGAATTTTTTTTTAAATTTAAATAACTAAATTTATTATATATTAGATTACCAATTACAAGCTCAATTTCATAAAATGCATCACTCATCTGAAATGGATAACACTTGTAGCGCAATCCTCATGAAATATCGCCGAGGCTATTGATTCCAGTTAACGTTAAAAACTAGATTTTATTTATATTTATTTGAATTGTACAAAAACCCTTTGCAATTGTTTGCTTTGTTTTGTTTCAATTTCACATATTCACATGCAACCAGCTGACTTCGAAAATGTATTCTCTCTTCTTCTTCTTCGTTCGATTCGATCGTAACTCATCATACCTAATTACGATTGTGGCGGAGCCGAGAGCGGGAACGTAATCGAAATGTAGAATAGCACTGAGTATTCTTAGCATGAGAGCATAATAGGGGTATTCTCTTTGTCTAGGAAATGCATGCTACGGTGCACGGATAGGAAATTTTTCCTACTCGTGCAACGGCACAACAACAAAACATATGCAAAAAACATATGGTACGATAGGAAAAATATCCTATACCAAATCCTATGTATATTTATTTCCCACAGCTAGCAAGAAGGAAAATGCAACCCTGTGAAGGAAAAGTAACCCTGTGCATAGTATGCATTTCCTAGACAAGGCGAATACCCCTAATGTACTAAAATATAAAATAAGATAAGATTATCATTGCATTGGTAATCTTTCTTATTATAGGAAAATATTTTATGATCATCATACTTATGTATTAGCCAAATTAATGTAAATATGTTTGTGAAAAATTACATAAATACACGCTCCTCAGATTGTGGAGTCAGTTATACGTTTAAGGTCGATACGCAGCTCTTGCGAAAAAAATACATATATTTCGTGGATGGAAAAAGGTAGTAGTCACGGATATTTGACAGATGATTTTCTATTGCGAACAGCTCTGTACAAAGGAAGAAGATATGCAAACGTAAATAAACAAAACGAAAAACATGAGTAGAGCGCTGATTATGTATAATAACGCTATGCATGGCTAAAATAAATAAAAGGTGTAGAAATTCATGAAAAAAACTAAAACTATTACATAGATTGCTTTATAAGCTTGCTTTAATACGTTTTAAAATTAGTCTTCCTCTTGTTTCTCGCGAAATATATGTGAGACAATTTATTTCGCTCGGAAACCGTGCTTTCGTATTTGTTTAAAAACTTTAGAAATAGGCAGTAGAAAATGGAGTAGTTTTCTCGTTCGAGGTGCGTACTGCTTCGTAAAAAATTTTTTCGCGCATTAGTTTTTTGCACTTTTGGAGCGTACTGCGATTGCAACTCCACAATTCCGTTCCGTACCATCATTCGCCGTTTTCGAATCGACAATACTTAGGGAGTAGTGAATCGAACAAGCAATGCGCATAAGAAAGATGTTGTCAAAGCTGAGTTTTGTTTGACAGCACCTAATCCATTGCTTGTTAACAAAGCAAAAACAAATAATATAAAAATTAAAAAAAATGTACAGCAAACGACGTTATTAGTATGAAAGTGATTTTATTTGTAATTAGTGATGTGTGCATTAAAAAATAACCTTTTAGGTTGTGCAATACTTACAAAATGAGGTAGAGTTCACGAACGGAAGTGCTGGTGTATTTGCGATGTTAAATAATATTTCTTCAAGCTCCAGCTCGGAATCTTCCTCAAACTCTGAAGAATCGAGATGGGAAGAAGTTATTGGAAGTTAAGTGAAAATGAATTCAACCCCACATGAGACTGCAGAGACGGTGACGGGTTTAACGAAAACGTAGACACTCTCAGCCGTGGTTCGCTTTTGGAAACGTCCAGATTTAAGGTTTGCCTATTTCCAAATATCTCCTCCATTTCCAACATGTTAGGAGCAATACATGGAAATGCCCATCCTGATCACTTTGTTTTTTGCTTTTCTCCAGCATTATCACTGGTGTTGATGAATCCTAATAAAGTATAAAAATCCAAAATGTGTCCAAGTTTCAGTGAATCATTGCGCCATCACGTCTTACAACACATGCGTTTATACATTTCGCTTCTTCTCCCATCTGCAAAAAAGCTTCTTGAATATAGAGTTCAAAATGGCTAATTAAGTACCTTCACCTGCTATTTGTATAATACAAAATTCCCGTCTGAATTTAATTTTTGTTTATTTTTTAACATTCGCATTTGAACATTTCATAATAGTAAAAATGTTTGCTTAGATTTCTAAAATAGAAATAATGGTTTATCAAAAAATATGCTGTGTGACATTTATAGGCACAAACATAAATTTTATACATACATATATACATGCTCAGATAAGAACATTGATATAACATATGCACATGCAACAACCCATAATTTGTTGTGATATGAAATAGTCAGCCCAATTCTGCATTTCGACTCGAATCGAAAATTTTTCCGTTCGGCGGATTTGGCATTCTGTGTTACTTTCCGTTTCGATTAATCTTCGAAACTTTCGATTCTATCCAATTCTTTGTATTCTGCATTTCGATCGTAATTACGTTTTTGTACGTTGTAATTTAGTTGGCGGAGAACAGTTTGATTTTTTGTACTTAAGTATATTTTTGTGTACTTAAGTAACATAATTTTAACAAAAATGTAAGTAAAACATGATTTTGGTAATTGGAAAAGTCATGAAAACGTCTTTTTAGTTTAATGTGTTTAATTATGCTTTTTGATACAACACAAAAAGCAACATGAAAAATTAGAGTTTTGAAATAACGTTGACGAAATACAAAAAATTGCAAATCGGGTACTACTCGATTCGGTGAAGATAATAATGTCAAAGTACTTGATTGAGTTTCTTTATTAAGTTTGAATTTTTTTAAATTTAAATAACTAAATTTATTATATATTAGATTACCAATTACAAGCTCAATTTCATAAAATGCATCACTCATCTGAAATGGATAACACTTGTAGCGCAATCCTCATGAAATATCGCCGAGGCTATTGATTCCAGTTAACGTTAAAAACTAGATTTTATTTATATTTATTTGAATTGTACAAAAACCCTTTGCAATTGTTTGCTTTGTTTTGTTTCAATTTCACATATTCACATGCAACCAGCTGACTTCGAAAATGTATTCTCTCTTCTTCTTCTTCGTTCGATTCGATCGTAACTCATCATACCTAATTACGATTGTGGCGGAGCCGAGAGCGGGAACGTAATCGAAATGTAGAATAGCACTGAGTATTCTTAGCATGAGAGCATAATAGGGGTATTCTCTTTGTCTAGGAAATGCATGCTACGGTGCACGGATAGGAAATTTTTCCTACTCGTGCAACGGCACAACAACAAAACATATGCAAAAAACATATGGTACGATAGGAAAAATATCCTATACCAAATCCTATGTATATTTATTTCCCACAGCTAGCAAGAAGGAAAATGCAACCCTGTGAAGGAAAAGTAACCCTGTGCATAGTATGCATTTCCTAGACAAGGCGAATACCCCTAATGTACTAAAATATAAAATAAGATAAGATTATCATTGCATTGGTAATCTTTCTTATTATAGGAAAATATTTTATGATCATCATACTTATGTATTAGCCAAATTAATGTAAATATGTTTGTGAAAAATTACATAAATACACGCTCCTCAGATTGTGGAGTCAGTTATACGTTTAAGGTCGATACGCAGCTCTTGCGAAAAATACATATATTTCGTGGATGGAAAAAGGTAGTAGTCACGGATATTTGACAGATGATTTTCTATTGCGAACAGCTCTGTACAAAGGAAGAAGATATGCAAACGTAAATAAACAAAACGAAAAACATGAGTAGAGCGCTGATTATGTATAATAACGCTATGCATGGCTAAAATAAATAAAAGGTGTAGAAATTCATGAAAAAAACTAAAACTATTACATAGATTGCTTTATAAGCTTGCTTTAATACGTTTTAAAATTAGTCTTCCTCTTGTTTCTCGCGAAATATATGTGAGACAATTTATTTCGCTCGGAAACCGTGCTTTCGTATTTGTTTAAAAACTTTAGAAATAGGCAGTAGAAAATGGAGTAGTTTTCTCGTTCGAGGTGCGTACTGCTTCGTAAAAAATTTTTTCGCGCATTAGTTTTTTGCACTTTTTTTATATGGAGTTTTCGGTTTTCGCAATAGCTGCATACCGACCTTTCAAGTGAAAACTGAAGTTTGCTTTTTACACAGCCTCTAGTGTTAAACAGTGGTATGAAATCTGTTATCAAAACTCGGCAAAACTTTAGATAAGTTTAATGAGGTATAGCAATACTCTGTTCTTATTAATTCAAGTGGGTAACTTTGTTGTTGCTTTCACGTACAAATTTTTCGACAAGCAAGCTCAAACATAGCGAGCAGAGAAAAAGCGAATCGAAGTCTGCTATTATAACCATCGTACCGTCCTACAAGTAGAAAAACTACCGTATGGTCACAAAACAGCTGAGATCACTTGATCGAAACGCTCCATTTTTTCACTCAGGGATGTAAATAAATATGACCGAAATGAATGGTATATATGCAACTTAAGACAAAATGCATGATTTAAAAAAACATAAACAAATCCCAAAAAAGTTAACTAAACATAAAAGCTCAATAAAACCACACCTTTTTGAATGATAATATATAAATCAGGTACACGCATTCTAAACGTACACCAAAAATTAATTTATACCCGCCTTAATAATACGGTTTATAAATAAATTACATTATATATTATTATACATATATATTACATAAGTTAACATCATACTTTGTTAAAACCATTCCCACACAGTCAGCAAATTAAAATGCGATTCCGTTTCCACACAATCTACCGGCAAGACGTTCGCATATTTTGGAATCATATTGCAACCAAAAATGCAATTGCGCTGCACGCGCATCCGCCGTCTTAGCTAAGGTAATTAAACACCTTAGTTGAGAGAAACACGCGCAATCCCTATTCTGCTGACCAGGCATCTTTGGTCACGTAGGCCGGCTCAGGCGTAGGTTAGCTTGTAAGCGGTAGCTTAATCTTAAGTCAGTTTTAAAAACTCACTCGCGAACCAAAGGCAGATAGTGCCGTCTAATAAATAAAGTTGTAAAACAAATATAAAAGTTTACGTTTTATTTGGCGCCCGAGTAAGGGACCGCGCGATAAAGTGACCGCGGACAAGTGAAATTTTTTTTAACAAATAAGAACTATTCGAAGGGCCCTTAGTAGTGGGAAAAATTTTATCCTCGCAAAAAGGACGGACCGTACAGTCCAGCCACCAATAGAGAACAATCAGAAAAAATCAAAAGAAAAAAAAACATTTCAATAAGAGCAAGTGAAGCTAATAGAAGCATAGTAAAAAGGAGTTATAAAAAGTTATAAACAATAAAATCATCTCTTAACGTCATAGTAAAAAGGAGTTATAAAAAGTTATAAAATCATCTCTAAACGTCATTACACACAAGGAGTTATAAAGAGTAAATAATATCATCATCTTTGCACGGCATTTTTACACAAAACCAGAAACCAGTACCAGTAAGGAACGATACGATGCAGATCCTGAAGCAATTAGTGTAAGTTTAGAGCAAGTGAAACTAATAGAAGTATAGTCAAAAGGAGTTATAAAAAGTTATAAACAATAAAATCGTCTCTTAACGTCATAGTAAAAAGGAGTTATAAAAAGTTATAAAATCATCTCTAAACGTCATTACACACAAGGAGTTATAAAGAGTAAATAATATCATCATCTTTGCACGGCATTTTTACACAAAACCAGAAACCAGTAAAGAACGATACGATGATGATCCTCAAACAATTAGTGTAAGTTTAGGTTAGTAAGCAAACTACCATTAGGAAAGAAATTTTGTAAACAGTAGAAATATAAAAAGAAATATAATAGTAATCAAATTTATTTTCACAAAATGAGTCAGGAGGAACAGATAGCGGCAACTATGGCGAGGCTTAATTTACAAACATCCTCTTCCAATTCCCCAACCACCTTTACCCGGGGCAAAAAAAGGGAATTGGCTTCCCTAATAATAAACACGGTTTCTGCCCTGTTATACCCACAATCAGAGGAAGAAGAGGAAACTCCTGTAGATTTCAGTAGTAACATAGAACAATCTGAGAGAGTACCAGATGCTGTAAAGTGCCTAAGAGAATTTTTAGGCAAGGATGGTGAGTTTAGTTCCTGGAGGAAGTCAGTAGACAGGATACTATTAATGTATGGAAGGAATAAAGATACAATTAGACATAAGATCGTCGGAGAAGCAGACACAGCCCTTGAGTCCTATAGGACTCCTCTAAACTGGAATAAAATTAAGAAATGTCTGATGTTACACTATTCAGACAAAAGGGATGTGAGCACCTTAGAGTACCAGATGACAACCCTTGCACAGAGAGGCAATACGGTTTTGAAATTCTACCAACAGGTTTATCAATACCTGTCACTTATTTTAGATAAGATTGACTGCCTCGAACTCGGTGAGGAAGCCCTATCAGCCATGTCGGCAACTTATAGGGAAAAAGCACTTGATCCCTTTACACGCGGACTTAATGGAACTCTTCCAAGTCTGCTTAGTGTACGTGAACCAACCAGTTTACCGCAAGCTCTCCATATGTGACTCAAACTAGGAAATATTAATTACAGGACAATCCACGCAAATAACATTGGGCGGTTGGCAAATAATTCTAAGCCCAGTAACCCTAATCCACCAAGAATGTCATTACCAAGACCACAAACCCTACCTTTTTACCCAGAGCTTACAAATATCCACAACCAACCCCAAAACCCAATTGCTTACCAACACTATGGACACAACCGCAACTTTGGCACGTTGCATCCCAACCTTCAACCACCTATTCCACAACAAACTATAACTAATTCCCTTATACAATATCGCCACTATGTCACACCACAAAATTACAGGCACCTCTTCCGCCTAAGCCCCCAACACCCAATGGAAGTCGACCCGTCTCTCCAAACAACGCAAGTAAATTACCAGAATAGGCCGCAGTATCAACAAAATCAAACATCCAATAGCAAACCACAAGGGTTCACTAATGGAGTGGCTAATGCTCCAGCCATTAAAAGACCACCGTCTCAAATCCTGCACACCACCAATAAGGTGCAACGCATTTACAATGCCGAGGCTATAGAGAGTGACCCAATAAACTGCAGTAATCACATTGCAGAATATCCAGAAGAGAACTACGAATACTGGCAGGACTACCAACCGGAACAAAACGAAGAACAGGAAGAAGTCGACGCAATCCCTAGCGATAATATTAATTTTTTAGACTAAACCCATCCTCGCTGCCATATTTCCCTTATAGGATGAAAAATGATAACGAGTTGAAATTTTTACTGGATACAGGCTCAAACAAGAACTACATTAGCCCGACCTACATACGAAATCCTATCCCAAATGAACCTTTTTACGCCAATTCGGTCGGAGGCCCAGTGAAAATTGACCACCACGCAAACATTGATATCTTCGGCGAGGAATTTGGGAAAATAAAATTCCACATCCTGCCGAACCTAAAAACATTCGATGCCATAATAGGCAACGACACTCTGAAAAACCTCAATGCAGTGACCTTCACTAATGGCAACTGTTTCACTCTACTCAATAAGTATAAATATCCCATCCACCGACTTCCAATAAATTCCATTACACATACCACCCTACGGCTCAACCATCTGAGTACTGGGAACAACGGAAAGCTAAAACAACTCTTGGACTCATGCCCAAAGAAGGAAATATACCAACAAATCGATGAATTACTGAATGATGGCATGGTAATCGATTATCGCAAGTTAAACGAAGAAACCATACCCCATTCCAGATATTACCACTATTTTATCCAATTTAGGAAGAAACAATTACTTCTCAACTATCGACCTTTATATCGGATTCCACCAGATTGCCCTAAATGAGGCCGATATCGAAAAAACTGCCTTTTCAGTCGCGAACGGAAAATTTGAGTTTACGCGGCTACCGTTCGGCCTTAGAAACGCTCCAGTCATTTTCCAACGCGCCTTAGATGATGTTCTGAGAGAACATATTGGTGTCCGATGCTATGTTTATATCGATGATATAATAATTTTTAGCAAGACCAGAGAAGAACATTTCGATAATTTAAGCATTATTTTCAACACTTTGGAAAGGGCTCGATTAAAGGTGCAATACGATAAATGTGAATTCATCAAAGAAGAAATCGAATTTCTCGGTATTATTGTTGGTCAAGATGGTATTTGCACTACACCAAAAAAAGTAGAAGCTATAACTAACTTCCCCTTCCCAGGAACCACTGACTGAACTACTCAGAGGAGAACTGGGAAGAATTTCTAAAAATCAATCAAAAAAGGTCCAATTGAATCTAACAACCCAACAAATAGAAGCGGTTAAACAACTAAAAAATTGCTTAACATCCGATGGTGTAATACTTCACTACCCTGACTTTGAAAATACATTCGAGCTCACCACTGACACATCCCATTATGCCTTGGGAGCGGTACTCTCCCAAGAGGGTAGACCAATATGCTTTCTTTCAAGAACGCTTGGCAGAGCAGAGGAAACTTTCGCAACCAACGAAAAAGAGATGCTAGCTATCATTTGGGTTCTGCAGTCACTCAGATGTTTCCTTTACGGATCAAAAAAAGTTAAAATATTTTCCGATCACCAACCATTGACCTTCGCCCTCAGTAACAAAAATACCAATGCGAAAATGAAACGATGGAAAGCGCACCTAGAGGAGTATAACCACGAAATAATCTACAAACCCGGCAATACAAACATTGTTGCGGACTGCCTCTCGCGACCACCAATTGCAAACACAAATTCAATTACAGTCCATAGTAGCGATAGCTCTTCAGAAAATTTAATACCCTCTGTAGAAACACCCATTAATGTCTTTAAAAATCAAATTTTTATCAATGAAGGTTCACAATCCTCATATAAGTTCGAAATAGTTTTCCCAATGTACCATAGACATATCATTACCGAAAGTACCTTTTCGGAGGATTCATTGAGGTCAATTTTGAAGAGACATCTGAATCCTTCGGTCATAAATGGCATCAAAACAACGGAGCCTACTATGCTAAAAATTCAAGCCATTTTCCCCTACACTTTGCAAATTATAAGATACGGTTCACGCAGCTGATTGTGGAGGATATCACAGATACAGAAGAACAAAATCGAATTATAATTGAAGAACACAATCGTGCCCATAGAAATGAAAAGGGAAACAGGTTGCAAATACTTGGAAAATACTATTTTCCTGCTATGGCAAACAAAATTTAAAAAATACAAAACTTTGCAAAATCTGTAAAGAAAATAACTACGATCGGCATCCGAACAATCCACAAAGTGCTCGCCTCCATTGATAAATTTTCTAAATTAGCAGTAGTAAAAAAAATAGATGGAAAAAGTATCGAAAGTATAAGGAGGCCTTTAAGGGACATAATATTCTACTTTGGGGTGCCAAAGGCGATTGTTGTTGATAACGAAAAAACATTTAATTCACAGCCTATAAAATTCATGTTGGAAAGTGAATTCAATATACAAATTTTTACTGCACCCCCATATAAAAGCGAAGTGAATGGTCAAGTAGAAAGATTTCACTCAACTTTAGCAGAGATCATGAGGTGCTTAAGGCCCGAGTACCCTGACAAAAGCTTTGAGGATCTCATGGAGTGGTCCGTAAATGAATATAATCATTCCCTACATTCGGTTACAGGGAAAAAACCAGTTGACATATTCTTTGGCAGACCTTCTTCATCCAATCGGAATGAGCGTGAAGAAATTAGGAAACAAATTCGTGGTAAACTCAAAATAAAACAGGAGCAGGACCTTCAGTATCATAACAAAAATAGAGAGGAGGCAGCTGATTATAGTCCAGGACAAAAATTTTCGTTAGATAAAACAAGAGATTAGGAACCAAACTTTCTAAAAGATACAGGGAGGAAATTGTCAAAGAAAATAGGCACTCTACAGTAGTATCACAATCAGGAAAAATCGTCCACACTATTCCTTTCCCTAAAACTCCTTCTTTGCAACGGCTCAGTCGAGGTTCTCGACTACTCTCAGGCAAAAATTGTTACCATCGAGAATGGCATCGGAAAGGTGCAAACAGGAACCTACAGAATCCTCCACTACATCAACCTTACCGAATACTCCCGCATCCTGGAAGACATAAATAGCCACTTCATAAGAAATATCCCACCTTCCCATCCTCTACACCCATTCATTGCGGAAGAAATAAAAGCAATTAATATTACCATCAGACACATAACACCCAAAAATAGAAATAAACGATCAATATATGTCATAGGATCTGCCCTGAAATGGGTCGCAGGCAATCCTGACCATGATGACCTCATGGCCATTAATAGTAAATTTGAAGAAGTTGTTGGTAATAACAACCAACAACTAATTATCAATAGGAACATTTTTGAAAGAATCAAAATATTACGCAAATAGGCAATAGCATACTAAAAACGATGCAAAATAGCAACGAACTTCTGACCTCGTTGATTCTCGAGTATAAGTTTAAAATTGATATAATAAAAGAAGAAGTTGCAAATATTAACAGAGCAATACACCTTATCAAGGCTAATATTATTAATAGCTTCATAATTTCCAACCAAGAAGCTCAGAAAATTAACGAGATATTTGCAAAAGAAAATATGACATTTGGATCGTTAGAAGAATCGTTGAACTTTGCAGACGTTCAAATCGCAATGAATAAAAGTTTAATAGTTTATATAATAAAGATACCAAAAACCGAAGACCAAATATGTAACTGTATTTTGATCAAACCAATAAGTAGGGATGGAAGGATCTTGAAACTAGAATTTGAGAATGTGTTAAAATGTAGTGAAAAGTATTTTGGAATTATAAAAGAGTGCAAAGAAACAAACAATGTAAATATATGTAAGCAGAATCAAATCAAAGACTTGTAAAATGAAAATTGTATTACAAATTTAATAAAAAATAAGCCTTTCAATTGCATTGCAACATATAGTGATTTTATTTATTTTAACGAAACCATAAAGATTAATAACCTAAGTTTTACTGCACTCGAAGCACATAGCCTGAGACCGTTGCCTCCACTAATCCAACATTCGAATTCACGCTCAGAGTTTGAGGAAGTCCTTTCCCTTAAATTCGTGAAGGAGCTAAATGTTAGGAATATAAAGAAAATT
Source organism: Neoceratitis asiatica (assembly GCA_030068015.2). Classification (NCBI taxonomy): domain Eukaryota; kingdom Metazoa; phylum Arthropoda; class Insecta; order Diptera; family Tephritidae; genus Neoceratitis; species Neoceratitis asiatica. The sequence goes on along the minus strand of CM061530.1, from coordinate 8,187,821 downwards.
AGTTCCCTAAACCTTTTGGTAAAATCCAGCATGATTACACACTTTGGGATATTGGCCATAATTATAGCTATAATTGCAATATTCAAATGCAAAAGGAGCAGAAGTTCCGAAATAATCATTCATAACCCACAGTCCATACAAATGCCGGAAATACAAAATATTCGCCATAGGAGTCTTAACGACATTCCATTTAAAAAAAAAGTAGTTAGTCCAATCAGGAACGATCGGAATTTCGGAGGGAGGAGTTAACATCATACTTTGTTAAAACCATTCCCACACAGTCAGCAAATTAAAATGCGATTCCGTTCCCACACAATCCACCGACAAAACGTTTGCATATTTTGGAATCATATTGCAACCAAAAATGCAATTGCGCTGCACGCGCATCCGCCGTCTTAGCTAAGGTAATTAAACACCTCAGCTGAGAGAAACACGCGCAATCCCTATTCTGCTGACCAGGCATCTTTGGTCACGTAGGCCGGCTCAGGCGTAGGTTAGCTTGTAAGCGGTAGCTTAATCTTAAGTCAGTTTTAAAAACTCACTCGCGAACCAAAGGCACATAGTGCCGTCTAATAAATAAAGTTGTAAAACAAATCTAAAAGTTCACGTTTTATTTTATATATATATATTAAATATAAGTTTGCACATATATATTGTGACGGAAAACCCCTATACGAAGAACAGACTGAATGAGTATCAGTGTAAAGGCGAAAAGAAAAGAAGCGGCTGTATAATGCAAATTACCCTTACCAAGGACAAACAAAAGGGTAGACAGATTAAAGACAATTCTCCGAAAAGGATCGAAAAGAAAAGAAGCGGCTGTATAATGCAAATACCCTTACCAAGGACAAACAAAAGGGTAGACAGATTAAAGGAAATTCCACGTCGTTAAGGATGAATGGAGTTGCTGCAGCTACCGCAGGCAAACGAATAATCAGCCTATGCTTAAGCGCGTGAACAGAATGTTTGGGTCATCTGCAGGTATAAAAAGGCAGCCGCTATCACAAGAGAAGACGAGTAGACAACTTAGTGGAGTTAACACTGCTGTGAGCTGTGTGAAGCAGATAATAAGTATGTATCATAAAGAATTGTAAAATAAGCCGTTGGCTAAAGACGAAAATTGTACAAATAAATTCCTGACGGTTAAGAAGCCAAACAAATAAATCTTGGGAGTTTTGTTTAGCAATCCAGTGATCGGACTCGAAGGATTTGGAAAATCATCGAGGCGAACTTAGCAAACTCGTTACAATTGGTATCAGAAGTGGGATTGCTAACTAAGTTCCGAAAAAGAAAAAAAAAAATTTTAAAAATGGTCAAGATTCAGATCTAACGATACTACCCCTCAAAAAGGAATTGGCGAAGAGAGGATTATCTTCAACCGGGAATAAGGCTGAACTACAATCACGGCTGCGAGAAGCTTTGGAAGCAGAAGGCATAGATTTGAGCGAATATGAATTCTGCCGTGAGGACGAGGAGACATCCAAGAAAGAAATGGAGAAGGAAGAGGCTGTTGAGACTACGAAAGATTCAGAGCAGTCAGCAACTTAGGTTGAAGAACAGGCTCCTAGCTCATCTACGTGTATGGATATGAACATGTTATTGGCAGCAATTTCGCAGATGAATGCCAACATGTCACAAAAGTTGGATGAACAGGATTCCAAGATGTCACAAAAGTTGGATGAACAGGATTCCAAGATGTCACAAAAGTTGGATGCACAGGATGCCAAGATGTCACAAAAGTTCGATGAACAGGATACCAACATGTCACAAATGAATGCCCACATTTCATCGCAAATGCAAGACCAAGAAGCGCGTATTTCATCCCGGCTCATACAGCTTCAGGAGAGTGTTGTTAAAGAATGCACAGAACTCATGGAGAGACAGGACAAAATCGAGGAGAGGAGAGACAGAATAGAAGAGCTGATTGCGACCAAAGTTAGCGAATTGGAAGGACGTGTCCACGAATTGCTTTCGAATCGTCCAAGCATTTCGAGGAGCACCCCTAGCATAAAAGCCCCATCCTTTGACGGCACCACCCCTTTCCACATCTTTAAGCTTCAGTTCGAAAAGACGGCTAGAGCAAATAACTGGAGCACGAAGGAGAAGTCAGATGCACTATTCATGGCATTGAAGGGACCTGCAACGGAAATTTTGCAAATAATTCCTGCATACGACAGAGATGACTATGAGGCACTAATGCGAGGCGTGGAAAGACGCTATGGTAGCGAGCATAGAAGACAAATCTATCAGATGGAATTAGAGAACCGCTATCAGAAGTCCAATGAGACCCTGCAGGAATTTGCTTGTGAGATTGAGAGGCTAGCTCATTAGGGTTATGGAGATAGTCTTGGAGAATACCTCGAGAGGATAAAAATTCAGAGGTTTATCAGCGGAATAAGAAACAATTATAGCAGGCGAGAGGCGTATGCGAATCCAAAGCCAACATTTGCCGAGACTGTCCCGTATGCTCAGACAAAGGAAGCGGCCGAGCTTTTGTACAGACCAGCGTACAAAGCGAACTGTGCGAAATTGGAAAGCCCAGATGTGATGAAAGGAATCTGGGAAACGTCGAAAACCGCCAAACTGATGAGGACCAGGATTTGCTATAACTGTAGAATGCTTGGACACTTCGCCCGCGATTGTAATATGGGTTCCACGAGACAAATCGATAACAAGGCGAGCAACGTTACTATCAGCGGATATGTGGATTGACATGAGCAAGAACTAACTGTGGACACGGGCGCGTCAAACTCCATCATTCGATCCGATTTGAACACCAGGGAAATAAGCCCATTGCATGAAGCTAAGTTGAAAACATTAACTGGTGAGGACGCCAGAGTTCTGGGAAAAGCCACGTGTAAAGTCACCATTGGGAATATGACAGTGTTGCATGAGTTCCTAGTAGCGGAAATCTTAGATGAAGTCATAGTTGGTGTGGACTTTCTCCTTGGTCAAGGAATGAAGATCGACCTAAAGAAAAGAGTGATGAAGTATGGAAATATGCAGTTACCACTAAGTATTGGCCACGATCATGCATACAACAGAAATGATGTACCCCTGGTAAAGAACGAGCAGCAGAAGGAAAATACGTACGGATATGGCAAGATGTCTTGTGCCCTAATGAAGAAGTTGAGAGAGGTACGCAAAACTGTTGAGCAACGCCCTAAGATTATGAACAACAAGGTAGAAGGATGTATTAAAGCGAGGAATCCTGAAAGCTTTGAAAAAGGAGATTTGGTAATGCTGCACGATTCTCCACGGAAGAAAATCTTGCACAGCAAGCGGGAAGGTCCATACAAAGTAATTGGACGAATAAATAGTACGGACTATCGAATCTAGACCGTTGGAAAACCAAGAACCAAAATAAAAGTGGTTCACTTGAAATGGCTTGCAGCTTTTGGAACAGATAGAATTTCTGATCGGGACGATCAGACTTAGGTGGAGGGCAGTGTGACGGAACACCCCTATACGAAGAACAGACTGAATGAGTAGCAGTGTAAAGGCAATTATACGAAAAGGACCAAAAAGAAAAGAAGCGGCTGTATAATGCAAATTACCCTTACCAAGGACAAACAAAAGGGTGGGCAGATTAAAGACAATTCTCCGAAAAAGATCGAAAAGAAAAGAAAAAGCGGCTGTATAATGCAAATTACCCTTACCAAGGACAAACAAAAGGGTAGACAGATTAAAGGAAATTCCACGTCGTTAAGGATGAACGGAGTTGCTGCAGCTACCGCGGGCAAACGAATAATCAGCCTATCCTTAAGCGCGTGAACTGGATGTTTGGGTCATCTACAGGTATAAAAAGAGAGGCAGCCGCTATCACAAGAGAATACGAGTAGACAACTTAGTGGAATTAACACTGCTGTGAGCTGTGTGTGTTTTAGAAACGGATGAGCTGTGTGAAGCAGATAATAAGTGTGTATCATAAAGAATTGTAAAATAAGCCGTTGGCTAAAGACGAAAATTGTACAAATAAATTCCTGACGGTTAAGAAGCCAAACAAATAAATCTTGGGAGTTTTGTTTAGCAATCCAGTGATCGGACTCGAAGGATTTGGAAAATCATCGAGGCTAACTTAGCAAATTAGTTACAATATATATATATATATATATATATTGTTACGATCTTGCTGATTAACCTCGACGATTTCCTTAATCTTTCGGGTACGACCTCTGGATTGTTAAATAAAATCGCCAACTTAATTTGCAGTCTCTTTATTTATAAAGACTTAATTAATGTCCTTTTTAATTATACGGTAATTCACAATTCAATTACAATTTACGTTACTATTTACAATCACTTGTATACAACTTTCACAATGTACTGTTTTTATTACTTTACTGTAATGTAATCTCCACGAGTTTAATTCACAACTGATTACTCTTGGAGTCGAATGTCGTCCTTATATACTTGTTTGCTGCTTGAAAAACGAAACCCCTGGAATAATCGCGTCGTTTACGATAAACCTCTCGCTTACGATAAACCTCTCGCTTACGATAATCCTCGCAGCAAGCCTCTCTAGGTGGACCACTTTCATCTTGTTTCTCGGCCTCCCCACAGTTTGTATTCGATACACTACGTCGTTTAGTCGTTTGATTATCTTGTATGGACCTTCCCAATTGCATTGAAGCTTTGGGGACAAACCTCTCTTTCGTTTTGGATTATACAGCAACACCAAATCTCCATTTTGGAAGCCTTCGGAGTTCATCGCCTTGTCATACCTAGCCTTCATTTTGTCACTCATAATTTGAGTTCGCTGCCTCACAAGAGCATGTATCTCTCTTAATTCTTCCTCGAGAACAGTAGACGCTTCCTTCCCAATTCTTCTCGCATCACCAGTTATTCCAAATTTTAAATCGCTGGGCAACCGAAGTTCACTACCAAACAGTATCCTGGCAGGTGTTTGACCTGTTGTTTCATGCACTGCGGACCGATATCCCATAAGGAAAAGCGGTATGTGTACATCCCAATCATCTTGATTCTTGTCCACTACTTTCCGCAAGTGCTCTTCCAGGGTCCGGTTGAATCGCTCCACCATGCCATCTGATTGAGGATGCAGGGCTGTCGTTCGTGTTTTCCGAATACCAAGTATCTGGCAAATCTCTTGGAACACCGCCGCTTCAAAGTTTCTTCCTTGGTCTGAGTGCAATTCTATAGGCGCACCGTATCTGGTAACCCAATTGTGAGTGAATGCATCCGCAACTGTTTTCGCTTCCTGGTTTGGTATTGGGTAGACCTCGGGCCATTTACTAAAGTAGTCCATAACCACAAGAACGTATTTGCTTCCTTGTCTGCTCATAGGGAATGGACCGGCTACATCCATGGCAACCCGCTCAAATGGTGCACCTGAGTTATACTGCTTCATCTGCCCATGACTTCGTGACTTTGGCCCTTTAGCTGCAATGCACTCCGTGCAATTAGCAATCCACTCAGCGACCGATTGACGACAGCCAACCCAATAGAACCGCTGCTTGATCTTCTCCAGCGTTTTTGTAATGCCTAGGTGCCCTCCACTAGGACCATTATGGAATTCCTTAAGAACATCCGGAATTCTTAACCTCGGCCATCTTCACTTTCCCATACTCTATGCAAACAGCCAGATATCAATTCTAAACTGTTCCATTGTGCCCAGTATGCTTTCGCGATGGGACTTTCCGCTGCCATTAATTCTTTACTTGGCCGTCTGTTCACCTCCAATCCGTGCATCACCAATTCCAAGTCCGGATCTTCTTGCTGACATTTCCTTAAGTGACTTGCCTCCCACTCTTCTGCTGATGTAACTGTCATTAGCCGGAGGTCTATTATGTCTTCCTTACCCTCGGCTTTTGAGCAGTGCTTACATTCCAAACTACATGGACGACGCGACATAGCGTCAGCATTTCCGTGCGTATTACCCTTGCGGTGCTCGATGGTGAAGTCATAACTTTGCAGCCTCTCAATCCACCGTGCAAGCTGCCCTTCGGGATTCTTGAACTGTAGTAGCCACCTCAGCGCTGCATGATCCGTTCTAACGCGGAAATGTCGACCATACAGATATTTGTGGAAGTGTTTAATGCAATCCACCAACGCTAATAGTTCTCTCCGCGTTACGCAGTAGTTCCGCTCTGGTTTCCCAATAGACCGGCTATAGTAGGCAACTATCTTCTCCTGCCCATCAATCACTTGCGAAAGTACCCCTCCTATGCCATAACCACTAGCATCTGTGTCCAGAATAAATGTTGCACCTGGAACCGGGTACTCTAGCATAGGTGCAGTGCATAGTCGTTCTTTTAAAGCTTGGAAAGCATCCTCTTGTTCAGTTTTCCACTCGAAAGATTTATTTTTCCTTGTGAGTTCACGGAGACTATGAGCTACGCTGGCGAAATTCGGAACAAAGCGACGATAGTAAGTACACAACCCAAGGAAACTTCTTAATTCATGCAAATTCCTGGGTCTCGGCCAATCCTTCACTGCTTCTATTTTTCCCTTCACAGTACAAACGGCCTTCGTGGTTACTTGATGACCTAAGTAATTTACCTCCTTTTTAAATAAAGAGCACTTTTTAGGACTTAGTTCAAGACCAGCGCCAGCTATTCTCTGGAAAACTTTCTCCAAATTACTCAGATGCTCATCGAAGCTTTTTCCCAATACGATGATGTCACCCAGATACACCAAACAAGTCTTCCAGTGTAGCACTTTGAGCTCATGGTCCATTAGTCTTTCAAAAGTGGCAGGAGCGTTGCATAACGCAAATGGCATTAACGTAAATTGCCATAGACCGTTGCCAACACTAAAGGCTGTCTTCTCTTTATCTTCTTCACTCACTTCTACTTGCCAATACCCGCTCTTAAGGTCAAGTGTTGAGAACCATTCTGTGCCAGTTAACGAGTCTAGTGTATCATCGATCACGGGCAAAGGATAGCTGTCTTTCTTTGTAACATCATTTAATCTCCGATAGTCCACGCAGAACCGCAACTGGCCATCTTTCTTCTTCACGAGTACCACCGGAGAGCTCCATGGACTTGCCGATGGTTCGATAACATCGCTTTCGCTCATTTCCTTAATTATTTGGCCAACAGCGTCACGTTTGGCTAGTGGAACGCTTCGAGGAGCTTGACGAATTGGTCTTGCGTCACCAGTATCAATGCTATGCTTCACTACGTTGGTCCTGCCTGGTTTGTTGCCATCCTTGTCGAATATGTTGGAGTATTTGCGGATCATCTGACTGGCCTGGTGCTTGTACTTGTCTTCCAACCCTTGCGTCCATGCATTGATATCTTCCTCCATCTTCTTGCTGCCAATAGAGTCGATTCCAGATGAATCATTGCTGTTAATAATGGCTTCTACCTCTTGACATTGCCCTAATACAGTTCCACTAGGAATTTTTACTGATGACCTGAAGTCATTCAATACTCTCACTGGGATGCGTCCATTCTTTCGTGTCTTAGCCAGGGTTTTTCCAATAAGTAAGTCCAGTGTAGAATTTTGTGCTGCTTCGACAACCCACAATTTGTTTGTCCCACAATCTCCATTAATTTTCGCCCAAACAACTGCTTCTGACTTTGGTGGAATCAGTTCACTGCCTTCTAAGACCACTTGTTTGCTGCTGTATGTGGAATCGTAGCCCATGCTTAGTGGTACTTCCATGTTCTTATACTCCATAACCTTGTTATTCAAGTCGATCTTGATACCTTGATCCATTAAGAAGTCCACTCCTATGATTACCTCATCTACGATCTGCGCGACTATAAAGCTGTGTAACACCGTCACATTCCCTATTGAGACCTCACATGTTACTTCTGCCACCACTTGGGTATCCTCACCAGTCGCCGTTTTCAATATTGCTCCAGGTAATGGTCTCACTTCTTTAGCGATCAGGTCAGTTCGAATGATGGAGTGTGATGCGCCCGTATCCACTGTTAATTTTCGCGCTCGTCCATCCACATATCCACCAATAGTAATGTTGCTCGTTTTCCTACCAATTTGCGAGACGGAGATTATGGGGCATTCAATTGCAGGAGCCAGCATACGCCCTTTTAGACTGGCTCATTTTAGTTTAACGACTGAGAAGTTGATGGTTTATCTTCGTCAGCCTTCCGTTTTCGCTGTCCTTCTTGTATGCTGGAGCCCGTTTTGCATTCGCGTGCGAAGTGACCAGGCTTTCCACATTTAAAGCATTTCCCAAGCTGATTTTTACCACCAAAACGATTCATTCCTTCTAACGACTTCAGAGTTCTCAATATTTCGGTCACCACATCTGCTGTTTCAACCTCCACTTTATTAACTTTGTATGCTGGTCTGCTTATGAGTGCCGCCGTTTCACGTGTTTGAGCATACGCCACTGTTTCAGCGAATGTTAACTTTGGATTCGCATATGTCTCCCGCTTGGTATAAACGTCTTTTATGCCGCTGATGAATTTTTGTATTTTCACCCGTTCGAGATGCTCACCTGATGCGTCTCCGATGGCTAAATGAGCCAATCTCTCAATTTCCGAGGCATATTCCTGTAGAGATTCGTTGGGTTTTTGGTCGCGCTTTTCTAACTCCATCTGGTAAATTTGTCTTCTGTGTTCGCTACCATAGCGTCTTTCCAGGGCTCGCATCAATCCGTCGTAATCATTTCTCTCATAATCAGGTACAGTTTGCAAAAGTTCTGCCGCAGGTCCTTCCAACGCAACGAATAGTGCAGCAGATTTTTCCTCCATGCTCCATTGATTGGTTTCAGCCGTCTTCTCAAACTGGAGCTTGAAGACTTGGAAGGGAATTTTTCCGTCAAAAGATGGTGTTTTTACCTTGGGAGCGTTCACTGAAGTGGTTGGACGATTTAACTGCAAATCCCGGAAACGACCTTCCAATGTGTTGACTTTGGCTTCAATTAATTCTTTTATTTTTTCTTGCCGACCGTGCAATTCGTTGACTTTGCTCTCAATTAGATCCTGTCTTTCCTTAAGTTCTGCATTGTCTTTCTCCAGATTTTGCTGTATTTGCGCGATTGTTCCTTCTAATCCATCAAACTTTGCATCCATCTTTTGTGACATCTTGGCATCCTGTGCATCCATCTTTTGTGATATGCTGGCATCGATTGCAAATATATTTTGTGAGATTGCAGCCAATAACATGTTCATGTCAATACCCGCAGATGAGCTAAGGGCCTTTTCTTGAATCTTACTTGATGGCTGCTCTAACTCCTTCGCAGAATCACTAGCCTCTTCCTTGTCAACATCCTTCAAGGATACATCTTCATCCTCGCGGCGGAATTCGTACTGGTTCAAGTCGGCGGAATTCGGCTTCCATTGATTCTCGCAGTCTCGATTGCAGCTCTGCCTTATTTCCTGTTGTAGACAATCCTCGCTTGGCCAACTCCTTCTTGAGAAGAGGTATCGTCAAATCTTGAATCTTCACCATTTTTCAATAATTATCCTTTGGAATTTATTTAACAATCCCACTTCTGACACCAATTGTTACGATCTTGTTGATTAACCTCGATGATTTCCTTAATCTTTCGGGTACGACCTCTGGATTGTTAAATAAAATCGCCAACTTAATTTGCAGTCTCTTTATTTATAAAGACTTAATTAATGTCCTTTTTAATTATTCGGTAATTCACAATTCAATTACAATTTACTTTACTATTTACAATCACTTGTATACAACTTTCACAATGTACTGTTTTTATTACTTTACTGTAATGTAATCTCCACGAGTTTAATTCACAACTGATTACTCTTGCAGTCGAATGTTGTCCTTATATACTTGTTTGCTGCTTGAAAAACGAAACCCCTGGAATAATCGCGTCGTTTACGATAAACCTCTCGCTTACGATAAACCTCTCGCTTACGATAATCCTCGTTTACGATAATCGCTTCGTTTACGATAATCGTCGTTTACGATAATCGCCTCGTTTACGCTCTAGAACGTGCCAGTTGTCGGCTCCTCTCTTTCATCTGTCATTCGCTTCGCATTTTCGCCACAATATATATGTAACCTTTGTAGCGAATTTCGGCCGAGCTCTTCTCCAATTTATGGTTTTGCGTCTTGATGTTTTTACGAACAATGGAGAGTTTATTCAAGCCGCCTCCGAACGACCCATGGATTTTTAAGAGGAGCTTTATTTCATGTCAGAAATACACTTTTAGGGTTTGACATTAGATTATTGCAATATCTGTCATTCACACAGCATTTTTTTAACATGTATGAGTGAGAAACTGAGATTGTGTGTAAAAACTACCCTGCACACATTTGTGGAACAAATTGGAGTACTTACAAATATACTACTATGTGGGAACTATTGGGCCAACTGATGTTTTTATACGAGCTTAGCGCACAAGAAGTTACAATTGCGCAATAAGTTTTATACTTGTATCCAGAAAATGAAAATGTGTGGAAAAGAAACTGAGCCATTTTCGTTTTGCTGGTGAGCTCTGACCTGCAGAATTTGAACTATGCAAATACATAGAACATGTGCGCAAACTTATATTTAATATATATTTATTACAATAAACTACTTATATTAATAATATAAATTTATACGATAAATAATATGTTCTAATAGCTTTTCACCGAAGAAGATTGTATCCGAAACTAAAGAGTATGTTCGAACGTAATTTTTCGCAGATACTTCACAATATAATCCCCTGTAGGTATTCCATGGAGTACCCGGATATTATGCAGAGGTGGATTATATGGTCCAGCCCTAGGACAGGTTTTGGTTTACTCCGTTGTCCGCGTGGAGTATAAATTTCACGCGTGAGTTAAGATTATAATCAATATTTGAAAATAACTTTTATTTTCTTGTCGTCATTATTGATAGTAAATTATATTTTAATTATAATTAGTTTGCTTACTGCTATTTATACCTCTACGTACATGTACATGTTGTTTTGCTTATTATTGATATAGTTATATGATAATCCGGCAACGATTATTATTACTATTGTTATATGATAACCTGGCAACGATTATTATTACTATTGGTAAGAGAGCTGAGTTGAAAAATAAACTTGAAACGAAAACGAACTCGTTTTATAATTGGCGCAGTCGGACCAAAATTCGAACCGAAGACGTTCAGTGTTATATTAAAATAATTAAAATTAAATGAGAAAAAACATTAAAAACCACCGATTATAAATTAATTTTACGTGAGTAATAAATTACAACAAGAAGCACAAATGCAGCAGCTTCAATTACATAAGTATGTAAAAGCAACAAGAAAGCAAAATTAAAAACAAAATTTTACGTGAGCGGTAAATTACAACAAGCACAAAAATATAACAGCTTGACCAATAATCATGCACAAGCAAGAAAGGAGCATCACAAGCAACTAAAGAGACCAACTGTAATTACATATTAACGCAGGTAACAACAACAAATATTTAACTCCCGCAACAGCTTCACCAACGCAGGTGAACATAGAGAACAAGTGACTATACTAGACTACTGCAACATCATCAACATCAACAGCTTTAACATTGCTCTATTGTGAGAAAATAAACCACTAAAAAGAGAACGGATTGATAGCAGATAAAAAGCATAATGGAAAACGTTGATACTAACATTAGATTTAAGATTATTTCTTCTAACCTAAGTAGTATTGCACAATATGATGGGGATAGGAATGGTTGAATAAATTTTTTGGAACGCATTGATTTAATGGTTCCTATTCTTGATTCATTTGATGACATTTATAAGCAATTACTGTTAGGACTTATAAAAGATAAAATTATTGGCAATACCAGAAAAAGTTTACTGATCAATGGAAATGTGAGTACATGGCCAGAAATAAAAAGAATTTTGATTGAAAATCATGGAGAAAGAGACTCCGTTGACGAACTCATCGATAAAATTAGATCATGTCGTTGTGACTCCTCAATGGAAAACTTTTATAACAAATTAAATAATTCTTTGTGCCGGTTGAATAACGCCTTATATTTTAGTGGGAACAACCGCACTTTTGAAGCTAATAGTAACGCAAGAATTGCGTTGCACTCATGTAAACACGGTTTGCCGGAACCCGTTAAAAGCATTATTGTTAGTAGAAATCCTACCAATTTAAGAGAGGCCTATGAAATAATTAAAACTAATGGTTATTTAAAATACAGCAATAATCAATCAAATTTTTTTAATAGTAAAATGCAATATTCAAATCAGAGTTACCAAACCGATGACAAGAATACACAAAAACAAAGGCAATCATCGCTTGATCAGTTGTTGTCGTTAACTACACGATAATTGGTTAATTAAACGAAAAAAAAGTTCGAGTTGTTAGCTCCATCGACAAAAGTTTTAATATTTTATTTAAGTTGAAATAAATATAAGATAAAAGAAAATAAAAATCGGGAAATTACAAAAAAAAAAAAAAAAGAAAAAAAAAAAGAAAATAAACTAATTTGTCTTTTGAGTATTTGGCATATGTTTTATCCCAAGATGAGGAAATAGCGCACCCTTGGTCAGGGGATAGAAGTTTGTTACGAGAAGTGGAAAAACCTTCCAACTTGAGTGAAACAGAATTTCGAAAGTTATATCGATTTTACCCAGATTTAGTTGATAAAATTATATTTCAACTTGATAACCAACTAAAAGGCTGGAGCATAACGACGATATCTAAAGAAAAAACAGGAAAGTTAACTTTATTAAACGATTCTTCGCAAGTGGTAGCACAATATCCTGTTGGAGAGCATTGGGGGATAGCCATGAACCAGTCGTCCGTGTGCCGCTTTTATTCTTGTGCTTTTCGCACGTATTGATATTTTGTTATGGTGCCACTTTCTCCCCATTTTAATTAAAAGGAAATGTTAACTACCACCAATCGTTATAATTGAGTTACCGAATCACCCAATCGTTATTGCACGCGACAAAATTCGTCAGTTAACAACTCGACAAATCGCATCGAAAATTTACAGAATTCCTTTCCAGGTCGGGTAGGAAAAACATTTGTTTTCGATAACACAACGGTAACAAATACATTTTTTATCAATAACTAGTACGTAAGAGATAAATAACAATTACATTTGTCTTCAATAACTCACATAATAAAAAATAGCTAACTGTTAGGTAAAAGCTACCTGTCTTGCATGGTAGCGACCATTTCATGGCTTGTTATAATCATTGTACAGGTCGAAAAGTAACAAAACTCATGCCCTGCAAACAACGCGAGTACTCCATGCACGAGTTAAGGAATGTATTCCTATCTATACCCAAATGTATTAAAACATCAAAACATCTTTAACTCTAACAAACAAACCAAATGTATCAAAACATCAAAACATCCTTATCTCTAACAAACAACCCAAATGTATCAAAACATCAAAACATCCTTACCCATATCAAATAACCCAAATGTATCAAAACATCAAAACATCCTTATCTCTAACAAACAAACCAAATGTATCAAACATCTATATAATTATAAAACGAGTTCGTTTTCGCTTCAAGTTTATTTTTCAACTCAGCTCTCTTACCAATAGTAATAATAATCGTTGCCAAATTATCATATAACAATAGTAATAATAATCGTTGCCAGATTATCATATAACTCCTCCATCCTTAAGATATTTATGCCTCTATAAATATTCGTATAGTGTTTATTTTTTTTTTTTTTTTTTTGTAAGGATTTCAAATAATATACAAACTTGTAATTTAATGTAATACAGTTAATAGAAATCGTTAATAAATTCTAACAATACTGAATTATATTTATGGAATATTACGAAATACAACCAAAAATTTTTATTTTCTCTATATAGAATTTTCTTAGCCATTACAAAAGTGATGTGTTTTTGTTTATTTATTAATTTTTTTTTTTTTTTCAATGCTCGTATTTAGAATTTAGTAAATTTAAATATTTTGTAAATTGAATTTACGTTTTACTTGGCATTTGGAGTATCTAGTATTTCTTCTATTAGATGTGTCTATTGTATAATTACCTTCTTTATTGAAACTGTTAAGTTCTTTGTATTTTGTTCACATTTAGGTACCTCTCTATTACTAACAACATTTTCTAATTGATTAAATTTATTATTTCTGTCTTTTTTTAATTGATTAATTTTAGCGATTTTGTTTTGCTCATATGCTTTACTGAGTTCTTGAATATAATTTTTATCAAAGTTTTTTATTATAAAATCGATGGGCCTTTTCTTCGCTGTTGTGTGAATCGTCTTATTGTACATTATAAATATTTTAAATAAATAAAAAATAGTTTGTCGTCTAATTCAAGAGTTTTGTTTAATTTATCTACCTCCATTAGGCGCAAGTGTTCGTTTAATGTTCCATGCAACCTTTCAATATCATAGTTACCAGTTTTTAAAAATGGTGTTGTTCTATGTGCTTCTATATTTTGTTCGTTTAGAAATAGTTCCACTGCACTGTGCAGAATGCAACGTTCGTTATCAAAAACAATTTTATTCATCTTTCCTAAAAACTGTATCCTCTGCTTCAATACTTGTAATATAGAAATCCATGTTCTGTCGTCTAATTTGTGAAAGGTCGCATATTTTGAAAATTTATCTATCGTTGTTAGATACATATTGTTCCTACAGGGGTACCATATATCAATATGAACAATGTCGTTAAAATGTGTTGGATTTTCACTAACCTGATACGGAATTTTAATGGGGTGTCTATCATGTTTTGCAATTTTGCATACCCCACAATTATTTATGACTAAAGTGATCAAGTGAAATAACTTTGGGTAAAAAAATTTATCTTTTAATTCATAAAAAATTTCTTTAATACCTCTGTGGTTTGATTTTTATCAGTAATATCAATCAGTTTTTTATGAGATCTATATACGGTTAAATTATTTTTCTTAAAGCGGTCAACGTACATATCTTGAAATTTCAAAAATAATTCATCATTACCGCAAAAAATACACATGAATCCTTTGTCTATTAAGATTCTTTCCATAAACGCTTCTAAATTTGAATCTTTTGTTACAGTTATATGATTTTGACACTTCCTATTTATTATCTTTGTAATAAAATGTAAAAGGTTCACCATATTGTAAATAAATTTGATTTTTACAGGAATTTATACTGTTACTTGTAACAAAAATATAATTCAAATTATCTTCTATTGCGCTATGAATTGTAGCGTCTGTAGAACGAATATCTAATTCTTCGCAATCATTTTCACTGATGTTCTCGTTGTTAAATATAGCTTAATTTTCAGCATTTTGTTCTCTTTGTAAATATCTGCTTAACACGTCTGCCATGGTTAAGTCTTTTCCTTTGATGTAGGTAATTTCGAAATCATACTCATTGAGTAGAATTTTCCACCTCTGGAGTTTCATATTAGGTTCTTTAATATTATGCAGCCAAATTAGTGGTTTATGATCCGTTTGGATAACAAACTTTCTACCATACAGGTACGTTCGAAAATGCTTTACAGACCAAACCACTGCAAGTAACTCTTTTTCGATGGTGGAATATCGAATTTCGTGATCGCATTAAGTTCGCGAAGCATAACAAATCGGGTGGTTATTTTGGCTTAAAACTGAGCCTATTGCCAATTGTGAAGCGTCAGTTGTTAAAATAAATTTTTCTGTGAAATCCGGTGGTTGCAAAACAGGTTCATTTGTTATTAATTTCCTTAGGTTATTAAATGCGTTTAAGTAATCTCTGTCCATAACGTCAAGTGGAATATCGTGTTTTAAAAATTTAATGATTGGATATGCTACTTTTGCATAGTCTGGTATGAACCTTCTGTAAAATCCGGTAATACCCAGGAATTGTCTTATTTCTTTTTCATTAGTCGGTGGTTTCATAGACTCAATGACTTTAATTTTCGAAGGATCGGGTTTAATTCCCTCCGCTGACACAATATGGGCTAAATATTTCGTACTTAACGCAGCAAAGTGACATTTGTCAATTTGAATTTTTAAATTGTTTTCGCGAAGTCTCCTGAAAATTTTTTGTATCGAATCGATGTGTTCTTGAAAACTTCCTGAATAAATTAGTATGTCATCCAAGTACACAACACATATTTTATTTATAAAATCCTTCAAAACCGCGTTAATCTTCCAAGTTGGGAATAGGAAATTTATCTGTTCATTTAATTTCCGGTAGTCAATGACTATCCTCCATTTTGGTTTCCCGCTATTATCAGCTTTTTTGGGACAACCCACAATGGTGCGTTGTATGGACTAGTACTTGGAACTATAATTTTTTGGTCGAGCATTTCTTTTATTTGTCTATCCACTTCTGCGCGATGTAAAGGGTGTTTTTTTATAGAGGTAATACTACTTAGGTTAGAAGAATTAAATTTAAATCTAATGTTAGTATCAACGTTTTCCATTGTGCGTTTTATCTGCTATCAATCCGTTCTCTTTTTAGTGGTTTATTTTCTCACAATAGAACAATGTTAAAGCTGTTGATGTTGATGATGTTGCAGTAGTCTAGTACAGTCAGTTGTTCTCTATGTTCAGGAGTTAAATATTTGTTGTTGTTACCTGCGTTAATATGTAATTACAGTTGGTCTCTTTAGTTGCTTGTGATGCTCCTTTCTTGCTTGTGCATGTGATTATTGGTCAAGCTGTTGTATTTTTGTGTTTGTTGTAATTTACCGCTCACGTAAAATTTTGTTTTTAATTTTGCTTTCTTGTTGCTTTTACATACTTATGTAATTGAAGCTGCTGCATTTATGCTTCTTGTTGTAATTTATTACTCACGTAAAATGAATTTATAATCGGTGGCTTTTAATGTTTTTTCTCATTTAGTTTTAATTATTTTAATATAAAACTGAACGTCTTCGGTTCGAATTTTGGTCCGACTGCGCCAATTATAAAACGAGTTCGTTTTCGTTTCAAGTTAATTTTTCAACTCAGCTCTCTTACCAATAGTAATAATAATCGTTGCCAGGTTATCATATAACAATAGTAATAATAATCGTTGCCAGATTATCATATAACTATATCAATAATAAGCAAAACAACATGTACATGTACGTAGAGGTATAAATAGCAGTAAGCAAACTAAATGTCACAAGTTATAATTTACTATCAATAATGACGACACGTAAGTGCTCAAGAAAATAAAAGTTAATTTTTATTTTCAAATATTGATTATAATCTTAACTCACGCGTGAAATTTATACTCCACGCGGACAACAGAGTAAACCAAAACCTACCACAATCCATACAAAAATTATGGTTCAATTAACATTGTCATGTCCTAGGGCTGGACCATATAATCCACCTCTGCATAACATCCGGGTACTCCATGGAATACCTACAGGGGATTATATTGTGAAGTATCTGCGAAAAATTACGTTCGAACATACTCTTTAGTTTCGGATACAATCTTCTTCGGTGAAAAGCTATTAGAACATATTATTTATCGTATAAATTTATATTATTAATATAAGTAGTTTATTGTAATAAATATATATTAAATATAAGTTTGCGCACATGTTCTATGTATTTGCATAGTTCAAATTCTGCAGGTCAGAGCTCACCAGCAAAACGAAAATGGCTCAGTTTCTTTTCCACACATTTTCATTTTCTGGATACAAGTATAAAACTTATTGCACAATAGTTCCCACATAGTAGTGTATTTGTAAGTACTCCAATTTGTTCCACAAATGTGTGCAGGGTAGTTTTTACACACAATCTCAGTTTCTCACACATACATGTTAAAAAAATGCTGTGTGATTGACAGATATTGCAATAATCTAATGTCAAACCCTAAAGGTGTATTTCTGACATGAAATAAAGCTCCTCTTAAAAATCCATGGGTCGTTCGGCGGCGGCTTGAATAAACTCTCCATTGTTCGTAAAAACATCAAGACGCAAAACCATAAATTGGAGAAGAGCTCGGCCGAAAATCGCTTCAAAGGTTACATATATATTGTGGCGAAAATGCGAAGCGAATGACAGATGAAAGAGAGGAGCCGACAACTGGCACGTTCTAGAGCGTAAATGAGGCGATTATCGTAAACGACGATTATCGTAAACGAAGCGATTATCGTAAACGAGGATTATCGTAAGCGAGAGGTTTATCGTAAACGACGCGATTATTCCAGGGGTTTCGTTTTTCAAGCAGCAAACAAGTATATAAGGACAACATTCGACTGCAAGAGTAATCAGTTGTGAATTAAACTCGTGGAGATTACATTACAGTAAAGTAATAAAAACAGTACATTGTGAAAGTTGTATACAAGTGATTGTAAATAGTAACGTAAATTGTAATTGAATTGTGAATTACCGAATAATTAAAAAGGACACTAATTAAGTCTTTATAAATAAAGAGACTGCAAATTAAGTTGGCGATTTTATTTAACAATCCAGAGGTCGTACCCGAAAGATTAAGGAAATCATCGAGGTTAATCAGCAAGATCGTAACAATATATATATATATATATATATATTGTAACTAATTTGCTAATTTAGCCTCGATGATTTTCCAAATCCTTCGAGTCCGATCACTGGATTGCTAAATAAAACTTCCAAGATTTATTTGTTTGGCTTCTTAACCGTCAGGAATTTATTTGTACAATTTTCGTCTTTAGCCAACGGCTAAATGATACACACTTATTATCTGCTTCACACAGCTCATCCGTTTCTAAAACACACACAGCTCACAGCAGTGTTAATTCAACTAAGTTGTCTACTCGTCTTCTCTTGTGATAGCGGCTGCCTCTCTTTTTATACCTGTAGATGATCCAAACATCCAGTTCACGCGCTTAATGATATGCTGATTATTCGTTTGCCCGCGGTAGCTGCAGCAACTCCGTTCATCCTTAACGACGTGGAATTTCCTTTAATCTGTCTACCCTTTTGTTTGTCCTTGGTAAGGGTAATTTGCATTATACAGCCGCTTCTTCTTTTCTTTTCGATCCTTTTCGGAGAATTGTCTTTAATCTGCCTACCATTTTGTTTGTCCTTGGTAAGGGTAATTTGCATTATACAGCCGCTTCTTTTCTTTTTGGTCCTTTTCGTATAATTGCCTTTACACTGCTACTCATTCAGTCTGTTCTTCGTATAGGGGTGTTCCGTCACACTGCCCTCCACCTAAGTCTGATCGTCCCGATCAGAAATTCTATCTGTTCCAAAAGCTGCAAGCCTTTTCAAGTGAACCACTTTTATTTTGGTTCTTGGTTTTCCAACGGTCTAGATTCGATAGTCCGTACTATTTATTCGTCCAATTACTTTGTATGGACCTTCCCGCTTGCTGTGCAAGATTTTCTTCCGTGGAGAATCGTGCAGCATTACCAAATCTCCTTTTTCAAAGCTTTCAGGATTCCTCGCCTTAATACATCCTTCTACCTTGTTGTTCATAACCTTAGGGCGTTGCTCAACAGTTTTGCGTACCTCTCTCAACTTCTTCATTAGGGCACAAGACATCTTGCCATATCCGTACGTATTTTCCTTCTGCTCCATATTTAAAGCTTCCGCAATGGCATGACCGAATGTTCTGACCAATCGATACCGTTAATGGTTTATTTTTATTAAATTATGAGTAATAAAATAGTTAATAGTTTTTTAATTTCATACTAAAAATTATTTACAATGGTTTTATAGCAAAACTTATTTTCATTCTATTTTCGAAAATTGATGTTGATAATATAAATTATGAGAAACGTAATTTGTTTCCTTTCTTACAGGTTTATGTTAATTTCACTTAACTATTATTTTCACAGCAGGCGAGGAGGGACGCTACATCGAAAACCTTTACATAAAAATCCCCAATAAGCCATCAGTATTGAGACCAGTAGGATCCTGATAAACTTGATACGAATAAGTTTGTTTTTGCGCTGGTGAGAGTGGTATTTTGCAACTTTAGTAAGCAAGTGTGGCACCTTGCTAAAATAGCTTTTAGGCTTATATCACAATTGCCTCCGTCTCGTTAAAACCCTAGCAACTACGTTAAAAACACGTTGCCATTAAATTGGCCGTACAGCTTCGGCTGAGATGAACCCCTGATTTTGCGACTAACCGGTTCTGAACATAAACTCCTCGGGCGCTTTGGCAGGGCGACTGTACAATGTGTGGCGATAGCGGCTTGAAGCGGAGACCCAATCAAACAACCCAAATTGTGGAGAAAAAGCACAGCAAGAACAGAACGGAAGTGAGAAATGAAGCAATGTTTTTCGCAGAAGCAGCCGAGAACGTAATACTCCAACATGGGTAAAAATAACTTCCACTTTATAGTTGAGTGAGTTTATGACAAAATACTACTGGCAGAAGAAGATTTCCATGAAATGTGTAGAGCCAATGTTCAAAAAATGAAGCAGGCTATGGCAAAACAGAAAGTTTCAGTTCCAATTAATAAACGGTGCACTGCAGTTAGAATAATTTTTTCGATATTATCAAAAGCTACCGAAGGAACTGGATGATGTCTGAAAAGAAACCACAGCCATAGTTTAAAAAAACAACAAATCGGCTGCAACGCCGCAGATCACCACATCCAAACGACGCGCCACTAGCTCCGCAGAATCAAGCTCTGCTGCACATCCCCGAAACGGAACGTTCTAGCAGAACAGAGGAAAATAGTAATGATGAGAAAGCCAAGGTAGCCCGACGATGGACAGAAGCCGCCGAAGAGGGTTTCAAAAGCTGACGGCTCAGGGAAACCACCAAAGACCGCGGTATAAATTAGAGACCACAATTCCCAAATGGAAACAATCAAAAGATGCTTTGGACCGGGACACTTAGCCTGGGATTGCAAAGGGCGAAATAGGAAAGGACAAGTTATTTGTATAGAATGCGGCCATCCGGGGCACAGGCTTAAAGAGTGCACCAAGACTCCAATCTGTTGTATATATATATAGATGCTAAACACAGCTAAACTGATATCTTACTGGGCTCAAGCAAATGCACAGTATTTAAAGACTTTTTAAATAACACTACAAGCCAACATGCACAGATGTAAAACCGCAGACACACTCGAGACTCAAATAACAGCAGAGCTTCATTACAGACTTGAATGTGATTATAAGAGAGTAGTGGCATTGCCGCAATATGGCTTTCTCCGGCACCAAAATCGTCATTACGGCAAGAAGGAATGAGATTAATTAATGCACTTCACAATGCACATTTTTTCCAGGATTCACTGGAATACCTAGGACATATTATAAACACAATAGAATTACCGTAGACCCAAAAAATTTAAACCTTAAAGAACTACCTCCAACCAAAAAATTTAAAAGAACTGAAGTCTTTCTTAGGACTTAGTTACTATAGAAAGCTTATAAAAGATTTTGTTAAAATCACGAAACCCTTAACAATTCATTTGAAAGGAGAAAATCCTTAACAATTCATTTGAAAGGAGAATTAGGAATGGTAACTAAAAATCAAAGTGCCAAAGTTTCAATATGCTTAGACACAGCAGCAGTATAAGCCATGGAAAAAACAAAAATGCTTTACAAGAACTAGTTGAACTTTTCCAACCAAATTTCTCTAAACCATTCAGCTTAACAACTGCTGCTAGCAATTTTGCCATTGGAGCAGTTTTATCTCAAAATCACCACCCAATCGCATTCATCTCAAGCTCACTAAATCATTGTACAGGTGTACAAGTAACAAAACTCATAATTTTCACACACACAATCTCACTTTTTACACATACATGTTTAACAGAACGCTGTGTGAATGACAGAAATTGCAATAAGAATTGAATGGAATGAAAAAGTGAGTTTGGGGATAGGCACGAACCGCAGGCACGAGCCGCAATTTGTTGAATTTTGAATTTGTTAAACTTAAGCCTTTTATTAAAACCTAAATTTTAATAAATTTTTAACATTGACTACAATCCTGCGATACATTACTTCAATTTTTTATAGCGAAGAAAACGGAAAGTTTAAATTTCGTGAAATAGTGATAGTGTTTTATTATTAATATTCTTTTAGTTTCAGAATAGTTCAATTAATTTCCTCATTTGGTAGGTAAGCCCATGTAACCAAAAGAAAAATGATTAAAAATTGATGCTTCGCTTCCAGAATACAAGATGCTATTCAGGAAGTGTGCCGCAGGTTCCAGACTAGGGGGGCCCTATACCCTTTTCCAAAGGTGGGAGAAACAGCACGGTGAGTGTTAAGAATATATTCATAATAATTATAGAATTGTGTGGAATGTGTAGCTAAATATTTTTTTTTTATAAAATTGCTATGTTTAATATGAGTGCTGCAAAGTATAATGTGTGTGTGTGAACGTCTTTAAAAAATGGCTTTATCGATTGAAAAGAAAATTGGTGTGCATGTGCTAACGGTCTCCTGGATGGTTAGGAGTTCACCAGAAACTATGTTAATGTATTGCGGTGAAACACCAAGACTACCACACAAAACTGTATTTTGCAATAGATTTGTGATAAAACGAATATTTTCGGAACATATTTTTTAATTTATATGAGGTACGTTCAAAGCAAAAGGTGAAGGTTTTGCTCACTGTTTTCTTTGATTACAATGGTGTGGTGCATCATGAGTTCTTGCCAAAAAGTCGTAGACTTAATAAGGAATACTACAAGGAAGTTATGCAACGTTTGCGTGAAGCAATACGGCTCAAACGATCCGAATTGTGGAAAAACAAATCATAGATTCTTCATCAATATAATGCACCAGTTTACACATCAATGTATATTCGTGATTTTTTTGGCCAAAAACAAAACCGTAATCATGCCACCGTATTCACCAGAAAAGCGAAACGAAAAGCGCATTTCAGAAGTGCTTCGAGGGTTGGCACAAGTATATTATATTCGAGGGGGATTATTTTGAAGGGGACAAAATAGATATTGATGAATAAGTACTTTCCAAAAAAAATCTAAAATTAACCTTTTCCTTTGAACACACCTCGTATTATATTGTGACGGAAATCCCAAATACGAAGACCAAGTTATGATAAGGCGACAAACTTCGAGGGTTTTCAAGATGGCGATCTAGTGCTGTTGTACAACCCACAACGGAAGAAAGGCTTGTCCCGAAGCTGCAATGCAATTTGGAAGGCCCCTACAAAGTAATAAAACGGTTGAACGACGTAGTGTATCGTTGGGAAACCAAGGACCAAAATGAAAGTGGTTCACCTAGAAAGGCTCGCGGCGTTTGGAACAGATACTATGTCTGATCGGAAATCCCAAATACGAAGAACAGATTGAAATGAGTAGCCGCATAATGCAAATTACCCGTACCAAGGACAAGCAAAAGGGTTGACAATGTAAAAGGCAATTCCCCGAAAAGCACAGAAAATAAAGAAGCGGCCGTATGATGCACATTACCCGTACCAAGGACAAACAAAAGGGTAGACAGTGTAAAGGAAATTCCACGTCGTTAAGGATAAACGGAGCAGCTGCAGCTACCGCAGGCAAACGAACAATCAGCCTTTTTTTGATCGCGTGAACAGAATGTTGGACCATCGCTAGATATGAAAGGAGCGGCAGCAGCTATTTGCGGACAATTAAGTCGAAGACTCAGTACTGCGAATAAACAGAAGATTATAAAGATTCGTTAACTAAACGAAAGATAGATCTAGTTATCGGACTCGAAGGTTTTGGGAAATCATCGAGGTAGCAACGAAAAACATTACAATTGATGTCAGAAGTGAGATTGCTAAATAAATTGCGGAAAAACAAAAACAAAAAAATAATTTGAAAATGGTCTAGATTCAAGATTAGACGATACTGCCCCTCAAAAAGGAATTGGCGAAGCGAGGACTGTGTTCAACCGGTATTAAGGCTGCGAGAAGCTATGGAAGCAGAAGGCATAGATTTGAGCCAATATGAATTCCGTCGTGAAGACGAAAAGACATCCACGAAAGATATGTAGAAGAAAGAAGCTGTTGGCGCCGCAAAAGAGTCAGAGCAGTCAGCAACCAAGGTTGAAGAAAAGGCTTCTACAAGTATGGACATGAACATGTTATTGGCCGCAATTTCGCAAAAGTGGGATGCACGGGATGCCAAGATGCTACAGAAGTTGAATGAACAAGAAGCCGATATGTCGCAAAAGATGGATGAACAGGATGCCAAGATGTCGCAAAAGTTGGATGAACAGGATGAAAAGTTGCTACAGAAGTTGGATGAACAGGATACCAACATGCCACAACTGAATGCCCACATTTAATCGCAAATGCAAGACCAAGAAGCGCACATTTCATCCCGGCTCATACAGCTTCAGGAGAGTGTTGTTAAAGAATGTTCAGAACTCAAACAGAGACAGGACAAAATCGAGGAGAGTCAAGACAGAATATAGGAGCTAATTGAGACCAAAGTCAACGAACGTACAACCACTTCGATGAACGCTCCCAGGATAAAACCACCCTCCTTTGACGGCACAATTCCTTTCCAGGTCTTGTTGCGTAACTGGCTTTTGGGGCAAGAAGGCGGTGGCTATGGTGGCATGCTGGTTGGCCCAGGCTAGCTCGACGGCCTATTGGGGCGGGTCTTTCGCCACTTCTCCTTGCCTACAGCTACAACAAACCAATTTAGGGGTTCATGCCTAAAAAAATGTATTGGGAAGGAGGAAGAAATAGGAGTAGTAAAGGGAAAGAAAAAAGGCCCTGTCCGTGTCAGGTGGAGCCGCCCACCCCTCACTAGTGTATGATACACCTGTCCTTGGACTTCACCATGGCCCCGAGTTTCATCCGGGGAAGTCCCCTTATCCTGACCTAGTTCGTTATTTGTTTATCGTCAGTTAGTAAGTCATGTCAGGTATCTCATCCATATCCTCTTGTATGCGGCGGCAAACCCGACACCAACCTGCAAAGAAAATGTGCCTACTCCATTTTTAAATAAAGAAAAATCCTCAACTGAATTTCATATTCTTTTCCCTTTTTTTTATTATAATATTTATATGAATTCACAATTAGAATATTTACTTATCTAATTTTATTCTATACAATACACCTATACACTATACTATATTTCACTTTCCTTCTAATGTTCAATTCCTTTTATTTTCATCATTATTATTATTACCATTTATTTTTATTTGTATTTTTGATTTTTTTTTTTTTTTTTTTTTTTTGAATCACTCTTTTTTATATGCTTATAACTTTATATTTATATATCTTTGTTCACCCCCTTTTCGTTTGAGCACTCTAAGATTACCCTAATATGTATATAAGTTTATGCATATGTATCAATCTCTCACCGCTCTCATTAATATTTTTCATAAGTCCCACGATGCTAGCGCCAGCATACCTGGAAACCTGGAAAGCTTGAAGGAAAAGTACACATACGTATTATATATACATACATAAGGATTATAATATAAAGAGATTAATATATATATATAATTTTGAAGTTTAAAAGCGGAACGAAGTTGAACGTGGAATTGAACAGTAAAATAAAATGTGATTACAATGAAAAGAAATTTCGTTTAGCTAAATAAACTAAAAATTATACAAAATATATATATATATTTTTATTATACTGAGTTGCTAAAAAAAATTACACATATATTGTATAAAAACCTCAAATATTATAATATGGTTATTAATGTATAATTCAATCTTTTGAATTTTTGTATTACAATTAAAAGTGGGTGCTAGAATACAGAGAAATATGAAAAATGGAATTTGCAGAAGAGAGTGAGTTGTTTAATAAACCAAATAAAGTAAAACAAAGGAAAAGAAGAAATAGCAAAAATATTAGAATTTAAAAGCGATTGACATTAAAGTTACACTTAAAGATATTAATAATAATTTTATATAAGAAACTGAATATTAAATAAATGAGTTCTAAATTTTGTGTTTAATAAATTTTGTAACTTATCGGTTTATCTATTTGTGCTGGTTGTTGGTGTTATCTTGTGGTGCATCTGTGTGATTTTTGGTGGTTACTGATATTATCATGTGGTGTATGTTTATGTGATCTCTTATGAAGATGTTGTGGTTGCGTGATGTGTTAATGTCATTTCGATGACGTTCTGGTGTTCTGCTGGTGTATGATCGATTTCTTTTTGTTTGTGATATGTTTGGGCGAATAGTGTTGATGTGTTTGTTGGGATGTTAATCTCTAATCTCCTCTAGCGTGGGCGTGCGCTTTACACTTTAACTAACATTCGCGTTTACGTATTTTTTTTTTTTTTTTTTATTTATATATGTATATATAAATATATATATATATATATATATATATTTGTTTTTTTTTTTGAATATTTCTTTAAACTATTCACTCGATCACATATAATAGGCCTCGCGGGCAAAATCAAAATCTAACTGATCCTCTAGCGCTATCACTTTACTCCTTTTATATCACTGTCTTCTCCCTTTTTTGCCGTTGCGGAGTTTTCTAATGCCCTTTTTTTTGTTTGTTTATATTCTCCTTTCTCCAGTATATGCTTTAAACGGTTATCCGTAAACAGTTGTTCAATTTACATCCGCTATTTATTTCCACTTTTACTAACAAGTATAAATGAGGGGAAGTGTACCCAGTAATTTGATCCCCTACGAACTAATTATGTACAAAGTTACCTTGAGAATAGTTTCTTTTGGTTAAATTTTGTTATGCTATGAAATTTTCTACAAGGCGGTCGTTACAGTCTTTAAGCTTCAATTCGAAAAGACGTCCAAAGCAAATAATTGGAGAATTGAGTAAAAACCCGCTGCATTATTCGTTGCGTTGGAAGGACCTGCTGCGGAAATTTTACAGACAATCCCGGAATATGAGGGATATGATTACGACGCATTAATGCGTGCCTTGGAAAGACGACATGGAAACGAACACAGGAGGCAAATTTAACACATGGAGTTGGAGAAGCGCGATCAAAGACCCAACGAATCTCTGCCAGAATACGTATCCGAAATTGAGAGATTGGCTCATCTAGCTATTGGAGACGCATCTGGTGAACACCTCGAAAGGGTGAAAATACAGAGGTTTATCAGTGGAATAAAGGATATCTACACCAAACGAGAGACATACGCAAATCCAAAATTCTCCGAGACTGTCGCCTATGCCCAAACCCGTGAAACGGCTTCACTTATAAGCAGGCCAGCCTACAAATTCAGTCGTGTGGAAGTAGAAACACCAGATGTGATGAACGAGATTCTGAAAACCCTAAAATCAATCGATGGAAAGAAGAATCAAGCTGGCAAATGTTTCATTTGTGGGAAGCCATGCCACTTCGCGAGGGAATGCAAGACGGGCTCGAGCAGAAACAACAATTCAGCAGAACGAAAACGAAGGGCTGAAGATAACGAATCCGACTCTAACCAGTCGTTAAACTAAAACGAGCCAGCCGAAAGGGGCGTATGCTGGCTCCTGCAATTGAATGCCCAATAATTTCCGTCTCTCAAATTGGTAGGAAGGCGAGCAACGTGACAATTGATGGATATGTGGATGGACATGAGTGAATACTTACTATTGATACGGGCGCATCGCACTCCATCCTTAGATACGACCTAATCACCGAAGAAGTAAGGCCATTGCCTGGAGCAAGATTGAGGACGGCAACTGGCGAGGACACCCAAGTTGTAGGAGAGATAACATGCGAAGTCGCGATAGGAAATGTTGCGGTATTACACAAGTTCATAGTCGCGGAGATTGTTGATGAAGTCATCATAGTTGTAGACTTCTTGCTAGACAAAGGAATCCGAAATACGAAGAACAGCTTGAAATGAGTAGCCGTATTATGCAAATTACCCGTACCAAGGACAAACAAAAGGGTTGACAATGTAAAGGCAATTCTACGAAAAGGACAGAAAATAAAGAAGCGGCCGTATGATGCACATTACCCGGACCAAGGACAAATAAAAGGGTAGACAGTGTAAAGGAAATTCCACGTCGTTAAGGATAAACGGAGCAGCTGCAGCTACCGCAGGCAAACGAACAATCAGCCTTTTCTTGATCGCGTGAACGGAATATTGGACCATCGCTGGGTATAAAATGAGCGGCTGCAGCTATTTGCGGACAATGAAGTCGAAGACTCAGTACTGGGTAAACTAAGCGAAAAGATTATAAAGATTCGTAAACTAAACGAAAGATAGAGAAGAAAATTGTAATTACTGTTGAATAAATTCCTTGCGATTAAGAGGCCAAGCGAACAAATCTTGAGAGTTTTATTTAGCAGATTGCTAGTGTGAGCAATCGGATAAATTCAAAAAAAATTTACTACTGTAAACTTTCATTGTACATATGTATATAGTGAGATATGATTCAGTCTGGAACTAAATCATTCATATTTTATGCAATTTTTTCTATAGCTTATATACAATTTTTAAATCTAACTTAACTAACTAAAACAATTGTACATGCCTATGTGTATATATGTATGTATGTAGTATATATTATATTGATTATAGTTTGAATTAAGGATTTGTTTTCAATTGTGTATGTATGTATGTAGATATGCAGTTGAATGCATTTTTATGCTTTTACATTTTCGGATTTCGAGTTTCTTTATAAAAAATCTACCGATTTTGGGAAGTAAGGGGCTTCCGGCTATCGAGCGGGCACGAAATTTAAAATAAAATAAAAAAACTTCGCTTTTATTATAATGATTTCACAAATTAAATGTTAAATAAATTTTCTCGCGTGAGGGCTTTAGGTTTTAGATTATACTATCGTAGGCTTGAACGGCTGCCGCTAAGAGATCGATAGGCTAATGAAATCTGGGCCGAAAAGAAAATACGATTAGAAAGCTCGGGAATAATGGGAAAATTTTTATGTTAGTTTAAGTTACACGCTTTCAAACACAAACATTTCATTTATTAGCTCAAAAAACATGTTCAAAAATGTTTGAGCAATTTTTGTTTAAGTTTACTTAATTTATTTGCTGAAGTATTATATTTTCTTAAGAAAGAGGAAATAATATCTGAAATAAATTAATATTTTTGGTATTGTTAACGATTTTTTCTTCTTTTAATTAGGCCACAGGAATGGATTAAGTTGTTATGTTTAACCGAACCAACAACCAAACATTTATTTGCTTGGCAAAGGCATTCCTCTAGCCAACTTAGAAGGGAACGGCTACTTAACTCCACCGCCATTCCGGATTTAAATTTAAGAATATTGGCGCTCACAGTGAATGTTCGTAGGGAAAATTACTGTAGTATTTCAATTCATGTAGGTAGTTTAAATAATGAAGACGGACAAGACAATATTGTAGAAGTAGCGAACGAAAATATAAGCCCGATACTTATTTCTTCAATTAGAGTACAAAGCGACTTAACTTCAATTGACCCTTCTTTTGAAGTTAAAACGACCTTGTAATAGTCCCCTCGTCCGTAGTCCATATAGAGCATCCATACTACTCAACTTTTGAGGTTCCCAATGTATTTGGGACGAGGGCACATAGTGGGCAGACGCCTAGAAATTGAACATTTACGCAATAAGGTGAAATATTTGGAAGGGAGAAACGTGACTTAAAAAGACATATTGTAGAGCTGTGTTGCAAATTAGCTCCACATGTTGCTATATGTGTGGGGAATTGTTTAAAAAATTCAACCCAATCTCAAAAGGGTTATAGATTTGATAGGGAATTGAAAACACTTGCTATGGCCGTAAAATTCTTATCACCTCTTGCTTATAGATATTTAAAGCCCATTTTCAATTGACCATCACAAGTTACTCTAGAAAAATTCGTTGAAGGTTGGTCACGAAACCCTGGCTGCAATTATAGCAGCATGAAACTGACTGGAACTGAGAAGCAGTGGCTTCACAGACGCACAGAGAAGTGTTTCGATATGTTGTGACGAAATGTCTCTGAAAATTCATTTGCAGTATGAAAGGAAAAGGTATTGGATAGTAGGTGTAGAAAATGATGCAGATGAAAATTGTACCTCAAGGGTGGCTACTAGTGTTTTAGCAAAGTATGCAAAGGAGACGTGATGGAAAAATATATAGTCGAAGCCATCGGTCAGCTACAGAGTATTTGTTTGCGTCCCTGCCACATGGTCACTGGTCAAGGATCAAATTTTGTTAATTTTTCAAGAATAGTAGGAGTAACAATAGATAGGCTTTGTTCAGTTGATTCTCCGACAGGGTGAAAAGTTGATGAATATCGGAACGAGTTCCCGTCATCCCTTGTCAAATTGGTTTTGAGACAAACCGGTTTTGGCGTTTTGCCATCTTCAGTGTCGTTGATCGTTCTCCCTTTTTCAGTGTGAGTGAGCATAAAATATTTTAAGAAAAATAGGGTTATTTTTCTCGGCTGACCGGTTTAATGGTCGGATATAGTGCATGTTTACTAAAATGGCATTACTAGCAATATTAGTTGTACCCATAAGCTAACTTCGGCTCATATCGCCCCTAAATCATTTCAAAAAATGAGTGTCCAGTTAGCTTCTCAAGTTTTTAGTCTTTCTGCAGCAAGTGTAAAGTTCGCCATCCATAGCTCCGGGAGTCTTCATGATTCTAAGTCTCCATCTTTGGTTAATACAGCCGAGTTTATCCTTTTTTTTGATAAGTTATTTAATATTTTTAATAGTAATGTTTTTGGAGCAATAGGGAACTTTGAGGAACCATTTTCAGCCGAAATTTTCCTGAATTCTATCCGGATTCATGATAGTTTTGGTCTTGGTATCACGAATATTTTTAGTTTTTTAAAAGGTTGGCAATTTAAGACATTTGCGGCGTTTCTGGTCGCTGCTGGGTTTTAATGATGTGATAACAAGAAAACTGACACAGGACAGGAATTAGAAAATTGTTTGGGGCGTATTAGTAGGGGAGGGGATTTGATGTCAAAATAACTCCGCAGCGTTTCTCTTATCTTTTCAGACAAGCCTAGGGCATAGGATCGATGTGTAAATAAGGGAAATTGCGAACTCTTGCTAGAAGACCAGTGGGAGTCTTCTTCTACTAGCTCCCTCGCCTATAACGACGTTTTGGTTGAAGATACTTCTTGGCAAACTTTTCAAGGATTGCCAAGACCCTCCTTTCCCCTATTCCAAAATATTCAACTCGAAATAAATATTGATGACGATAAAAGTAGTTTTCTTCATCGACATGCGTTTGTTAATTTTTGCGGCTATTTGTATTACAAATATTTTAAGCACCATAATTGCTTAATGCCTTCAATGGTGGAATCACAGAAAAAGATTTTTATTTTACTTATTTTACCAGAGAAAAACAATATAGCAATTGTCAGTTGGTAAAACCCCCAAATGGGTTTATATAAGTAAACATTATTAAAAATTACAAACTAGCGGACCTCGGCGTGCTTTGCTACACCTATTAAAAAAAATTAAGAAAATCTAATGCAATCTGCTAGCTTTGTATAAAAAAATGTCAGAATATTTGTTTTATATGGCATTCCCACTCTTGAGCATGCTACGTATAACCAGCCATGTGTAAAGCACGGCTCTTCCAAATTCAAACCGTACACTTGAAGCGTTTGCCCTTGTACTTTTTTGATCGACATAGCAAATGATAGTCTTTTTGGGAATTGCAAACGCTTGAATTCAAACGCCATGTTTGTTGGTATCATTAAAATCCAAGGTATGAGCGCAATTTAATTCAATATTGTGGCTTCAATCAATTTCGGCATACATTTTTTTTACTGCAAGACGTGTACCCTTGCAAAGTTTTGGTGCATTTGATTTGCGTAGTAAAATGGTTGATGAGCCGACATCGTCTTCGTTCATTGCACTATTGACTGATTTATATGATGTTACGGCACCTAGTAATTTTTCTTGAATTTGGAAGTTGATAGCATTGACATGTAACCAATCGTGATTCATATAATTTTGAATAATATTTGGAAAGATGCGATCGATTAGTTCTTCTGTAGATTCAACTTTAATGCAACCAAATGATTGTAAAAACTTCGAATATATGTCAGAATTTAGTTCAAAGACGAGTAAACAGCAAAATAACACAAGTGTTAAAGAAAATTCCCGAAACTTATCAAAATTGATTGTTATGCTGCTTTAAATTACACTTAACATTTAGTTTAAGTGCACTTTGGTGTATTCGAACAGACGGACTTTTAACGCTTCTCACAAACTCTATATTATTATTATTAGTATATTTTTTTGAAACTTTAATTTAATTTTGTTTAAAAGGCATTTGAAATTTCGCCACGTACCTTTGGCTTCTGTTTAAATGTCTTTGTCGAAGTGAGTGTGTCTACAGTTCAGATTCCTCTGCTGTTGTTACACTGTGCAACAAGATTCTACGTAATTGATGAAACCAATTGGAGATGAAACTTTATCCCTCCCATATCAAAACCTCATAATGGGTTTTTGGCCTTTAGGTCTGGTTTCATTTTTATTTTTATTTAAAGTTGGCAACCCTGTGTATGAGAAAAGTTGATTAAAACTTGATCAAAGGAAGTAATTTTAGATGGGTTTTTGTATATCGCTTTTTTGGATCGAGGAACTCATTTTTGACATTAACTTTTACCTAAATCTTACGATAGGTGGCGCTGTCATAAAATTAGTCTTATTTTTCATGGAAAATAATATTTTTAGTTTTATTGTAGAAATGATCGTATTTGATACATTTAACAAGGAACATTACACTATATTTGGCACACAAAAAAGATGATATATAGTATACATATACACATATGTAGGCGTGAAAAGTTTGAAATAAAAAATTAAGTATACGTACAAAGTAGTATTTCTGTTAAGAATTAAATTATTTTCTGACATTTTGAAAAAATATGCCATAAAAAGCTTACAAAAATGACGGTGCTTAAAAACTAAAACTTGAATCTTTTTGAAGGCGGTAAGTTTACTTCCTCCTCTTCCTCGTCGGTATTGTCTTCTTCATTTCTCGTTAGCCACCAGCATAGATCTGCTAACATTGGTAGTAGTTTTTCCCCCTATACCGTGTCTCCATTGTTAAAGCGACCTGGTGAAAACGTTCGCCTAGTTCATCCGATTCCGTTGCGATTTGGTGTTCAAACCAATCTATATGGTGATGGAGAAAATGTACCTTCAAACTCATATGTACACCGAGCTTCTCAAACATATTCATGAGATGATCTACTTTTTCTCTGATGTTCGTGGCACTATGTTTACCGAGAACATAGCTATTACGTCTTTTATGGCATTCCAGGCATTTAGCTCATTTTCTTTTAAAGAGTTATCAAACTTACTATTTTTTATCAATTTTCTTATGTCTGGACCATTAAACATACCTGTAAAACGATATGGCAATTACATAAATCTTAAAAAATCTTATTTTATATGTAAATATAAAATACCTTCTTTTACTTTGCTTGCACTAAGTCGTGGAAATATTGACCTTAGTGTAATAAAAGCTGGTCCATCTGCACGAAGTGCTTTTACAAAATTTTTAAAAATACCCAATTTGATATGTAGTGGAGGTAGCAACACTTTTTCAATTGGAACAAGGGACGTGTGTATTACATTATATGATCCAACAACTAAATCTTCTCTGTTCTCCCAGTCATGTTTTTGGTATTGGTTCCCTTTATAACGTGTATTCCACAAACATATAAAACACATGTTCTTCGAATATCCACCTTGTATTCCACAAAGCAGAGCTACCATTTTCAAATCGCAACATATACGCCATTTATGGCTTTCATAGTTTATTGCTTCTAGTAGATGCCTCACAGATTCGTACGTTTCTTTAGTGTTCAAATTGTATGCTATCGGAACGCTAGGTTTCTTGTTGTTGTAGTAGAGCAAAACTGCCTTCATACTAGTTTTGGATGAATCAATAAATAACCTCGATTCGTGGGGAATATAAGTCATACCCATTTCTGCAACAAGTTTTTCAATATCGTTACAGTAAACGAAGGTGTTTTCTTCATTGGCAGAGAAAAATGGCTGAAATTTTGCTTGGCGATGACGGTAACCAGTAACTTTAACATCAGGTGTCAGTAAATTATTTTGTTTCAACTTATGTGCTATATACTCTGCATCACGTTTTGATAAATTGACATGTTTTACCACGTCATCCATCCAATTTTGAGATATTGTTATCATATTTTTGGAAGCTTAAGATATTTCATAATCAGGATCCTGCAACTGGTTTTGCAAGTTCGCAGTCCATATAGAAATCGTAGTAGGGCTTGGTGGCCGTGGTACAGGAATAGCATCTCAATGCGATAATGGCAGGCTTACATAATCTGTTCCAATATATTTCATCTTCGCGATCTTTTAGTTTTTCCATTTACATCATTCAAACACACATAACAACTCGCTTCACTATGCTCACCTGAATGCACAGCCATTCTGAATGAGTACATAGATTCAACACATTAAATAAAATAAACTTACCTGGATCAGTCCAAATCATCGGAACACCAAACTTCAGTGATTTTTTTATTCCTTTAACCCAGAGACGTAAGTCGTCGTAGCAGGTTCTACATATATCTTTGGGAGCCCAATTTACATCTTGAACAACCGGCATCCCAAAATAATGTTCATACCACTCTTTCCCACTAACACTTATACCAATAAGATTGGTTGCTATGCTGAATTTACCGCAAACATAGCAATAAAGCGCTAACTTTCGCAAACATTTATTCGTTTTAAATTTATTTTATAAGACGCTTTACGCTACCAAAATCTTCAGAATTTATTTTGCTGTGGTATTGCAAGAGAGCTGACACGAAACTCACAGAAATTGTGATTGGTAAAAAAACTACATATATTAATACTATTTTTGCATGAAAAACTATCAAAAATAAGACAAATTGTATGACAGCGCCATCTATCGTAAGATTTAGGTAAAAGTTAATGTCAAAAATTAGTTCCTCGATCCAAAAAAAAGCGATATACAAAAAAACCCATCTAAAATTGCTTCATTTGATCAAGTTTTAATAAACTTTTCTCACATACAGGGTTGCCAACTTTAAATAAAAATAAAAATGAAACCAACCAAACCTATAGGCCAAAAACCCAGTATGAGGTTTTGATATGGGAGGGATAAAGTTTCATCTCCATTTGGTTTCATCAATTACCGAGAGATGAACCCTCATTTTGTGTCACAGTGTTATCAGCACATGCGATATATTTTTTTGTGTGGAAACTTGTACTTGGAAGCGATGATACCAGTGAATAGAGGAATTGGCGCTGTTTACAAATATTATAATAAGCCAAATCCGGCTCGAAGGACCAATAAATACAACGACGTGTAAGGAAAGTAAAAATACAAAGTGATATCAGTTTTAAATTCAACAGTAGTGAAACTTTATTAAATTAGATAAACTTTTACCTTAGTAACAATTTGTGTGGTGATTGATGAGGGCGATGGCTGTTGATCTTCGCTCTGGTCTCTTTCGGTCGTTTTGGTCAATGCTAAAATCCAATTGGCAATAAAATCTGTATTTTTTACAAACTCCTTGATCAAACAGGGATCCGTATTTCGTGTTAATAAAATTTTAACGAAAACTTTTAGTTATTGGAAATATTAGAGCAGTACCAAATAATGTGAATTTAGGCTTATGGTCTATAGAGTATTTAATAAAAATAAATTAATCAATCTATTACACAAAAGTTTATGTATTTATGAATGGCGAAAGTATTGTGGCGAAAATACCAAGCGAATGTCAGATGAAAGAGTTAAGCCGACAACTTGTATGTTTTAGAGCATGAATCAAAAACATTTGTTATCGAGAACCATTCGATTATTCCAGGCGGAAGTTTCGAACAATGGATTTAGTATGTAAGGGCGAAACACCACTGCAGAGCCAATCAATTGACTTGAATCGAAACAGTTTTTACAGATTTTGTAAGTCATTTGAAATTTGCTTGCCATAAATTTATTTTTTAAATAAAAAATTTATTTATATTTATTTTATTTTAATATTGTTAAACATTTTTGTTTCTTTTTTAACTTTTTAATATTTTTAATATTTACTTCAGTTTAATTTAATTTAATTCATTTTAGTTTTATTTACTTTAGTTTAATTTAATTTAATTTTATTAAATTTATTTTTTTTATATTCATTTTAATTCCTTTAATTTCACTTAATTGCACTTAATGACATTTCATATTATTTTAATTTTGTTTAATATTGTGTGTCTATTTTATTTGCTTTAATTTCTTTATTTTAAATTATTTACTTTATTTTAATTTCTTTTTTATTGTATTTAACTATATTCTTTAATTTGGTTGCAATTAATTTAGTTTATTATATACATTTTATTTTTTAACTTTTTGTTTGCTTATATGTATATATATACTACGACGTATATTTTTACATTTGGTAGTGATAAGCAGACTGCTTACAGTATATATTGATTAAATGCCTACCAACAACCACACTACCCACTGACTAAACGAATAACCGCACAAAGTGAAAAGCGACAAAATCCAATAAGAGCGACCGGACAGCTTAGTGGAGATGGTGCTGGGCGCCAGCTAAACACAAGAACAATAACTATAAGTAAACGATAACAAAACCAAGTGAATTGACCAAAGTAGATTTAAACAAAAGAATATCGCACAGCAACAATACACAGTATGTTTGTGCATGCAACCCTGCGCAGCAGCTTCTATATACACCTGCAGATGTCACTGCTGCTGGTGAATATTCACGACTCATCCCTGTAGGGAAGGGTCCTGTTAACCCAAGCCCCGTTGTGCCTTCCATCCCTTATGGAAGGCATAAAAGTCCGATGTTGCCGTCAATCCCAGCAGCAGCAACATCAAGAAGGTGAGTTCTAACTTTTGTGTATTTTTTTCTACATGTTGTTACATATATATATATATATTATATATACTTTGTATATACATACATGCATTTTGCTGTTGGCATAAATGCATATGTATAATTAATAATGTTCTTTTATTTAAATTTTTGGAGAAGGTAGTTTCTTCTTTTCATAATTGATCACCAGAAAGATTGGCCTCTAACACGATTCCCGTTTCCAGAATTTAGGAGGACTTCTGGCCCCCAAATCCCCAGCTTTCTCCGTTGTATACCTCGAGCAAGAGAAGAATATATGCTCTACATTTTCTTCGGACCTACCACAGAGATAACATTCCGTCTCGTCATCATGGCCGAATCTGTGGAGGTACTCCCTGAAACAGCCATGACCTGACAAAAATTGTGTGAGATAAAAGTCTATATCTCCATGCTGCTTCTCAATCTAGGCTGGTACTCTCTTAATTAGTCTATGTGTCCATCTACCTTTTCCTGTCGCATCCCACTGCGATTGCCGCTCGTCGAGGCTCGCTTATCTCTCCTTCCTGCGCTCATCGGCAGTCAGATGCCTATTCAAAGCTTTTGATTTTTTATAGAGCCTGGCAAACTCCGAAGCCAATATAACTGGTGGCATTAGGCCAGATATGATACCGGCTGCTTCATAAGACACCGTTCTAAATGCGCAGGCTACTCTAATGGCGCTTAGCCTGAAGACTGCCTTTGCCTAATTGGCACATGTTTTTTGTTCCAAGGCTGCCCCCCATATCGGAGCCGCATACATCAGTACTGACTGGCTAACTTTAGCTAACAGCATTCTTCGACTGTAGCTAGGACCACCAGTGTTTGGCATAATTCTAGCTAGAGCCGCTGTCACTTTGGCTGCCTTTCCACAGGCTTTTTCAATATGCGCCTTGAAATTGAGCCTAGCATCGATCATAACTCGAAGGTACCTCAGCGAATTTTGCTTCTTGACGTCGTAACCCTCAATATTCAGGGTGACCTCTTCTAGTTTTTTTCTACTGGTGATGAGCACCGCTTCTGTTTTTTCTCCGGCAAGCTGCAGCTTATTTGAAGTGAGCCAATCCTTAATCTTTAATACGGTTTCTTTACAGATACACTGAATTTGTGAAAGTTCCTTCGCGACGATCGTCACAGCTATGTCGTCCGCATAGCCAATTATCTGGACCTCTCTGGGCAGCGGTAGGAGATACACCCCAACGTACAACACATTCCATAGTAGCGGGCCGAGTACGGAGCCCTGTGGTACTCCACCTGTTACCACGTAGCTTTTTGGACCTGTATCGATATCGTACAATAGCAGTCTGTCAGACAGATAACTACTGATTATCCTTAAGAGATATCCGGGTGTATTCTTGGCCTCCAGAGCACTGATGATATGCGGCCAGTATACCGAATTGACAACTACGCAATATTTTTTCTCGCCATAAATCCATCTGGTGCCCTCTATGGCCTTCGCCGCAATGCCCGTTAATTTTCCTACTGCGTCTAAGATAGACCGATGTCTCCAGGCGACTCATTTTCAAGGTGACGTTCCAGGCGTCTACAGATCAGTCTCTCTAGTATTTTTGCCATTGTGTCAATCATGCAAAGTGGCCGGTACGCACTCGGCTCTCCTGCCGGTGTTAGGCTTGTGAAGAAGGACCAGTCGCTGCCTCTTCCATACCTTCGGGAAAACTCCTTCATTTAGGCATCTTGTATATAGCTCGGCGAAAACTCTGCTATTATGCTTGATGGTGCTTTGGTCGGGATGCCATCAAGTCCAGGTGCCTTTGCGTTGCCGAATCTCTCAGCCACTTCAAGTATCTCTTTCCCATCGATAGTCAAAACGTCCGCTCCTGCGGGTATCCTTCTGGCAGATTGTGGCTCTTGCGTTGGGAAAAGTGTTTTCACCACCTTTTCTAATAGGTTAGGACAGGTTGGTGCTTGACCTCTATCCCCCTTAACCTTCGCTATGACTATTTTATACGCGTCACCCCATGGATTCTTGTCAACCTTCTCACATAACTCTTTGAAACATGAGGACTTACTTCTTTTGATCTCCTTCTTTAACTCCTTACGCTTTTTCTTGAAGTATTCGGGTGGTCTTATATAATCTGGTGTACCTTGGCTTCTTTGCGATAACCGTCTCGCTTTATGGCATTCGCTTCTTAGTATGCTGATATATTCGTTCCACCAGTATGCGGGCTTTTGGGACTTGTTTTGCCTTTTCCTACACATGGCAGCGTCGCAGGCTGTGTTTATGTGCTTCACCAGCATGTCAACTTGTCGGTCTATGTTATTCGATCTACCTGGGATTCCGTCCAACATGAGTTCGAAAATTTCATCATCTAGCGTTTCAGTCTTCCATCCTTTGTTCTGTGATTTTTTCTGGTTGGATGGCATTTGTGTTTGCTTTTCGACTTCTAATATAATGGCGTGGTGATCGCTATGTGTATAGAAGTCGCACACTTTCCAGCATGCCGATCGAACCAGTGTGCTGCTGGCGAACGTAATATCTATTATCGATCCACGACCATTCTCCTCGAAGGCATTTCTTTCACCGGTATTGAGCAACACTGCGTCTAACACAGAGAATAATTTGAGCAGCGCATTACCCCTCTTATTTGTGTGGCTACCACCCCACTCCAATGCACAGGCATTGAAATCACGTTAGGCGTGATTGTAAAGGCCTCCTGAACTAGTTCGTCGAGGATCCTTTCGAAGTTGCCTTGGGGCACACTTGGGGGGAGATAGCAACTATAGAAATAGATTCCACTTATTTTTGCTCGCATTAGCAAGATTTTCCAAGGAGCGGCTTGTCTTGGAAAGCTTTGCTCCCACAGGCCCATATGGCAGCTTTGTTTTCTTTATCAGAAATCCAAGTACCGGTGCTTACGTTCCTATAATGCTAGACTATAGCCACATCTGCCTTCTCTTTGTATATTATCTGCTTTCGCCGCACTTGGCACAACATTGGCTTCTATCATCCTTGCTAGTACACACCCTCGCCAGATTTTCGTATTCCAAGTACCTGAAGCACTGTCTAAGGTTCGGTTTTTCCCTTATTCTGCAGACCACCCATCCAATTTTGATTTTGTGAGCGTCAAGCAGTCTTTTTGCATCTGCCGCCGGCAGGCTGATCAAAGCCTGTCTGATTATATTGATCGCACCTTCCCCGAGGGAGCTTAATTCCTTAATTTGCGTCGAATTGCCTCGACTATGTCCTCCTTGGTGGTTATTTCGTCTAAGTCGCGAATCTGGACTGATATCTCGTGGGTTAGGGCTCTTATCTGTGCCAGGTCACCCAACACTTTGGATATCTCTTGTTCATATCCTTTTGTGTTCGTTATTTGTGCAATAAGTGTGCAAAGAAAAAGAAAAAGAATATAGAAGCAAAAAAAGGAAAACTAAAAAAAAAACTAAAAAGAAAAAAAACAATACATCAAAGTGCCGTGAAATAAGGTGCCCAGCTGTACCAAAAAGTAAAAAAAAGAAAAGAAACATATAAGGGAAAATTGTGTGCTACGAGCGTCGGAAAAAAAATTTTACAGTAAGAATAAGACAAGACACACGTTCGCACAAAACTGTTTGTAAAAAAAAAGGAAAAGGTACAGTAAACTGAAAATAAGCCGGTGAGCTCGTCCCGATTTACTTAGAATATATCAATGTCATCAGAAAATTTTTATTTTCCTTAAAAATATTAAAATAAATTAAACGAAACTTCAGAAATATTTTACGCCGTTTTGCTGGACTGATTTCAGACTTAAATAAAAAAAAAAATTGTTGTTGTTGTTTCATGAAATATTTTTTTGTGAAATATTTTTAATTTAATTGACTACAATTTTATGTGGTTTTACTGATACACTGACTGGTATCAGTATATCTTAGTATTTTTTTAAGTATTATTTTATATCTGGCGATTTTTTATGTAAAAATTTATTGTTTGAAATTTTTCGCTTTTATATGGTGAAGCCCAACCCCGTGTAACCAAAAAAAAAATTCGAAATAATCTTTTGAGAAAAGTTAACGATTAAAACTTTTCGGGATTTTGTATATGAAAAATTTTTGTTGTTGAAATTTGCTCAAATTTATATGGTGCGGCCTGTACGAGAGTACAGCTGCAACGACCATTACTATTTCGCAAACCCAACCCTCGTATTATCAAAAAATAAAATTAAATTTTCGAAATATTATTTTGAGTGAATTTTATCGTGTAAAATTTTTCGGGATTTTTTACATAACATTTTTTGTTGTTGAAATTTATGGTGCGGCTTGTACTACGAGAGTACAACTGCAACGACCATTGCTACTCTACCAAAGCGCCCCGTGTAAGCAACAAGGCTCTACCAAAGTCCACCGTGTAAGCAACAAGGCCCACACCAACGGTCCGACGTTTAGCAAGGCCCACACCAACGGCCCAACGTTCAACAAGGCCCACATAAAGGAAAAAGTCTAATCAAAAGAAACGGTGAGTACACCATTTTCTAATTTGTATCCTTTAGTATTTTTTATCGTATGCACAAATAATCGAAATTGATACCCCGCGAAGAATTTCGATCATTTCAAGTTTAATTTTAAACAAGAACATTTTCTTGACTTAAGGCTTATACTTGGCGCACCGAATATCCCCAAGTCACCCCGATATAAAAAAATTAAAAGTTTTTAAATATTTTCAAAATTTTTTTTGTAAATAGATTTTGACTGGAGGCTTCGAAAAGCACCAAGTGACCCCGATATAAAAAAAAATACTAAAATTGTTTTAAATGTTTTCAAAATATTTTTTTTGTTAATATTTTTGACTGGATGCTTCGAAAAGCGCCAAGCCACCCCGATATAACATACGGTTAGAAATTAAAGTGAGCTTATAAACTCAAACTTCTGTATAAATTAAAACCTTTAAAGAATATTAAAAAAAAAATTACTACTTTACATGATTTTTCTCGCGCTTGTGATGCATTGCTGGAGTTTGAGGAATTATATAGGGTGCTTTTTATAGAGGTATAGAGCTTTAAGTTGGCATTACTTTTCAAGATGGCGACCGATTTAACAGCTGTCAAGTGATTTATTCTCAGTTTGGTTTGGCAATTCATCACGAATAGACTCACGCCTGAACAACGCTTGCAAATAGGCCCAAAACGGGATTACCGTTGTTCCCGATTTTCATAAGCGAATTTTGCTTAGCGATGAAGCGCACTTCTGGTTGAATGGCTACGTCAACAAAAACAAACAAAGCTGCCGCATTTGGAGTGAAGGTAATCCTCAAGTGTA
Source organism: Neoceratitis asiatica (assembly GCA_030068015.2). Taxonomy (NCBI): domain Eukaryota; kingdom Metazoa; phylum Arthropoda; class Insecta; order Diptera; family Tephritidae; genus Neoceratitis; species Neoceratitis asiatica. The sequence continues at coordinate 8,146,082 of CM061530.1, read as the reverse complement.
TGTTGAAACACCGTTACATCCAGAAAAACTGATTGTTTGGTGCGCTTTATTGGCTGGTGGAATCATTGGTCCGTATCATTGTTTTTCAGGCGTGAGTCTATTCATGATGAATTGCCAAACCAAACTGAAAATAAATCACTTGACAGCTGTTAAATCGGTCGCCATCTTGAAAAGTAATGCCAACTTAAAGTTCTATACCTCTATAAAAAACACCCTATACAACAATACTCCCAATGCAAATCACTCGGTCTACACACTTGAGATTCAAAAAGAAGAACTCAAAGCATTATGGCTGAAGGTAAAAGACTCATTCGGTGTTTATTCTCCGAGTTTATCTGAAGATGAGTCTGCAGCCGGGGCCATGCGTTCGACAAAATGCAGGCATCAAGACTGGTATGCAGCATACCTGACATGTGCCGCCCTAATGGGAGAAACCATTCACAATTTAACTTTCGTACAATAAACTTCGTCTACGGTAAACCCCATACCCAGGGAAGTTGAACCTATTCCGCGGAAAAATTGTATTATTTGAATCAAAAAACGCGTGGCGAACCGAAAGATATCGTTAAAAAATCACCTTTAACTAATGAGGGTTTTCTGGCCGCTTGACAGATTTATCGGAAAGATACGAAAATAAACGGATTATGATGAACTGCCAATTGAAGACGTTGTTCAACTTGCCTTCAGTAACTGTTGAACGCGGTGTCGAGATCAAGAATTTACAACGCACAGTAAATAATTGCTTTTCTGCACTTCGTATGTATGCAATAGATATTGAGATTTCAGACACTGGAAACAGTGTCTGACATACAAAACACCCGATCTTCTAGGCCACTGCCTAACAAAATAATTCCGCCACAGTTCAGCAAAAGAGTTGCTGCTCATGTAGGTCAATTCTCACAGACCGCCTGCAGGCCGTGTTCTGATCAAGCACACGTTCTGAAAGGTTGTCCGAAATTTTTGACAATGAAGGTGGAAGATAGAGTGAAGGTTGTAAAAAGGTACAATTTATGCATGAATTTTCTGGCACACTCCCAAATAGCAAGGGACTGCAAGAGCCCATTTAATTGTCTGAATTGCCACCAAAGGCAGAACGCTTCACATCCTTCGCGCCCTTCTCCAGGAAATCGAGAAAATGGATCTCAACTTCCAACTGGTAGCGCGAATGTTCAAGCATTATTTGCAGCAAGTACAAAAAACGTTATTCTAGGAACAGCAATAATCAACGTTTGCCATGAAGGAGTGGACTATCAAGCGAGAGCCCTACTGGATTCGGGATCAGAGGCGACCTTCATCACCGAACGACTGCAGAAATGCATCGGTATTCGCACTCGATCCGTTGACACACAAGTCAGTGGAATAAGTTCGTCAGTATTGGTTAAGGTGCGTAAAGTCGCACATTCGTTATAGGTTCTCCTGTAAGCCCCCCGTTTAGAATTGAGGCAAGAGGTCTGATTCTACCCCAATTGACAGGAGACCTCCCCAAGTCTACAGTGATTCAACCACAGATTGATTCTCTGCCCCTAATTAAGTTAGATGATGCCAACTTCTTTAATAGTCATCAGGTCAATGCAATAATCGGTGCAGATTTATATCCAACGGTGTTTTTCGGTAACATAAAGCAAAATGTTTTAGGTTCACTTCTAGCACAGGAAACGGTTTTCGGATGGATTCTCACTGGTCTACTTCCCCAACAGTCTACTCAAGGATAATATCATCAAGGTATCAGGAGTATAGTTAACACGATTCTGGGAATTGGAGGAGAATCTAAATCTTAAAAGGCAGATGAATCAAGAGGAATCATACTGCGAAGAGCATTTCCGAAACACAACAGTGCGGGATGGAGAAGGACGATACATGGTGTCGTTACCATTTCGACGGGAATTTCAGTCGGATATCAAACTGGTATTCTCGCGTAACAGTGCAGCCAATCAGTTATTACGGAATGAAGCATCACTCGTAAGGAGGCCGATTTTGAAGGAAGAATATGACAAAGTGTTGGAAGAATATATAAAGCTTGGTCACATGGTAAGAATTGAAAACATACGAGGGAAACCAGAGGATTCGTATTACCTCCCTCACCATGCGGTCATTAAACCGGATAGCACCACTACCAAGGTTCGGGTAGTTTTCAACGCATCCAACGGCAATAGCCTAAATGATGTACTCCATCCCGGCCCAGTACTCCGAGCAGATCTCGTTTGCCTGCTGCTGAAGTAGCGGTCCTTTAAATACGTATTTAACGCAGACATCGAAAAGATGTACCGGCAGATACGGTTGCAGCCGGACAATACTCGTTATCAAAGGATTGTCTACGGAGGATCATAGGATGAGGAGCTGAGGGATTATGAACTCCTTACCGTAACTTTTGGTGTAAACTGCGCCCCGTACTTAGCAATAAGAACGCTTCTTCAGTTAGCAGATGATATCAGCTCCCGTTGGCCACTTGCTTCCAAAGTATTGAAGCAGCATATGTATGTGGATGATGTACTGGCAGGAGCCCATGATGCTGAAACAGCCATTAAAGCCCGAGATGAGCTGATCGAGGCATTGAAAGGAGCTAGATTCCTTCTCAGGAAATGGACGTCCAACACCAAAAATATACTAGCCGGTTTGCCTAAGCAACACTTGCTAAAGGAACATCTTGAACATCGATGACTTGAGCGAAGCAAAGATGTTGAGTATCAGATGGAAGGTAGCTCAGGACGTTTTTTATTTCAATGTTCAACTCATTCAGGTAAGACATAGCTACTCCAAGAGGGAGGTGCTGTCATGTGTGGTCAAACTATTCGACCCGGCCGGCTGGCTGCGCCCGATAGTGATAGAGGCGAAAATACTAATGCAGGACATATGGCTAGCAAAAATAGACTGGGATAATAGTCTACTGAGAGATCTCTACTTACGCTGGGAACAGTTTCTCAATAATTATATTTATATTGGTGAGATCCGAATCCCGAGGTGGATTCGTTACACTCCTTGGGATGAAATAGAACTCCATGGATTCTGCGATGCCTCGGAAAAGGCATACGCTGCAGCGTTATACGTTAAAATCCGCGAGTGTAATTCCGATACTGTCCCGCATATTAATTTATTGGTAGGTAAAACAAAGGTAGCGCCGGTAAAAACTATTTCTCTCCCGCCATTAGAATTATGCGGTGCGTTACTTTTACCTGAACTAATTAATACTTTGCTTTTACACCACCAACCGGTGGTGTATAAATGGACAGACAAAAACCCTAGTTCTTTCTTGACTGAAGAAACCACCGTGCTCCTGGACAACTTTCGTGGCCAACATAATGGCAAAGATTGAAGATTTAATGGGGACCTCAGGATGGTATCACGTAGACTCAGCTGACAACCCCGCTGATCTAGGCAGTCGCGGAGCATCACCTCAATAATTAGCCAAAAGCTCTCTCTGGTGGCATGGGCCATGCTGTTAACCAAGGAACAAGCTGGATGGCCTCATCGCGAAAAAGATCTAGCCTTTAATACGGAATTGGAGCAAAAGAAACCAAGGGTACATGCAACAAGCGTAAAAATTCACGAAGACATATTAGACATATTCTCAGACTTCTCTAGAGCACTGCGCGTCGTAACAAGAATTTTCAGGTTCTACAAACGAACTCACCCGATACAACGACTGGATTCTGCCGACGTTAGAAGACGGAATATATTAAGGAATTGCAGAAGCGTGGCAGGTGGCATTCCCCCAAACGAAACATCCAAGTAAACGACTTTGTAGTTATCAAAGAGGATAACTTACCTCCGGCAGAGTCAGTAGGGTTTTTCTAGGTTCCGATGATCGAGTTCGAGTCGCAGAGATCCGAACGGAACGCGGAATTATCACCAGAACGACCGTGAAACTAGTCTATTTGTCAATTTAAAAGACTTAATTAATATCCTTATTTCATTTCAGAATTTTTATATCCAACACTCAAAAATGGCCGTCGGTAAGACTGGCCACAGCTGCCCTGTCTGCCACCGTAACTACCGTTTAATATTCTACCGGGAGTTGCGTCGGATGGAACCTGTCGAGAGACTGCGCACTGTCCTCGTACACCATCACTGCGCAAAATGTCTCTCACCACATTACATGGCAAAGGCCTGTGCCTCCTACAAGAATTGCGACCGATGCCGACAGCGACATCACAGCCTGTTGCACCTGGGCGAGAAAACCCGAGAGGAAGACGCCCTGATGGTGCTATCCGACGATCATAGCTCCCAACGACGACGCCACAGCCCATATAATGCCAGGGCGTTGAATGAAAGTGGTGAGGACGACGAGGTGCTTATTTTGGATGCCGACGAAAATGACCTCCACGACTGTAGCCCCTGCCAGTGTAGCCCCACCGAACCTCAGACCCCCTCTGTCGAGGATACGGTCGGCAGTGCAAAAGGCAACCATACCTTCAGGTGATAGACGCATCAAACATGACGTACGGCGTCAACAGCAACAAAAACATCGCTGCGGTTTGAGAGACGCCCGGAAGCGGATCGCAGGTTCTTATCGCACCGCACTTGAACAATCTGTCCTCACTCCGACGGTCAATGTCAAGGTCAAGGTAGGTGGAAGGCTCCACACAGGCTCACTCCGGAACGTACACTGGACGCTCGAATACGTGACGAGTTTGACAACATGCGGTTAGCCGACCCCAGTTTTTATCGCTGCAGCAATGTGTCGTTAGTGCTCGGAGCTGAAGTATATGCAGCGATTCTTCGTCCTGGGTTAATGACCGCCACTCCCATACGTCCTGCAGCTCAAAACACCATCTTTGGCTGGATGCTCTCCGGCAGCACACCGTTTTAAGAAGAGAGGATTTTGGTTTGAAGCCACAATAAACAAAAACTAAATTTAGCTTAAGGAATGAAATGTCATGAATTTGGAAGTTGCTACATAAAACCCTGCGCAGCAGCTTCTATATGCACCTGCAGATGTTCCTGCTGCTGGTTAATATTCACGACTCATCCCTGTAGGGAAGCGTCCTGTTAACCCAAGCCGTTGTTGCCGTTTTAGTTCTCTTCTTCTAACGTCAATCCCAGCAGCTGCGACATCAAGAAGGTGAGTTCTAGCTCTTGTGTATTTTTTTCTACATATTGTTACATATATATATATATTATATATACTTTGTGTATACATACATGCATCTTGCCTTTGGAATAAATGCATATGTATAATTAATAACGTTCTTTTATTTAAATTTTTGGAGAAGGTGGTTTCTTCTTTTCATAATTGATCACCAGAAAGATCGGCCTCTAACACGATCCTCGCGAGTGGAGCCAAAGGAAAACAAAGGAAATGAACAAAAAAACGCAGAAGTGACAGCTGTTTTGGAGATCACCTAAGATGTCTTTTGCCAGAGATCGATTCTGACTTCACAAGCAAGTGCTCTAACGCTGAGCCAACATTAGCCATGTCCTCTGTTGTTGTAATATGTGAGGATAAAGTTTACCGGAAAAATTTAAATACCCAGATTCTACATTACTAGTTTGTTTTCAGTAAACACTCACTGTTAAAGTCTCCAGCTATAACAATATCCTTGAAGTTAAAGCTAATTTTTTTTAATAATAAAATCTCTAAAGTTGTCATAAGCAATGAGTTTGTGGAGTCTATAAACACATCCTACAAGTATTTTGATATAATTAGTGGTGCTTTCAACAAAGACGATTCAATTAAGTCTACACAACAAACTAGATTTGACAAACGCAGCTACACCACCACCATGTCCAAGTCTATCTGCACGAAATAATTTATATCCGTCAACACAAAATAAATTGTCACTGTGCCACGCATAGGTCCAAGACTCGGAAATGCTTACAACATTCATTTAATCCAAAACTATATCTAAACTCTTTATTTTGTTCGTTTAGTATTCATTCCATGTTAAATGTACTGTCAGAATCCTTAAAACGAAAGGAAAGTGCCTGTTAAGATTCAAAACAACACAAATGTCGAAAACATTGCGCCGTAGTTCGCATAAAAACCCACAAAAAATTGCCAAGCAGTAGTACATGAAAAATTAAAGTATAAGAGAGCGAGTTTACAAATTATAAGTTAGAAATGAAAGAATAGGAGAGAATCTGAAATATTTAAACATCACATAAAAAGTTCAAATTAACATTACATTAGGTTCTTAGCTGAGCTGAGCGTATTTAAATACTATTTGTTGTGCTTATAAGAGCGTTCACTTCAGTGGTAGAATACACAAGTTGGGCTCTTCATTTGGTTTTCGCCTGACATAAATATTGCCTCTGATGGTCAGCGTTCTGACGTTTGCTTTAATCAAACCTTTATGTACATAAATATTCCCATATTCCGGTTGATGGACATCAGTGTTTGTGAAAGATTTGCGATTCGTCTTTGAATACGGAAGCAATTGATTTTAAGAGCTGTGCGCAGTCATGCGAAGAGAATAGATTAGCAATGATCGACGAAAGGAGGTTTTCTGTTTTGCACTTTTCGGTCTGAACGCTTCATGCAGTGGAAGTGTTTTTTGATTCACTGCACTGGACAGGTTTTTAAATTTTTTTCTTTCAAATTCTCATCAGAAGATTACGGGTTGTCGTTCTGTGGCGAATCCGCTGCTTTACAGTTCAGTAAACTGGACGCGTACAGCAACAAGATCCCCGTCCACGATCTTGACTTTGTCACAAGAGTTCTCAATTACAGCCAATCTTATCTCAACAGCGGTGAGAGAAAATTTCAGTTTTCGAAATCTCTGCAGCTAAATCACCCATTTTCGCACTACTCTCACCACGGTGCTCTTTATTATATTAATCAGCTATTCAATGATGGATATTCTCTTCTCATCGAGTTTTTTGCATCAGCTATGGAGATTTTCGGCGGTTTTGGCGGTAATGAAGACGCTTTGCGATGTGCAATTTTTTATTTTGTTATCATCATTTAAAACACTGCATATTTGATGGTCAAGACTCTGCATATATGACGGCAGTGGAAATTTTGAATACAAAAACACCCAAATATAGCGAAAAACTAGGAAGCGAAAAAAACACGTTTCACTCTTACAAAAACATATTACGTCCTCCATATTCATATGAACTATTTATTTATTTATTTATGAAGCAAGTAAGTCTGATAATATATATAGACTTAATATTAGTTAAATAGTAAACATAAGACATCATATATACATATATAGAAATTAAATCTTATTATCTAATTGACATTCAGAAATAAAATTTGAAATTTTTTAAATATAAACAAGATGGTATTTCTAAAAAGTTAAGAGAATTAATTAAATTAAAATGTTTTAGTCTAATATTATCTAAAGCGGAATAGTCGATTAAGCTATGATCCAATGAAATTGAGTTATTACATTACGGGCACGTTGTAGAAGTTGTACAATTCAATAGTGCCGGTGAGTAATTTTGGTGTGTCCGATCCTTAAACGTGAAGGAATTGTTGATTGATGTCTTGTGGTGTTACTCGAGTATATTACTTTGGTGTATGTAGGGTTCATGTTGGTGTATTGATAAATGAATTTACAAGAATCTATTTCCTTAGATGCATATATTTCATAATTACTGAGTTTTCTCAGATCATGCTCATCAAATGATTCAAATTTAATCGTAGGAGCAGATTCAAAATAACGAGCAGCAGCGTCGACGTATATTTCCTGCAATACCAACATGTCCTGGTATCCAGATGAAGCCAACTTTGTTATAATATTAAATATCACAAATCCCGAGTTTTGGAAATTTTTGCAGAAAAATTATAAATATTTTTAACAGATCTCAAACATGAAAAGCTGTACGTGAAAACAATAAACTTTCCCTTATTCTGAGTCGCATATTGTAAAGCTTTAACAATTCCATAAGCTTTAGAACTAATAAGAGATGAGCATGTAAGAGCAATGCCACCAGTAATGGTGTCGCCATCTGCATTAGCCACCAAATATAATATGATATGAAACTTACTCATTTATCTGTTATCTTTGGGCATAGATTGTGTTTTATTGCCAGCTCAAACTAAAAGATCAAAGCCCAACAATCAGCTATGACTGTAATGCGCGAGCTACCATTACAATCCGCCAAAAAAATATTTCAAAAGCGATTCATTGTTTTTAATCCACACCAGAGCATTTTTGAATTTATTACTATGATAGTTGAAACAAAAGTTTTTTTTTAACTAGCCTTGGTAGCGAAAGAACATGAAGCCAATGCGCGCATATTGTTTAAATTATATAAAAAATATTTTTATACATTCAGTGCGTAATGTATGAGACAATTTTATTAAACAAATAGTAGTAAATAGTTATGAAAAATATTTATCAATACACAAAACGCTAATCATATAATACATCAACAATATTTGCAAAATTTATAGTATTTTACTTATTTATTTCAATGAAGGTATGTAACATTATGATAAATAAAAATTTCTATTAATTTCGATATTAACTAATCCAATCAAATTTTCCTTCCTTCCTTAAAATTGGACTTTGAGAGTATGCTCAATGACTGATTAAGAGCATAGACAGTATTTTCCAAATTTTGGCATAATTACACTCAATTATATTTTATCCGCATCGTTGGCAAATGTTATAAGTAATGCAAATTTTTCGCGCTCTGAAAAGATGAAGAGTTTCGTATCATATTGTCTTTGTTAATCACTGCAAAAGCAAGCAAATTTGGAGCAATCAGTATAAATTGGCGTACAACGAGCAGTTACGTATTTGTTTAGTAAAGCTGCAAAATGTTGCTGAAATTCTTCGTTATTGGTATTAGATTTCTTCCAATTGTGAAGGAATAAGTCAATACATTCAGTTGTAAGTAACCATGTTGGTTGATTATTTATTTTTGACCACTGCTTAGGTAATTCAAGGTGAAGCTGTTTTTCGCTGAGTCGATTGAAACCTGTACTTACGCTTGTGTTGATAAGATAATGGTAAAAGTTTCTGCAGACGCCTGTTTGGCGAGTTGAATGATTTAGTGATAAGTAGAATTGTTCTTTTATACATACTTTCTTTCATATTCGCTTGAAATGCACTTAGACTTCTTCGGAAAGCTGCTCCGTATGAAGCTTCCAGTTGCTTGATTTGGGCGTACGCACAATAACCAAATATGGATAAACCATAATCAGTTTTAGGTAAGATTATTAAAGTATTAGAATGAGCAAAAGAATATTTTCTAGAAAAATACTTGAATATATTAAGTCTTTCATTGAACGATAAAATAGAACTGGCAACGAAAACTGAATTTACTATCAAAATAAACTATCAAAATAAAAATTGTGTACATGCTCAATAATGTTATTATCGAAAGAAATATCAGTTAAAATATAAATAGTTTTATTAAAACTGTGAAGTTTTTTTTCACTTTCCAATTGATACCGAAGGTCCAGATTGTAAGCCCTATTTCTCAAGTTTATTAAAAATTAAATTGAAGTTAAAAAATCAATTCCAGATTTTTAATATTAATATATATAATTGTATCATCTGTATAAACAGTTATTATAATATTTTTTTTTGTTCGCACAAGTTTTATTCAATTTATCAACTACTAAAAATAAAACAAAAGAAAGAGGAGAACCTTGAGGTATTCCATAATCCTAACTATAAATAATCGATTAATCAAAAAGCCTCTTACAAAATTAAAAGCTTTTTAACCATACCAATCAGCGAGTTAGCTGAAAGCCGTGTGAGCACCGACACGATCAAAAGCTCTCTCAAAATCCGTAAGCAAAATGTAGACATGGTTTTTGGTACTAAGGGAATCCGATACGTAATGCTGAAGATGAAATAAAGAGTCCATTCCACTTCCTTTTTTTTTTTTTTTGAAAGCTGCTTGATTATGGCTTAGCAATTACTTTTGGTTATAAGCCACACTAGCCGTGTAGCAATAATGTTCTAGAATTTTAGTTAAGCAGGATATCGGAGATATTGGCCTATAAGGAGAATTCATATACGAGGATTTCTTTAGTTTAGAGATAGAAACTACAACGACCCTTTGACAAGTATGTGGGTAAATTTATAGATTTAATATTTTTATGTAAAGCTCTAAAACTTTGTTCGACCATTGTAGGCAAATTACTGAGCATGGGATAAAAAATCTTATGAGCGTCCGGAGTTTTCCCATGACATATTTCGATGCTGCTTGAAAGCCATATATTATTTTCATTAACAAATTTATATCTTTAGAATAATCAGACCCAAGTTACGCAAAAACATCCGCAATGTCTGTCGATTCGGCATGTAAATTGTCATTTATTAAAATAAATTTTCTAGGAATGCATGTCATACCACTTAACGGTTTGATATCTGACCAAAGTTTTTTGGGGTAGAAAGAGAGGAGATGTTTATAACATTTTCCCTTTAAAACTTTTTTGAAAATACCGTTTGACTTTTTGTAGTTTGAAAGGTTAATGTTGGATATAAAAGTTTTGTATGCTTTCAAAATTTAATTTTCTGCTCGCGAAGACAATGAATATTTCTCGTCCACCAGATGAGAAATGCTTCGGCAAATTTACCTTTGGTCTCTGGAATAGACTTATTAGCAGCGGAACGTACTGTTTTTAAAAGTATAGCAACTTTCTAATTAATGTTTTGCGCAGCATAACAAGGAATGAATTTAACTACATCTGATTAAAAGAGTACCCAATCAGCATGGTCAGTTTTGAATTTTCGCAAAAATTTATATTTTTCTATGCGTACATGTATATATGTATATGGATATAAAATTGAATAGTGAGCACTTACTCTAAGTGAAGAAGAAGTTTATGCTCTTCTGTGGCGTAGACACCGCTTACGCGATTATAGCCGCATCAAAAAAGCCACACTGATAAGGTGGGCTTTAATCTCTCACACAATATGCTAGATAGGATCTTTTATGCGGTATTGAGGATATAATTAGCGCAGACCGAAGAAATATTCCATTCAATTTTAGGACTAAAATTTAAAGAAGCAAGAGAAAGATCAATATTAGTAAATGAAAAATGGGTAGAAAAATGTATTGAAGCTCCACTGGCAAGCGGGATAAGTTGACGAATAAGAATAAAGCCCTCAACAATCAAATCTTTTGTGTTTGACGTGTACGAGCCTTAAGGTGTACTCCGTGCACCTGTCTACAAGAGGTGAAAGCTGTAGGGAAAGTTATTTTAAATCAAATTCAGGAATTATTTGATGGGGTGGAATATATATGTTATTGTATTTGCAATATAAAAACAAAAGTTGAATTTTATTCAAAACCAAAGTAGATATATATGATGTAGTATTTAAAAATTCAGGTGATTTGAAGGATTTAAATTTAAAAAATATGCATATTGCTTGGGATAAAAATAGCAAGAGCGTTTGTATTATGTGAAATATGTGTTTCCTAATAATATTTGTATTCTCTTCTTTAATCAGTAGTAAAAAATCTTGGTAATTGTTGCAGGATCTGTTAATTACCGATTGAAAATTTTTTATTCATTAATAGAGGACAAAAATAATCAAATTTCCAAATATGAAAATACATGTAATTAGGTTTAAAGAATTTCTTCTTCTGACATAAATGAGTCTAGGATAGAAGAGAAAACTTTTGACAAGAGGAGGGTGAAAATAGAGAGTCCTCATCGAGGAAGAATTCACTAATAGTTCACGCGCGAGGTGTTTGTTTTGAATAGCGAACTTAGAAAAGGGAAAAGAAAAAGGGAACTATCAGAAGTTTGTTGTAAAAATTGTGATGTAATGTAAGTTAGATGTTGTGGTTTATTTATTTCATTAATTTTATTGGATGAAAAAATAATATTTGTTTGAGAGAAATTAGTTGAAGTAATGTTGTTGTTGGTTACATCGTTTTTGGTCGTGTTTATTGCTTTTACTTTATCATTGCCGTTTTTGTTTTTGATGATAATTCTTTGTTTGTTCCAATCGAGTTATTTATTTTGTTGTTTACATTTCTTTAAAGCATTTGAATTAGTCAAAGCTCCGGAGAGAAAAAAATTCATTTATTCGCGACTTCAATTTTTAATATTTCTTTATCTTGTATGAATTTTAGGTGCTCATAAGAAGATAAAACATGTTCTGAAAGGCAATTAGCACCAGGTGTACGAGAGCAAATTGTCTCTAAATGAAGGATAAGAGAATAACTACCACAAAAGGGAATGCGCTTACAATGTTTTGCCCTATGTCCCAGAAGTTGGCATGATTTGCAGCGCATGGAGACGAAATATATTGCCTTACTAAAAATTTGCACTAAGCAATATCGATTTTATTTGGCAATTTATACATATTAAACGTTTAAAGCACATCCCCTGAAGGTCGTAAGCATCCATCAATATTAATAAAAAATTAAAAAAATATTAAGCAAACAGACCAAAAAAATTAAATTAAATTAAATTAAATTAAGTTATATAATAAAAAAATTTAAATTAATTGAAATAAAAAATAAAAAGTAAAAAAAAAAAATGATTTTTAATTCAATTAAAAATATAAATATATTAAGGAAGTAAAATAAATATATACAGTTAAATAAAATGTAAATAATAATTCATATTATAATCAACTAATTAAAAGAAATTAAAATAGATTAACTTAAATTGAAATAAAATTATATTATATTATATAAAACAAAATCAAATTAAATTATCAGCCTTATTATGCATTTCGACTCGAATCGAAATTTTCTCCGTTCCGCGGATTTGGTATTCTGCGTTACGTTCCGTTTCGATCATTCTTCGAACTTTTCGATTCTATACATTTCTATGTATTCTGCATTTCGTTCGTAGCTACGTTTTTGTACGTTGTAATTTAGTTGGCGGAGAATAGTTCGATTGTATATTTTCGTGTGCTTAAATAACATAATTTTAACAAAATTGTATGTAAAACATGATTTTGATAATTGGAAGTCATAAAAATTAGAGAGTTTTGACGTTGCCGAAATACAGTTGATCCAAGTAAAAGACTCCATTATTTCGAGAAAATTGTGTAATGGCTTTAACACTGTTGTGTGACACATTCCTATGTTATAAGCTGCACCAACTCTATGTTGGTAACAGCCTTCCGCAAAAAATCACAAATCAGCTACTACTCGTTTAGGTGGAGATAACCATGTCAAAGCACTTGATTGAGTTCCTTGAGAAAAAATATCCAGGATACTTTAAAGCACCTTTATTGATTTGGGGCGTTTTTTGAATCGTAATAACTTTATTTATTATATAAAAGATTGCCAATTACAAGCTCAGTTTCATAAAATTCATCATTCATCTGAAATGCATTACACTTGTCTCGCAATCCTCTTAAAATATCGCCGAGGCTATTGTTTCCATTTAACGTTAAAAACGCGATTTTATTTATATTTATTTCACTTCGAAAATGTATTCTCTATTCTCTTCTTCTTTTTTCGATTCGATCGTAATTTAGATTACCTAATTACGATTGTGGCAGAACGCAGAGCGATAACATTATCGAAATGTAGAATAGCCTTGTATATTAAACTAAGTAAATAAAAATATAAATGAAATATTATAATAACAAAAAAATACAAATAAGAAGTTTAAACAAAGCTAATATAAAATTAAATACAATTTATTTAAATTAAATTATATAAATAAAATTAAATTTAGTTTAATTTGTTGCAAAACCTTACCAACAACTAAAACACTCAGTGTATAGAGTACAACAGTTTAATCAGATCTAACTCATGTATACAGGGTTATGCAACTTATAACTATAATATTAACACAGATTTATATAAGTGTTATATCAAATGTTGCCACACTACATATTGTGGCGAAAATGCAAAGCGAATGACAGATGAAAGAGAGAAGCCGACAACTGGCATATTCTAGAGCGTAAAACGAGACGTTATCGTAACGAAACGATTATCGTAACGACGCGATTAAGTGGTTGGTTGTGAGCAACCGGGTTGTATATAAGGGCGACACACGGCTGCAGAGTAAGTCAGTCAGTAATCAGTCGTGAATTAAAAGCGTTGGAGATTACATTACATTGAAGTAATAAAAACAGTACATTGTGAAAGTTATATACAAGTGATTGTAAATAGTAAAGTAAATTGTAATTGAATTGTGAATTACTGAGTAATCAAAAGGACATTAATTAAATTCTTTATAAATAAAGAAACTGCAAATTCAGTTGGCGATTTTTATTTAACAATCCAGAGGTCGTACCCGAAGGATTTGGGAAATCATCGAGGTTAATCAGCAAGATCGTAACAATTGGTGTCAGAAGTGGGATTGTTAAATAAATTCCAGAGGATAATAATTAAAAAATGGTGAAGATTCAGGATTTGACGATACCTCTTCTCAAGAAGGAGTTGGCCAAGCGAGAATAGTCTACAACAGGAAATAAGGCAGAACTGGAATCGAGACTGCGAGAAGCAATGGAAGTCGAAGGCAACGACTTGAACCAGTACGAATTCCGTCGCGAGGATGAAGATGTATCCTTGAAGGACATTGACAAAGAAGAGGCTATTGATTCTGCGAAGGGGTTGGAGCAGCCATCAAGTAAGATTCAAGAAGAGGCCCCTAGCTCATCTGCGGGTATTGACATGAACATGTTATTGGCTGCAAATTCACAAAATATATCTGCAATCGATGCCAGCATATCACAAAAGATGGATGCACAGGATGCCCGTAATTCACAAAGTCAGCATCTCAGGAAAGTTGGATGGATTAGAAGGAACAATCGCACAAATACAGCAAAATCTGGTGATAGAAAATGCAGAACTTAAGGAAAGACAGAATCAAATCAAGGAGCGACAAGACAAGATAGAGGAGCTAATTGAGACCAAAGTGAACAAATTGGAAGGTCGTTTCCGGGATTTGCAGTTAAATCGTCCAACCACTTCAGTGAACGCTCCCAAGGTAAAGACACCATCTTTTGACGGAAAAATTCCCTTCCAAGTCTTCAAGCTCCAGTTTGAGAAGACGGCTGAAACAAATAAATGGAGCATGGAGGAAAAATCTGCTGCACTATTCGTTGTGTTGGAAGGTCCTGCGGCAGAACTTTTGCAAACTGTACCTGATTATGAGAGAAATGATTACGACGGATTGATGCGAGCCCTCGAAAGACGCTATGGTAGCGAACACAGAAGACAAATTTACCAGATGGAGCTAGAAAAGCGCGAACAGAAACGCAACGAATCTCTACAGGAATATGCTTCGGAATTTGAGAGATTGGCTCATTTAGCCATCGGAGACGCATCGGGTGAGCATCTCGAAAGGGTGAAAATACAAAAATTCATCAGCGGCATAAAGACGTTTACACCAAGCGAGAAACATATGCGAATCCAAAGTTAACATTCGCTGAAACAGTGGCGTATGCTCAAACACGTGAAACGGCGGCACTCATAAGCAGACCAGCATACAAATCAATAAAGTGGAGGTTAAAACAGCAGATGTGATGACCGAAATATTGAGAACTCTAAAGTCGTTAGAAGGAATGAATCGTTCTGGTGCCAACAATCAGGCTGGGAAATGCTTCAGTTGTAGAAGACCAGGTCACTTCGCACGCGAATGCCAGTTGGGCTCCAACAGAGAGGAAAGACGACGCAAACGATGCTCAAAAGCTGAGAGCCTAATAGACGTCCGGCGAATAACAATTACACGAGCAGGAAAGTGGGAGGCAAGCCACTAAAGAAAATGTCAGCAAGAAGACTCAGACTTGGAATTGGTAATGCACGGAGTGGAGGTGAACAGACGGCCAAGTAAGGCACAAATGGCAGCGGGAAGTCCCATCGCGAAGGCATACTGGGCACAATGGAACAGTTTAGAGTTGATATCTGGCTGTTTGGATAGAGCATGAGAAAGTAAAGATGGCCAGTGCTCTGGAAGGCTAATAGTAATTCCTAGGTTGAGAATTCCGGATATTCTTAAGGAATTATACTATGGTCCTTGTGGAGAGCATCTAGGCATTAAGAAAATGCTGGATAAGATCAAACAGAGGATCTATTGGATTGGTTGTCGTCAATCGATCGCTGAGTGGGTTGGTAACTGCGAGGAGTGCAGTGCAACTAAAGGGCCAAAATCACGAAACCATTACAAATTGAAGGCCAGGTATGACAAAGCGATGAACTCTGAAGGCTTCCAAAGTGGAGATTTGGTGGTGCTGTGCAGTCCACAATTGAAGAGGGATCTGTCCCCAAAACTTCAATGCGTTTGGGATGGTCCATATAAGGTAATCAAACGGCTAAATGACGCAGTGTATCGAATCCAGAATGTTGGGAGACCAGGAAGCAAGATGAAAGTGGTCCACCTAGAGAGGCTTGCTGCGTTTGGAACAGCGAATGTGTCTGATCGGGACGATCAGACTTAGGTGGAGGGCAGTGTGGCGAAAATGCGAAGCGAATGACAGATGAAAGAGAGAAGCCGACAACTGGCATGTTCTAGAGCGTAAAACGAGACGTTATCGTAACGAAACGATTATCGTAACGACGCGATTAAGCGGTTGGTTGTGAGCAACCGGGTTGTATATAAGGGCGACACACGGCTGCAGAGTAAGTCAGTCAGTAATCAGTCGTGAATTAAAAGCGTTGGATATTACATTACATTGAAGTAACAGTACATTGTGAAAGTTATATAAAAGTGATTGTAAATAGTAAAGTAAATTGTAATTGAATTGTGAATAACTGAGTAATCAAAAGGACATTAATTAAATTCTTTATAACTAAAGAAACTGCAAATTAAGTTGGCGATTTTATTTAACAATTCAGAGATCGTACCCGAAGGAATCAGCAAGATCGTAACAATATATATTGTTACGATCTTGCTGATTAACCTCGTTGATTTCCCAAATCCTTCGGGTACGGTCTCTGGATTGTTAAATAAGAGTCACCAATTTTATTTGCAGTTTCTTTATTTATAAAGAATTTAATTAATGTCCTTTTGATTCCTCAGTAATTCACAATTCAATTAAAATTCCCTTCACTATTTACAATTACTTGAATTACACCTTTCACAATGTACTCCTTCTTATTACTTCACTGTAATGTAATCACCAACGTATTTACTTTACGACTGATTTACTCAGCAGCCGGGTTTCGCCCTAATGTACTTGTCGGCTGCTCGCAACCAACCGCCTAGAATAATCGAATCGTTCTCGATAACGAATGTTCTCGTTTTACGCTCTAGAACATGCCAGTTATCGGCTTCTCTCTTTCATCTGACATTCGCTTCGCATTTTCGCCACAGTATGTATATAATATTCGAATGTTAAGCTTATATTTCCAACACTCCTTCTCAAGCTTACTATAATTATTCAAATATAAACATTATTATTATTAGTGTGAGCATATTTCATTATTTTTTTACTTTTTCGTGAATATAATATACCTAATATCTATGTGCCTTTTACGCTTATGGAGAGCTTAATTGCGTGCTATATGTTGTGCGTTGACATTGTCATCATAAAGCGTCATGGGTGTTTTACTTAAACACCCTATCTCGGTTAACAACCTGCTAAAGTATACAGTTTCTTTCGCATTCATCGCTAAGGATACCTATTCAGCCCCAGTGCCGCTCAACGCCGTTATGTTTTGCTTCATTGAAGCCCATAAAAACGCTGTCTGCTAGGTAATCCTGCGTTTGACTTTCTATCTGTTGGATCATTCGCCCAATTTGCATCAGCAGATCCTTTGACATCTTCACCATTCTTACGATATTTAATACCAAGTTCCATAGTGCGCGAAAAATGACAGAGGACATGTTTTGATCCTGTTTCGTGCTCAATGTCCGGATTTATATTACGCCTTGAGAGTTTTCTTATTGCATACAAAATTTCTGACCGGCTCAAGTCTGCTAAGTGGATAATAGACTCAATTAATAATTGATATTCAGTAGCATTTACCTTGACATTTCGTTATTGCACCCAACTTGAAAATCAGGATCAAGTGGTGTTGCTCCTGCTGACAATTCTGCATACCAAATGCTTCGATAATGGATTTCATGCTCCTCTTCTGTTGTAAATAAATCGGAACTCTCACCTTCATGTTGAATTTCCAACGCTAGGATATATTTTATAACGCTACCATCCTGGATTTGAAATTTTGACAATATCATTTTCTTTATGTATGGTTTTCTAATAAGAGTGATATGATTTCTTTAAAAAAACACACTAATTGTTAAGGAAATTCAAATGTTTTTTATTTAATGTGAAGTACAATCGATACAATTAAGTTCTGAATATAATATCATTCAAATGGCCTACACGACTTCTTTTGTAGGAACGAATTCGATGAACCCAATTTCTGAGCAATTTTCCACTAAATCAAGTCGTATGTCATGAATAGCACGTTCAATATTGACCTTTAAAGCTTGAAGAGAGTCTGGTTTATGTTTATTGCTAAAGACCAATGACTTCAAATAACCCCAGAAGAAGTAGTCTAATGGTGTTAAATCACAACTTCTTGGAGGCAATTCAATGTCAGAATTTCTTGAAATAATCGAATCTCCAAACCTTTTCCGCAATAATTCGGTTTTTGCACGTGCTGTGTGACACGTATCTACGTCTTGTTGGAATCAGATGCTGTTAAGATATTCCAATTGTGGTCATAAAAAGTTGGTTATCATCGATCTATACCGTTCTCCGTTGACAGTAACGGTGATACCAGCTTCATTTCGAAAGAAGTACGGACCGATGATTCCACCAGACCAAAAACCACACCAAACTGTCCATTTGGGTGAATGTAATGTTCGTTCATGAATAATTTGTGGATTTTCTTCTTACCAGAATCGCTCCACTTAAATGAAGGTGGGCCTCATCGGGGAAGATGATATTCTTAAAAAAAAAATTATGTTCATCGAATTCATTAATTGAAAATTGTCGCTATTATTATTTATTTAAGAGTGTAGCCGCGCTAAAGACAATACTAAATATATTCAGTTAAGAATCGCATCCGCATTATTACGTTTAAATAGCTATTAAGCTTTCCACGATGTGTTATCAAATACATTTCTTATACTCGTACACCGTATCAATGACAAAAACATTTATTAGTAAAATATTACGCTTCATCATCAGTATCAATTTGAAGTGTTTTTACAAAAGATTATGAAAACTTGGAATATTAGCTATTTATTATTAGGCGGTTCTTCGAAAAGGCAGAAAGAAACTCCAACCATTGGTTTCAATAACGTTTAGCATGATGTTGCTGTTCGTAAAATTGATTGAAGTTGAGTCGAGGTGTCTGCTGTAGGGAATTGTTTATTAATGACGAATCTTTCCAGACAGAAAATTCACCACTTCGAATCTCTCTTAAAGTGCTTTTAGGACTTCGTAGTTTGCCATTAAAAAAATACAGCCGATTTAAGAATCGAAACGGACCATACTATGCAACCAATTCGGCTCTATAGAAAAGCATAGCACAATAGAGCAGGTGGATAGAATCGCTACAAACATAAGACCAGCCTTTCACAGAAAACAATATTGTTCTGCAGTGTTCTTCGATGTTGCTAGAGCTAGATGCTAGATGACCTATAATGTAGTTGAAAGGTAAAAGAAGTTACACATGTTAATTACATGAAATATTAGCTGGCGTTCTACAAGGAAGTGTTTTAGGGCCCGTTTTATGTTTAATTTATACAAGCGAACTTTCCAGAAGCCGAAACCTAATCACATCAACCGTTGCGGATGGTACAGCAATACTTAGTATACATTTGAGCTCCGTTACGGCCGCTTATAGATTACAACAACATTTACAAATATTGGAAGAATGGTTAACTATATGGAGAATTATAGCAATTGATTCTAAGTGTATAAAAGTAACATTTAGCCTAAAATGAGATCGAAGACTCACTTGGAAAAACCATATAGGTAAAAAGATTACCCAGACTAAATTGAAAATTGCGAGCTTACATTGGATTAAAGGTCCTAAGTCCAAAGTAAGCTTAGAAAACAAAGTATTAATTTTTAATATGGTTATAAAGCCATCTGAGATATGCGAAATCCAACTTTGAAGCTACCATTTAAATTTAGTCTAGACACAACTCAAAGGCTGGTCTTGATCCTTAAGAGCGTACGTAAAAAACTTTGCAATTCAAAACGATCTCGGAGCTAAGACCGTAACAGAAAAGATAGAAAGACTGCGTAAAAATTACTCGCTAAGATTATCTAACCACCCAAACTTTCTAGCTAAAAGTTTATTAGAGCAAAACTACCTCAAGCAATAAATAAAAGTTTGAGCTGTGATTAAGGCTTTGCCGCATTCAATTGTACTACATGGGCGATATTTCCATCCATATTCTTCCAGTTATTTATTATAATTTACAATATGTCATCGTTTATGATATCCCTGCTGTTAAGCTACTAATTTTGTGTTGTTAAAGCTTAATTGCATAGTATATATATATATTGTTACGATCTTGCTGAATCAACCTCTATGATTTCCCAAATCCTTCGGGTACGATCTCTGGATTGTTAAATAAAATCGCCAACTTAATTTACAGTTTCTTTATTTATAAAGAATTTAATTAATGTCCTTTTGATTACTCAGTAATTCACAATTCAATTACAATTTACTTTACTATTTACAATCACTTGTATACAACTTTCACAATGTACTGCTTATTACTTTACTGCAACGCGTTTACTTCACGAATGATTACTCTTGCAGTCATGTGTCGGCCTTATATACTTGTTTGCTGCTTGAAAACGAAACCCCTGGAACAATCGCGTCGTTACGATAATCGCGTTGATACGATAATCGTCTCGTTACGATAATCATCGCGTTTACGATAATCGTCTCGTTTACGCTCTGGTACATGCCATATATATATATATTGTGACGGAAATCCCCTATACGAAGAACAGACTGAATGAGTAGCAGTGTAAAGGCAATTCCACGAAAAGGACCGAAAAGAAAAGAACCGGCTGTATAATGCAAATTATCCTTACCAAGGACAAACAAAAGGGTAGACAGATTAAAGGCAATTCTCCGAAAAGGATCGAAAAGAAAAGAAGCGGCTGTATAATGCAAATTACCCATACCAAGGACAAATAAAAGGGTAGACAGATTAAAGGAAATTCCACGTCGTTAAGGATGAACGGAGTAGCTGCAGCTACCGCAGGCAAACGAATAATCAGCCTATCCTTGCGCGTGAACAGAATGTTTGGGTCATCTACAGGTATAAAAGAGAGGCAGCCGCTATCACAACAGGAGACGAGAAGACAACTTAGTGGAGTTAACATTGCTGCGAGCTGTGTGTGTTTTAAAAACGGATGAGCTGAGTGAAGCAGATAATAAGTGTGTATCATAAAGAATTGTAAGATAAGCCGTTGACTAAAGACGAAAATTGTACAAATTAATTCCTGACGGTTAAGAAGCCAAACAAATAAATCTTGGGAGTTTTGTTTAGGAATCCAGTGATCGGACTCGAAGGATTTGGAAAATCATCGAGGCGAACCTAGCAAATTCGTTACATTATATATAACTTATTGCTCTTTGCTTAATTTGTTAATCGATACAGAGCTAATGGTTAACCTGTATTATTCACAAGATATATTTAAGATTATTTAAAACTATTGTTAGTTTCTGGAATGAAAGATTCAATAAATTACTTTAAAAAAAAAGTTATGAACTGAAAGGAAATATTATTTGCCAAAAAATTTGCAGCAATGAGAACTGCGACATGATGCGTAGAATGGGAGATATTCTAAAACGTGGTACTGACATTTTAGTAACCTTGTGTCATGTCCATATAACAATTAAAATTGTTATTAGACACTCCTTACAGTAGATTTATATGTAAAAAGAATTGAGCTAGCAACAAACGTTTTTAGTTTGTCCAAATCTTTACATACAATGTAACTTTTTGGGTCACACATTTATAGGTTAGTATATGCAATATTTTATTTAATGTGTATTACGCATTGCATATTAGCTTATTTTTTATATTAAAAGTTGGATTATATCATATTTTTGGGAAATGGAACGAGATATTCGTATTTGAATGATGTCTTGTTCTTCGCTTTAGGGTGGCAGTAAGAAAAAAATTGCGGTTGGTCTTGTAATTGGCTCATTGATATATGCACATCTACTACCCATACTCGGTTATCGGCACCGGATGTAATTTGGCGGTTCTTCCTACTCTCCATTCGTGGGGTGGAAGATTTTCCTTTTTGATTCCGACTCCTTGTTTCACGGTTATTTCCATTTGTTGCGTTTATACAAATCGGCGAAATATTCCCACTTTTTCCTTCTTTCTTTTGCAGAAAGGTCGATGTAGGACCTTTAATTTTTCACATCGATTGACGATTGAGACTAGGTTTTTGTCAACATTATTTTCCGGTGGTACAAGAACTATACCACCTACTAGAAAATTACCTGGAGTAAGCGGCTCCAGATCTGTAGGTTGTTTGAGGAGGGTCTCATCAATCGTGAGTGAGTTGATGCATGACTCACTACAACATAAGACAGTGCTGAACTCTTCAAATGTAAATTTCTGGTCAGCTGCGAGCTTTTTGAAATGTATTCTGAAGCCTTTCATCCTTGCTTTCGACACACCGCCCATGTGGGGAGCTATAGTTGGTATGAAATGCCAATTTAAAGCCTGATGAACTTATTTTAACAACGCACGAATACGGTTGTCAGCTTTGACACGGCTTTTAATGATCGCGACGCACCGACATAAATCGTTCCATTGTCGGAATAAATATTTTTCGGGCATCCACGTCTAGATATACATTTAGCGAAGGCACAGGTCGCAGGTGACTTCTTTGTGAATAGTTTAAGTCAAAATCAAACGAGTAAGCAGAGAGAGTAGAGCCTTTCGAAATAGGACAACTTCTGCCACGATAGGACTTAAGTCGAAAAATCCAATAAAATCCACACCAGCATTTGTGAACACCCGCGAAAAGGTCCTGCGTTCTTCTGAGAGGATTCGTATACGTTGGATTTGTTACCTTTTCCTGTGAATTAAATGATTTTCTCTACGTATAAACACTTGGTGGACAAACTGAATGTAGAGACGGGAGAGTTCTAAAGGAGAATAAACAATAGGATGGTGTTCATAGTTTGACAAGCTCTCAAAATGTCATCTTTATCGATGAATGAATCAAGAGGCAGGAACTGCAAGTTTTCCTTCATTGGATTTTCCGAATTTCAAATGTGCATATTCTTCACTATAACACAGATTTTGACACATCGTTATTGGACACTTGGTCGTTTTCTTGATTCCGTCGGGAGAAATTAAGCTATACACGATCTTAAAAGAAGATTTTGTTTTTGCTTGGGTCCTTTTGCAGAATATCCTTATATCGAATATCACTCTAAAAGCCCGTAAAATACCTATTCAGAATATAATGAGCATCGTTTACTTTTTATATTTTATGAACATGCATTTTTACTTCTATTGCTGTTTGGTAGTGGAATTTTTTTGCAGGGCATTTAGTATTTTCTTCTTGTAACCAAGAAGGAACCTGCTGCCACAAGAGGTTGTTAACTAATTCACTGGCTGGTAATGCTCTGCTGGCAAGATCTTTTGGGTTGGATTTTTAATCTAAATAACACCAATTTTGAAATCTGTGTTCCATTTTCTATGGTTTGTTTCCATAGAGCCAATATGCATTCCGACAGTTGAGCACAAATAAGTTAAAATATCACCCCAGTTGGAAATACCAATTTATGACATGGAAATGACGAGATGCAATTATTGATGACTCTGCAATTTTTAATATTCACTCTCAATTGCGTTTACGTTTAAAGAATATTTAGCAGTTCATTGACCAGAATAGGTTTATTTTCGTATCGGTCGACTAAGCTTTTCCAAGCTATATCAAAGCCTTCTTTTGTTAATGGACACCTTTGCACAATTTCTTTTGCCTCGCCTTGCGTTCTATAGTTGAGATAATATAGCTTCTCAAATGCTTTGATTCGTAGATGGCCGTAAACAAATCTATAAACGCCAGCCATTTGAAAATATCCGTGTCGTATGGAGGCACACTTCGAACGGTGCATCATTATAATCATATTCGAATTCATCTATGGCGTCTGTCAAAATAATGTAGGATTCTATTATCAAAATGAAATAAATGGAGATTCACCCTACGTTATTGTGGTTTTCTATATTTTGTTCAATTTAGATTTTGCAGTTGGTATTATAAAGGAGGTGATAGATAAAGAATAATTTAATGTTATAGTTAATATTTAACTATTTGTATGTAATTAATTAATCCCAACGGTTTACCCACCTTCCGCCCATCCGCACGCGGGGCGCTGTCCGCATGACGTATGGAACTTTTTTATTTTTCATCAATGCCGAGTCACGATGAGAAGAGTTTAGTGTCGATAACTAAAAGAGTTCAGCTACAGAGCAAAATTCATCAGCTGATTTTTAAGAATTATGTAAAATATAAAATGTAATATAACGGTTAGTTGAGAGTTGACAAAATAGTTTTCTTAATATGAAAAAGTGAGTCAGATATGTCAAATGTGCTTGAATGAGAGTTAAAATCTAGACACAAACAATGCACAAACATTAAATTTGATTCAAAGAGAATAAGAGGGCTGCCAATTGAGCCTGTTATTATTGTAACCATGAAAATTACACCAAGCATTTCCCGACGACTGGCGACAGTAGGGAGATTGATAATTTTCAGACGACTAGTATAAGAGGGAAGATTGTATTGAGAGTTCCAATGCAAATTTCTTAAGGCAAATAGGAGTAATTGTTTTTGAATAGACTCTAACTTGTCAGAGTAGATTTGATACCTAGGGTTCCAAATCACCGAGCCGGGTCTCACTAATTTTACATACAGAGCTTTTGTAACATAAGGATCATTAAACTCCCTTGACCAACGTTTTACAAAAGCCAAGATGCCTTTGGCTTTGTTGACTAACACACCAATGTGATGTGTGGAGTTCAGTTCAGGGTCCATAGTGATCCCCAGGTAAATAAAACTGTGAACTTGCTCCAAATTGTAATTATCTATAGTGTAAGTAATTGTCTGTGTGGATCTTCGGGAGAAACACATAACTTTCAATTTTTTAAGATTTAGGGACATCTG
The DNA here is from genome assembly GCA_030068015.2 of Neoceratitis asiatica. Taxonomy (NCBI): domain Eukaryota; kingdom Metazoa; phylum Arthropoda; class Insecta; order Diptera; family Tephritidae; genus Neoceratitis; species Neoceratitis asiatica. The sequence continues at coordinate 8,121,126 of CM061530.1, read as the reverse complement.
ATTTATTTTACACCATTCAACCATGCTGCTTATGTCTGTTTGCAGTAAGATACCTTCATTTGCCGAAGTGTAAGATTTATAAAGTTTTACGTCATCCGCATGCATTAAAAGTTTTGAAAATTTTATCGGAGAAGATATATCGTTTATAAATAGTTTAAACAGAATCGGGCCTAGATGGCTACACTGAGGTACTCCTGAAGAAACATTAACGGTATCTGAAACGGAATTCTAAAACATTACTCTTTGAGTTCGATCATACAGATATGTGGAGATCCATTGTAAAAATTTTGGTTGGAAACCCAGTAAGTCAAGTTTCTTGATTAGTAACGAGTGACACACCTTATCGAAAGCTTTGCTAAAGTCAGTATATATTACGTCAACGCTGCTCTTCTTTCTGAACGCATCGATGATATAAGGAGTGAACTCAAGTAAATTGGTGGTTGCAGATTTTTCTTTAACAAATCCATGTTGGGAGTGTGATATAAATGAAGAGATTAGGATTTTTTATTAAACTACGTTTGATCTTGCACAAATAAGCATTATAACATTTTCGATTTAAATCAAAGAGCTTGTGTCGCAAAATTGAGTATTTTAAATAATGTGAGTGCATACCTGTACTTTTATAAAGCTTGAAATATCGGGTTTTTTAATTTTTTAGAATTCTAAGTTCTTTAGTGTACCACGGTTGAGCAGGTTCTTTATAAACACAAATGCGCTTAGGAAAAAATTTTTCAAATAAGTTAAATACAGTTAAGTTGAAATGCGCGACGCTTTGATCAATATTATCATTGTATCTAGGCCAAGATAATTTTGATAAAGCCTTATTAAGATGTTTAAAATTAGCATTCGAGAAATCAAATTGAGTAGTCGATTCGCTTTTGTCAGTTATTAAAATTTGATCACATATAGTTTCGTAGGCAAGAGCAGGGGGTAAACGTCCTCCGGTGTAACTAGAGGAGTGCTTCTCTCTACTAGTGCTTTAGTTACATTATCAACAAAAATTAGGTCAAGGATGTTGCCAGACTTATTTTTATATAGATTCACTTGATTTAGAATGAGGTCAGTAATCTCTTCCAGAAATTCATTGTAAGATGCTCTTGAGGAGCGAGGTACGATGTAACCGTCAAATATATTCCATGATACACATAGAAGATTAAAATCGCCTAAAACAATCACTGAATCAGCACCAGAAGGCCAAAAGAACTATTTAGCATCGCTTCAAAATGTTCCAAATTGATGTCAATTTTGAATGATGAAATATTCCGTTCGTATGTAAAATTAAATTTTCTAATATCTAGATTGTCAGTTTCAATTTTAGATAAAACGTAATTCTTTATATCATCGTTGGACTGACTTCCTCGAAGTTGCCTCAGAAACTGATAGTTGGGGTTTGACAACAATGTTTGAGTTTTCGTTCAAAGACTTTTTATTTGAAACGTTAGCGGACGGTTTAACACCCTTAGATATTGACGGCATTTCAGCAGTTGGTGAAGCAATTTCGGACTCATTGACGATGCTAGTAATGGGTTTATTAATAGGAGGACACGGAGACGCAAGATTAATTAATTCAATTGTGTCCGCTTTAAGATTTTTTTGACTGGCTGCGCCGTTAGCATCTTTAAGCGGACTATGAGCATGTTTGTGCTTCTTCAAACGAACATCATCCATACATTGTATGGAGTCCAAACATTTGAAATTTATGAACATGGCTTCATATTCTTTGAATTTATCATTCAAAACAGACAATTCTTTTCCATGTTGGGAGAATCCATTTTTGGACAGACGAAACAGCTTGAAGAGATCAATTTCAGCACCTCAAGCAGGACCAACGAACTCCCTTGCTATCGTTAATTGCGTCTAGAATTCGTCTCGTCAGTCCAGCACATTTCAAGTGGGCAATGCCATCGCAAAGCCAGCAAGACAGAAAACGTTCTGAATCGCCTTTGACTTGGCAATTTTGAAAACCACACTTCATACTGACAAGCAAGTATAAGCAAATATATATATGATAGAATATAAAATGTAATTATTAACACTATTTTAGGCTAACTGAAATCAGCTGATAAAATTTGATAGTATCTCCAGTGAACAGTTTTAGTTTTACTGTATTATGACACTTAACAAACACAACGCAAACAGCTGTAACAAACAAATGTAAACAAAAGAGTATGCGCAAATAACAAAAACAAATGTATACGAAAAGCAATTAAATTGTATATAAACAACTAATGACTCGGCAAGTATTACAAGAAATGAATATAAGAATTCACTTATACAAAACTATTTAATGTTTAAAAAACACAGAATATTTGTATCACTTAGCTTTAAGGTGCTCCATTTAATTTAATAATATTTAACAACACTAAATTTAGATTTATCTAATTTAAATAAATAAAAAAGTAATGAAAATTAAAAATTTCACAGAGCTTAATAAGATCACAACTTCACAACTTTACGTTTGCTACAACATTAACTACATTCAAAGTTTGGCGTTCAAATATTACCATGGAGGAGTTATTTTTACCCACTCATAGTGGTGCCTATCAAACATAGTCAGAGATTACTTGCTTCTTTGCTTCTCAAGGTCCTCCAGAGAAGTTTAAATATGAGTACCTCGTAGTAAGGAGACCCCAACACAATAACTTTTTATACATGTACAAGTAAAAATAACTTTCAACCACTATGGATGAAAAAGCTCAGTAAAACTCAAAACAACCTGCAACTGCAGCATATTAACATCATACCAATTTTCATCAAACTGTTGATCTGGGATCTCCTTTTCGGAAATAAATTATGCTATATGGTAATCTAGGTTAAAATCTATCAACGTACCTAATTCGAAGCAAATAAAGGTGCTATATTCATTTATCTAGACATAATATACTTTCGTCCCAAAATTCATTTAATTTGAACTATAAACATGATACTAATAATAAGAATCAACAGTTTTGTTTATTTATCGCACCGAAATAATTTACCAATTAAATATACCAAATACAATGAAAAAAGGACAGATCATAACATACTAAAAATGGCCAAAACGACACTTAAAAATCATAGTCCGATCAAATTAAACCAAAAAATAAGAGTAAAGCTACATAAATTCCCACCAAGCTGAAAATCGGTAATATTGTTTAAAATACAATTAAAAATAAAATCTGAAAGTTCCCCATCTTTCCCCTATAAGGAAATTTTTTTATTCAAGGTCAAAGGTCAAAGAATTCGTTTTTCGTGATTTTAAGCAAAACGGTAATTTATATCATAAAATTACATTAGACGAAAATTGTAGATCATAAAATTATATACAAAAAATGTTTGCATACGTTTCAAAAATTTGTAAAAGTTGTAATCGACATAATATGCACACGTTTCCACGCCATCTATGAGGTAGTGTACTTAGCGCGTTATTTTTAACGTGGTCTCCCCAGTAGGCCTATTCCACGGGTCACTTGTGATCCTGTTTAATTTTAAACTATTGCAAAATAAAAGATATTATATGGTAGTGAATACACGTGTTTATCCTAACCTATATCGTGCTGCTTTGAGTTTTATAACAAAAATGTCCGAATATTGTTTTATTTGTGCTAAACTTTTAACTGAAAGATAGGTTGTTACTATTGAACGTAGTATGAAGACATTAATTAATGCAAGTATCGGAAGAGCAGATAAATTCTCGGAATATCTTAAAAATCAGAAATCTGTGCCAATAAATGAAAATTGTCGTAAAAGTTATACTCGAAAGTCTTCGATTGCTGCAGCTAAAAAAAAAACAACCAGCCAGTACATCCACAAAGAGTCCTCGTACTAGATTACGTTCCAGTTAATCAGCTTTTTGTTTTAAAGAACAATGTATATCTTGTGGCCAGGAATTTAACGAAGAGTATAAGAAAATGAAACCTTAAAATAGTCGTCATCGAATCAGTCAAGTAAGTGCACTTCAATTTAAAGATTCTATTCTGGAAATAGCTTAGAATAGATGCTACAAAAGAAGCTGTTCTTCCTCGACTCGAATTTGAATATAATTTAGTTGCTTCGGAAGCTAAATATCATCATGATTGCTATGCTTCTTTCATGAAACATTTCACTTAACTTAAAATCGGTCGTACTAGAGACGAAACTGCGATTCGGGCAATGGAGGAATTTTTTACTTACATTGAAAATAGCGATGACTGTCAGTTCACTTTAAGCGAATTACAAAATATTTGCATAACCACGACTTTAGATAACAGAACAATTAAGCTACGACTAAAACTGAAGTATGGTGATAAACTTATTATCACTGAGAAATCGGCACCATCAACATTCATATGCTTAGTAGATAGTCATCACGATATTTCCATCCATATTCTTCCAGTTATTTATTATAATTTACAATATGTCATCGTTTATGATATCCCTGCTGTTAAGCTACTAATTTTGTGTTGTTAAAGCTTAATTGCATAGTATATATATATATTGTTACGATCTTGCTGAATCAACCTCTATGATTTCCCAAATCCTTCGGGTACGATCTCTGGATTGTTAAATAAAATCGCCAACTTAATTTACAGTTTCTTTATTTATAAAGAATTTAATTAATGTCCTTTTGATTACTCAGTAATTCACAATTCAATTACAATTTACTTTACTATTTACAATCACTTGTATACAACTTTCACAATGTACTGCTTATTACTTTACTGCAACGCGTTTACTTCACGAATGATTACTCTTGCAGTCATGTGTCGGCCTTATATACTTGTTTGCTGCTTGAAAACGAAACCCCTGGAACAATCGCGTCGTTACGATAATCGCGTTGATACGATAATCGTCTCGTTACGATAATCATCGCGTTTACGATAATCGTCTCGTTTACGCTCTGGTACATGCCATATATATATATATTGTGACGGAAATCCCCTATACGAAGAACAGACTGAATGAGTAGCAGTGTAAAGGCAATTCCACGAAAAGGACCGAAAAGAAAAGAACCGGCTGTATAATGCAAATTATCCTTACCAAGGACAAACAAAAGGGTAGACAGATTAAAGGCAATTCTCCGAAAAGGATCGAAAAGAAAAGAAGCGGCTGTATAATGCAAATTACCCATACCAAGGACAAATAAAAGGGTAGACAGATTAAAGGAAATTCCACGTCGTTAAGGATGAACGGAGTAGCTGCAGCTACCGCAGGCAAACGAATAATCAGCCTATCCTTGCGCGTGAACAGAATGTTTGGGTCATCTACAGGTATAAAAAGAGAGGCAGCCGCTATCACAACAGGAGACGAGAAGACAACTTAGTGGAGTTAACATTGCTGCGAGCTGTGTGTGTTTTAAAAACGGATGAGCTGAGTGAAGCAGATAATAAGTGTGTATCATAAAGAATTGTGAGATAAGCCGTTGACTAAAGACGAAAATTGTACAAATTAATTCCTGACGGTTAAGAAGCCAAACAAATAAATCTTGGGAGTTTTGTTTAGGAATCCAGTGATCGGACTCGAAGGATTTGGAAAATCATCGAGGCGAACCTAGCAAATTCGTTACATTATATATAACTTATTGCTCTTTGCTTAATTTGTTAATCGATACAGAGCTAATGGTTAACCTGTATTATTCACAAGATATATTTAAGATTATTTAAAACTATTGTTAGTTTCTGGAATGAAAGATTCAATAAATTACTTTAAAAAAAAGTTATGAACTGAAAGGAAATATTATTTGCCAAAAAATTTGCAGCAATGAGAACTGCGACATGATGCGTAGAATGGGAGATATTCTAAAACGTGGTACTGACATTTTAGTAACCTTGTGTCATGTCCATATAACAATTAAAATTGTTATTAGACACTCCTTACAGTAGATTTATATGTAAAAAGAATTGAGCTAGCAACAAACGTTTTTAGTTTGTCCAAATCTTTACATACAATGTAACTTTTGGGTCACACATTTATAGGTTAGTATATGCAATATTTTATTTAATGTGTATTACGCATTGCATATTAGCTTATTTTTTATATTAAAAGTTGGATTATATCATATTTTTGGGAAATGGAACGAGATATTCGTATTTGAATGATGTCTTGTTCTTCGCTTTAGGGTGGCAGTAAGAAAAAAATTGCGGTTGGTCTTGTAATTGGCTCATTGATATATGCACATCTACTACCCATACTCGGTTATCGGCACCGGATGTAATTTGGCGGTTCTTCCTACTCTCCATTCGTGGGGTGGAAGATTTTCCTTTTTGATTCCGACTCCTTGTTTCACGGTTATTTCCATTTGTTGCGTTTATACAAATCGGCGAAATATTCCCACTTTTTTCCTTCTTTCTTTTGCAGAAAGGTCGATGTAGGACCTTTAATTTTTCACATCGATTGACGATTGAGACTAGGTTTTTGTCAACATTATTTTCCGGTGGTACAAGAACTATACCACCTACTAGAAAATTACCTGGAGTAAGCGGCTCCAGATCTGTAGAGTTGTTTGAGGAGGGTCTCATCAATCGTGAGTGAGTTGATGCATGACTCACTACAACATAAGACAGTGCTGAACTCTTCAAATGTAAATTTCTGGTCAGCTGCGAGCTTTTTGAAATGTATTCTGAAGCCTTTCATCCTTGCTTTCGACACACCGCCCATGTGGGGAGCTATAGTTGGTATGAAATGCCAATTTAAAGCCTGATGAACTTATTTTAACAACGCACGAATACGGTTGTCAGCTTTGACACGGCTTTTAATGATCGCGACGCACCGACATAAATCGTTCCATTGTCGGAATAAATATTTTCGGGCATCCACGTCTAGATATACATTTAGCGAAGGCACAGGTCGCAGGTGACTTCTTTGTGAATAGTTTAAGTCAAAATCAAACGAGTAAGCAGAGAGAGTAGAGCCTTTCGAAATAGGACAACTTCTGCCACGATAGGACTTAAGTCGAAAAATCCAATAAAATCCACACCAGCATTTGTGAACACCCGCGAAAAGGTCCTGCGTTCTTCTGAGAGGATTCGTATACGTTGGATTTGTTACCTTTTCCTGTGAATTAGATGATTTTCTCTACGTATAAACACTTGGTGGACAAACTGAATGTAGAGACGGGAGAGTTCTAAAGGAGAATAAACAATAGGATGGTGTTCATAGTTTGACAAGCTCTCAAAATGTCATCTTTATCGATGAATGAATCAAGAGGCAGGAACTGCAAGTTTTCCTTCATTGGATTTTCCGAATTTCAAATGTGCATATTCTTCACTATAACACAGATTTTGACACATCGTTATTGGACACTTGGTCGTTTTCTTGATTCCGTCGGGAGAAATTAAGCTATACACGATCTTAAAAGAAGATTTTGTTTTTGCTTGGGTCCTTTTGCAGAATATCCTTATATCGAATATCACTCTAAAAGCCCGTAAAATACCTATTCAGAATATAATGAGCATCGTTTACTTTTTATATTTTATGAACATGCATTTTTACTTCTATTGCTGTTTGGTAGTGGAATTTTTTTGCAGGGCATTTAGTATTTTCTTCTTGTAACCAAGAAGGAACCTGCTGCCACAAGAGGTTGTTAACTAATTCACTGGCTGGTAATGCTCTGCTGGCAAGATCTTTTGGGTTGGATTTTTAATCTAAATAACACCAATTTTGAAATCTGTGTTCCATTTTCTATGGTTTGTTTCCATAGAGCCAATATGCATTCCGACAGTTGAGCACAAATAAGTTAAAATATCACCCCAGTTGGAAATACCAATTTATGACATGGAAATGACGAGATGCAATTATTGATGACTCTGCAATTTTTAATATTCACTCTCAATTGCGTTTACGTTTAAAGAATATTTAGCAGTTCATTGACCAGAATAGGTTTATTTTCGTATCGGTCGACTAAGCTTTTCCAAGCTATATCAAAGCCTTCTTTTGTTAATGGACACCTTTGCACAATTTCTTTTGCCTCGCCTTGCGTTCTATAGTTGAGATAATATAGCTTCTCAAATGCTTTGATTCGTAGATGGCCGTAAACAAATCTATAAACGCCAGCCATTTGAAAATATCCGTGTCGTATGGAGGCACACTTCGAACGGTGCATCATTATAATCATATTCGAATTCATCTATGGCGTCTGTCAAAATAATGTAGGATTCTATTATCAAAATGAAATAAATGGAGATTCACCCTACGTTATTGTGGTTTTCTATATTTTGTTCAATTTAGATTTTGCAGTTGGTATTATAAAGGAGGTGATAGATAAAGAATAATTTAATGTTATAGTTAATATTTAACTATTTGTATGTAATTAATTAATCCCAACGGTTTACCCACCTTCCGCCCATCCGCACGCGGGGCGCTGTCCGCATGACGTATGGAACTTTTTTATTTTTCATCAATGCCGAGTCACGATGAGAAGAGTTTAGTGTCGATAACTAAAAGAGTTCAGCTACAGAGCAAAATTCATCAGCTGATTTTTAAGAATTATGTAAAATATAAAATGTAATATAACGGTTAGTTGAGAGTTGACAAAATAGTTTTCTTAATATGAAAAAGTGAGTCAGATATGTCAAATGTGCTTGAATGAGAGTTAAAATCTAGACACAAACAATGCACAAACATTAAATTTGATTTCAAAGAGAATAAGAGGGCTGCCAATTGAGCCTGTTATTATTGTAACCATGAAAATTACACCAAGCATTTCCCGACGACTGGCGAGAGTAGGGAGATTGATAATTTTCAGACGACTAGTATAAGAGGGAAGATTGTATTGAGAGTTCCAATGCAAATTTCTTAAGGCAAATAGGAGTAATTGTTTTTGAATAGACTCTAACTTGTCAGAGTAGATTTGATACCTAGGGTTCCAAATCACCGAGCCGGGTCTCACTAATTTTACATACAGAGCTTTTGTAACATAAGGATCATTAAACTCCCTTGACCAACGTTTTACAAAAGCCAAGATGCCTTTGGCTTTGTTGACTAACACACCAATGTGATGTGTGAAGTTCAGTTCAGGGTCCATAGTGATCCCCAGGTAAATAAAACTGTGAACTTGCTCCAAATTGTAATTATCTATAGTGTAAGTAATTGTCTGTGTGGATCTTCGGGAGAAACACATAACTTTCAATTTTTTAAGATTTAGGGGCATCTGATTTATTTTACACCATTCAACCATGCTGCTTATGTCTGTTTGCAGTAAGATACCTTCATTTGCCGAAGTGTAAGATTTATAAAGTTTTACGTCATCCGCATGCATTAAAAGTTTTGAAAATTTTATCGGAGAAGATATATCGTTTATAAATAGTTTAAACAGAATCGGGCCTAGATGGCTACACTGAGGTACTCCTGAAGAAACATTAACGGTATCTGAAACGGAATTCTAAAACATTACTCTTTAAATTCGATCATACAGATATGTGGAGATCCATTGTAAAAATTTTGGTTGGAAACCCAGTAAGTCAAGTTTCTTGATTAGTAACGAGTGACACACCTTATCGAAAGCTTTGCTAAAGTCAGTATATATTACGTCAACGCTGCTCTTCTTTCTGAACGCATCGATGATATAAGGAGTGAACTCAAGTAAATTGGTGGTTGCAGATTTTTCTTTAACAAATCCATGTTGGGAGTGTGATATAAATGAAGAGATTAGGATTTTTTATTAAACTACGTTTGATCTTGCACAAATAAGCATTATAACATTTTCGATTTAAATCAAAGAGCTTGTGTCGCAAAATTGAGTATTTTAAATAATGTGAGTGCATACCTGTACTTTTATAAAGCTTGAAATATCGGGTTTTTTAATTTTTTAGAATTCTAAGTTCTTTAGTGTACCACGGTTGAGCAGGTTCTTTATAAACACAAATGCGCTTAGGAAAAAATTTTTCAAATAAGTTAAATACAGTTAAGTTGAAATGCGCGACGCTTTGATCAATATTATCATTGTATCTAGGCCAAGATAATTTTGATAAAGCCTTATTAAGATGTTTAAAATTAGCATTCGAGAAATCAAATTGAGTAGTCGATTCGCTTTTGTCAGTTATTAAAATTTGATCACATATAGTTTCGTAGGCAAGAGCAGGGGGTAAACGTCCTCCGGTGTAACTAGAGGAGTGCTTCTCTCTACTAGTGCTTTAGTTACATTATCAACAAAAATTAGGTCAAGGATGTTGCCAGACTTATTTTTATATAGATTCACTTGATTTAGAATGAGGTCAGTAATCTCTTCCAGAAATTCATTGTAAGATGCTCTTGAGGAGCGAGGTACGATGTAACCGTCAAATATATTCCATGATACACATAGAAGATTAAAATCGCCTAAAACAATCACTGAATCAGCACCAGAAGGCCAAAAAGAACTATTTAGCATCGCTTCAAAATGTTCCAAATTGATGTCAATTTTGAATGATGAAATATTCCGTTCGTATGTAAAATTAAATTTTCTAATATCTAGATTGTCAGTTTCAATTTTAGATAAAACGTAATTCTTTATATCATCGTTGGACTGACTTCCTCGAAGTTGCCTCAGAAACTGATAGTTGGGGTTTGACAACAATGTTTGAGTTTTCGTTCAAAGACTTTTTATTTGAAACGTTAGCGGACGGTTTAACACCCTTAGATATTGACGGCATTTCAGCAGTTGGTGAAGCAATTTCGGACTCATTGGCGATGCTAGTAATGGGTTTATTAATAGGAGGACACGGAGACGCAAGATTAATTAATTCAATTGTGTCCGCTTTAAGATTTTTTTGACTGGCTGCGCCGTTAGCATCTTTAAGCGGACTATGAGCATGTTTGTGCTTCTTCAAACGAACATCATCCATACATTGTATGGAGTCCAAACATTTGAAATTTATGAACATGGCTTCATATTCTTTGAATTTATCATTCAAAACAGACAATTCTTTTCCATGTTGGGAGAATCCATTTTTGGACAGACGAAACAGCTTGAAGAGATCAATTTCAGCACCTCAAGCAGGACCAACGAACTCCCTTGCTATCGTTAATTGCGTCTAGAATTCGTCTCGTCAGTCCAGCACATTTCAAGTGGGCAATGCCATCGCAAAGCCAGCAAGACAGAAAACGTTCTGAATCGCCTTTGACTTGGCAATTTTGAAAACCACACTTCATACTGACAAGCAAGTATAAGCAAATATATATATGATAGAATATAAAATGTAATTATTAACACTATTTTAGGCTAACTGAAATCAGCTGATAAAATTTGATAGTATCTCCAGTGATCAGTTTTAGTTTTACTGTATTATGACACTTAACAAACACAACGCAAACAGCTGTAACAAACAAATGTAAACAAAAGAGTATGCGCAAATAACAAAAACAAATGTATACGAAAAGCAATTAAATTGTATATAAACAACTAATGACTCGGCAAGTATTACAAGAAATGAATATAAGAATTCACTTATACAAAACTATTTAATGTTTAAAAAACACAGAATATTTGTATCACTTAGCTTTAAGGTGCTCCATTTAATTTAATAATATTTAACAACACTAAATTTAGATTTATCTAATTTAAATAAATAAAAAAGTAATGAAAATTAAAAATTTCACAGAGCTTAATAAGATCACAACTTCACAACTTTACGTTTGCTACAACATTAACTACATTCAAAGTTTGGCGTTCAAATATTACCATGGAGGAGTTATTTTTACCCACTCATAGTGGTGCCTATCAAACATAGTCAGAGATTACTTGCTTCTTTGCTTCTCAAGGTCCTCCAGAGAAGTTTAAATATGAGTACCTCGTAGTAAGGAGACCCCAACACAATAACTTTTTATACATGTACAAGTAAAAATAGCTTTCAACCACTATGGATGAAAAAGCTCAGTAAAACTCAAAACAACCTGCAACTGCAGCATATTAACATCATACCAATTTTCATCAAACTGTTGATCTGGGATCTAGGTTAAAATCTATCAACGTACCTAATTCGAAGCAAATAAAGGTGCTATATTCATTTATCTAGACATAATATACTTTCGTCCCAAAATTCATTTAATTTGAACTATAAACATGATACTAATAATAAGAATCAACAGTTTTGTTTATTTATCGCACCGAAATAATTTACCAATTAAATATACCAAATACAATGAAAAAAGGACAGATCATAACATACTAAAAATGGCCAAAACGACACTTAAAAATCATAGTCCGATCAAATTAAACCAAAAAATAAGAGTAAAGCTACATAAATTCCCACCAAGCTGAAAATCGGTAATATTGTTTAAAATACAATTAAAAATAAAATCTGAAAGTTCCCCATCTTTCCCCTATAAGGAAATTTTTTTATTCAAGGTCAAAGGTCAAAGAATTCGTTTTTCGTGATTTTAAGCAAAACGGTAATTTATATCATAAAATTACATTAGACGAAAATTGTAGATCATAAAATTATCTACAAAAAATGTTTGCATACGTTTCAAAAATTTGTAAAAGTTGTAATCGACATAATATGCACACGTTTCCACGCCATCTATGAGGTAGTGTACTTAGCGCGTTATTTTTAACGTGGTCTCCCCAGTAGGCCTATTCCACGGGTCACTTGTGATCCTGTTTAATTTTAAACTATTGCAAAATAAAAGATATTATATGGTAGTGAATACACGTGTTTATCTTAACCTATATCGTGCTGCTTTGAGTTTTATAACAAAAATGTCCGAATATTGTTTTATTTGTGCTAAACTTTTAACTGAAAGATAGGTTGTTACTATTGAACGTAGTATGAAGACATTAATTAATGCAAGTATCGGAAGAGCAGATAAATTCTCGGAATATCTTAAAAATCAGAAATCTGTGCCAATAAATGAAAATTGTCGTAAAAGTTATACTCGAAAGTCTTCGATTGCTGCAGCTAAAAAAAAAACAACCAGCCAGTACATCCACAAAGAGTCCTCGTACTAGAGTACGTTCCAGTTAATCAGCTTTTTGTTTTAAAGAACAATGTATATCTTGTGGCCAGGAATTTAACGAAGAGTATAAGAAAATGAAACCTTAAAATATTCGTCATCGAATCAGTCAAGTAAGTGCACTTCAATTTAAAGATTCAATTCTGGAAATAGCTTAGAATAGATGCTACAAAAGAAGCTGTTCTTCCTCGACTCGAATTTGAATATAATTTAGTTGCTTCGGAAGCTAAATATCATCATGATTGCTATGCTTCTTTCATGAAACATTTCACTTAACTTAAAATCGGTCGTACTAGAGACGAAACTGCGATTCGGGCAATGGAGGAATTTTTTACTTACATTGAAAATAGCGATGACTGTCAGTTCACTTTAAGCGAATTACAAAATATTTGCATAACCACGACTTTAGATAACAGAACAATTAAGCTACGACTAAAACTGAAGTATGGTGATAAACTTATTATCACTGAGAAATCGGCACCATCAACATTCATATGCTTAGTAGATAGTCATCATGATATTTTGAATCAAGCCTGGTACAAGCAAACAAAGGCAAAAAACTCATCAAAAAGTTTATCTACTTTTGCAGTGTCAAAATCATGTACTATTTTTACACGCAATAACTGGCTGTGATACGACATCTAAAAAAATAAAACATCATAAACAAAAAACATCAGTAAATAACAGTTTTAAAAATGTTTGAAAAACAATTAGTACAATTAGCTTGTCTTCCTCCAACCTCAGTTGCTGCTCATCGACATCTTTTTAAGGTTTACTGCCAAGTTCAAGAGTGGCTTGGTTATCAGCTAGACCCTACAGATTGGGGTTGGGATTGGCATTGCAAACTCTACTTCCACCTGCGCCGGAAAAACTGCTAAACACATTTTTTTGCAATTGCAAAAAGGGTTACAGTGCTAAATGTGGTAGCAAAAAAGCCGGACTGTTTTTTTCTCTGGCATGTACACATTGTCAAGACCGGTCGTGCTATAATTCTGAATAATCAACACTAGAGGATCCGTTTGGTTCCAGCGGGGCGACATGCGATACATCGCTATTAATGCAGTTTACATGCACTCAGGATGAAAATGAAGAAGAACAAGAAGAAGAAGAAGGAAAAGACAAACAAGAACAAGAAGATCAAGAAGAAGAACAAGAAGAAGAATTTGAAAGTTACGACTTGGACGATTGAATTTCACTACTTTTTTCAACTTAAATTGATTTTATATTTTCAATAGCTGCTAATATCCACTATTTTGCAATAGTTCAAAATTAAACAGGATCACAAGTGACCCGTGGAATAGGCCTACTGGGGAAACCACGTTAAATATAACGCGCTAAGTACACTACCTCATAGATGGCGTGGAAACGTGTTCATATTATGTCGACTACAACTTTTACAACTTTTTGAAACGCTATATCTCAAAACCGGTGGCTCGTAGGAAAAAAGTATAAAAACATTTTTTGTAGATAATTTTATGATATACAATTTTCGTATTATGATATAACTTACCGTTTTGCTGAAAATCGCGAAAAACGAATTTTTTGACCTTTGACCTTGAAAAAATATTTTCCTTATAGGGGAAAGATGGGGAACTTTCAAATTTTATTTTTAATTGTATTTTAAACAATATTACCGATTTTCAGCTTGGTGAGAATTTATGTAGCTTCGAATGTCTAAATTGAACGGACTATCATATCATCTCTATTGGAAAATGCTTTATTTGCTATTACGCTCTCGCTTGAACACATGATGATCAAGTCATCGTTGTAGATGGAAATGTAGCTGAACCGCTGCTTATCATTCTTGATGTACAAGTAACAGTGGATCGCTTTCTTTAACTTTAACACCTTTTCAGGATGCGGCTTGCCGACAAAACCCTCTAGTTGCCTCATAAACACATTTTCGTTAAGTTTATTGTTGAAATACGTGTTCGATATAAAACTCTGAAGCATATACAGTTCTTTTTCTGCAGCTATCGCAAACAGCATGCGAATAGTTTCGTGAAGTATATCAGGTGAAAAGGTTTCCCAGTCGTTGACACCTTGTTGCTGCTCACAGCCTTTAGCATTTGGTTTGAATCGAAAACCCCATTTCGAACCAATGGCTTTATGCCCCTTTCGTAGATCAACTAATGACGATGTGTCATTTGCTATAAGGGCGTCGTATTCTACCTGCATTGATTTTCGCCAATCTTCTTTCCAAGCTCCACTCAAAGCTTTTTTTGGCGTTTGTGGTGTCTCAGTATTCTCTACATAATTTATGTTGTTTAACATGAGATTCTGCTTCTTGTGTCGTCGCGGTTGACAAATATTTTTTAGATCTGCCATGGCCACGCTGTGCAGCTTCTTTGTCTTCGAATTCACTTTCTGTAGCGAAACCTCCTCCTCATTGTCGGAGTCGCTTCTATCTGCATAGATTTTCGCCAATATTCTGTCCAAGCTCCACTCAAAGCTTCTTTTTTGGCGATTGTGTTGTCTCAGTATTCTCTACATAATTTTTGTTATTTAACATGTGATTCTTCTTCTTGGGTAGTCGTGGTTGATGAATATATTTTAGATCTACCAGGGTCACGCTGTGCAGCGTCCTTGTCTTCGAATTCACTTTCTGTAGCGAACACCTCCTCCTCATTGTCGGAGTCGCTTCTCAAATTATCATCAACTATACTATCAGCTGGAATATATTTTATTTCTTCTTTTCCTGGAACATATGTCTGAGTACAAGACTGAAGGCGAATCATATTTCTTGCTGTTGATCGTACACCCGACATGCTTTTGCTGTATTGGAAGATCCAACAATAAGATACTCTTTAACCTTTGCTAGGAATTTTCCTGGGGGAAATTTACGGGGGTGTACCAGGACTACAAAAAATTTACTTTTGGGCGGGGTAGACCCAACAATGATAGTCATTCCTCCAAGTAACTTATAGTTTTTTAGTAATTTGTTTTTAAAATCTTATTGTTGACCGACCGAATATGACGAAAATCGGGCTCACTGATTTTATTTGCCTACTTGCTTACTTTAGTAAATAGTGTGGCAAATGTCAGATGATAGAGAGAAGCCAATAACTGGCATGTTCTAGAGCGTCAAAGGAGAACATTCTTATCAAGAACAATTCGATTGTTCCAGTTGTTTTTTGCGATCAATCGAATAGTAAATATATGAGGAAGAAACACAACGGCGCGAGAATGAAGAGACATCCATGAAGGATATAGAAATGGAATAGGCTGTTGATTTTGCGAAGGATTTGGAGCAGCCATCCAGAAAGATTCAAGATATGGACATGGATATGTTATTGGCTGCAATTTCACAATTAACGCAAGCACAAAAGTTGGATGCACATAATGTCAGAATTACATCACAAATGCAAGACCGGGAAGTGCATATTTAATCCCGGCTCGTACAGCTTCAATAGAGTTTTGTCAAATACTCCGCAGAACTGAAAGTAAGACAGGACAAAATCGGAAAGGAAAGGAAAGTTTTACGAATAATGGCATCCCATTCTCACCTGTAAGAGCATTTGAGATACATTATTTCTAATCGCCCACGCCTTTAGCACTACAGTTTCATCTTTTTCCCACTCAACACTCTACTTCTCCGATAGTACAGGGTATATCATCACTATTTTCAACATTTAAAACCTCTTGAACATACTCATTTGACTTACGAAATTTTGCAACCGTAGCTTGAAACTTCGATTTTTCCTTGCTCAAGAGGTTTGCAAATGTTTTCATTTTCATCTTAAATATATCTACGAATATATATTGTAACGACTTTTGCAATCTAACCACGATGATATCTCAAATCTTTTAAGATAAACTCCCAAAATTTTTTTTATAATCTTTATTGGAAACTCACAATTTACAAACTTCACACTAGTGTTTTCACCAACGGGCAAAATGCTGTGGCACAATATTTTCAAAGAAAATATAAATTTGTTGGAAATAAATTTATATAAACTAAAAGATAATTAAATAAATATCCCTTTAGAGTATATTTTAACTATTTAAAGTTAAACAGTTAATCGAAATTGCACTTTACAAACATTTCCATTTGGTTCATATGCACATACATAAACATACGTATGTAAAGGGTGATCCAAGTAGAGGCACTTTTTTCAATAGCCTTTATCTGACAGATTACGCGTGAGTCGAGTCAAGCTGTCATCATGGAGATACTTACGCCTGAACAACGTTTACAAATCATTCAACTTTATTACGAAAATTCACGTTCTGTAAAAAATGTGTTTCGCGCGCTTAGCTAAACTTATGGTCAACTTAATCGACCTAACTGAGCGTACTATTCGCAACACCATCTTGAGATCCAGCATTCATATTTGGATAATATTCGACCGAATAGACCACGTCCAGCACGCAGTGACGAAAATATAGCGGTCGCAGCTGAGAGTGTACACGAAGACCGTAGATAGTCGATTCGACGACTTGGCGCATTTCCAAGCTTCGCTCTAAGGGCTTTTGAAAAGTTCCAAGAAGATACGACGTTTTCGAGCCAAATTTTTTTCAGCGATGGGGCCCATTTCTGGTTCAATGGGTATGTAAACAAGCAAAATTGCTGCAACCTGAAGATATTCAAGAGCTGCCATTTCATCCTGAAGAAACAACGGTTTGGTGTGATTTGTGGGCCGGTGGAATCATCGGTCCATATTTCTTCAACAATGATACCGGTGAAAACGTAACTGTCAATAGCGACCGTTATCGCGCCGTGATAACCGACTATTTGATGCCTGAAATTGAAACTCGTGATCTCCGCGACATTTGGTTTCAACAAGACGGCGCCACTTCTCACAAATCGTATCAGGCAATGGATTTATTGAGATAATTTCACGTTTTGGGCCGGTCGATTGGCCACTAAGATCGGTGATACCACTTTCCCTGTGGGGATATGTAAAATCTAAATTCTATGTGGACAATCCCGCTTCGATTCAGGATTTGGAGCAAAATATCACGCGTGTCATTCGCCAGTTGGATGGACCACCTGAGACGTAGCCGCGGTCAACATTTGAGAGATAATCTTAAATAAATAAATGCCAAAGAATATGTTCTTTCGAATGATAATAAACATTCCCCATTAAATTTGAACTTTCTGTGTTTTTTCTTTAAAAAAGTAAGGAACATGGAAATGGATCACCCGTTATATGCAAATGTATATATGTATACATAAGTGGGCACCTACGCTTTTGAAACTATGGCGAAATGGTTTTATATTATTGTAATATGTTTACTTTGGCCATAGTTTCAATCACTTTTGTCATTTTTATATTCACTTACATTTTATATGTATTTCTTGGTATATCATGGTTGGTTAGAATTTTCAAAAATTTTATTTTTCCGCTGCTGCTAGTTCTGCAAAATATACAAATGTATAAGAATATTCATACATATTTTGTAACAAAATAAAATACATACCTCTGTAATCTTAACTGTGTTTGTGTTTCGATAAAAAAAAACGAAAAAATTAGTAAAGATTTTGATAAAATTTAACAACACAATTTATTTACCTTTATACACGAAAATTTCTTCTGGAAAGACAGCGTACTGACAGTCATCATGAAATTTCGGTTTTAATTTTCTGTATATTCATCCTCACTTTCTTACACATAGATGTCCAAATATCAATAGTGAAGATTTTTTTAGCTGTAGGAGTTACCCTTTGAGTATAATTGGGATTGTGTTAGTGCTAACAGCTAAAAAAGTTGAAAATGTATTTGTGTATCTGTTACCACCGTCTTGCGGGGAACAGAGTACATGCTCATGCAGCTCAGCTCTTGAAAGTTGAACATTTCTTCGAATGACAATCGAAATAAGAAACGAATACGATCAGGTTGTCGCGTACTGGTCGCAACTAAAACTTCTTTTATGTTTGTTTGTTCATTTCCTTCGTTTTATTCTCACTACAAGCGTTGGCAGTAAAATCTGAAATTTAATATTGAATGATGGCAGTGTTGCAATCGGTTTGTAGTACCCTGTACCACAAGTCTCCGCATTGCGCCGGCATTCCGTAAAAAGGGTTGTCGCCCTTCTCTTTAATGCGGCGAGGAGAAAATTAACCCGACGTGCTTGCTGTGGCATGATGGCATGCGCTGTACAACCCGGCACCTTCGTGGAAAGGGGTCACGCCAAATGATTGGACACCAAAACAAACTTGCAAGAGAATTCTGCAGGCCGGTGGGTAGCTTGCGGCCTGGCTCGAAAGTTGTCTATGCTGCTGAACTTTTGAGTGAAAAGAATAGAGAAATATATTTAGTTTAGATGTGTTTGCTTTGTTGCCAGCAAATAACGTCAGTTGAGGTGCGGAAAAGGGATCTATCCATATTTTTGTTGTTTTCAGTGGCGGAGGGGCACCGAAGTTGGGTTCACACACCCGACAGAGCAACGCTAAGTATCTTTTTGTTGTTTGCTAAGATCCCCGAACGAAAACAATATATTCGGTTAGTCTGCTCCATTTCGGAACTTTTGGGCATAAAAATAAAATTACTAGTGCGTCAATTTTGTGGACTGAACCGGAAGTAGTCAGTAATGGTCCTTAGTGGCGATTGTTTCATTGATCCGGGTTTTTGACCGGAAGCAATCAGATAAGTTTATAAATTAGTGTTAATCGAGATTATAAATTTATTCAGATTTAACTGAGAATTTTTTTCATTTAATATTATTGGTTAAATATAATTTTTTTTTAATTAAAGTTTTTTAATTGATTAATTTCAATATTAATTAACTACCCTGTGTATTCCCCATTTTTTAACAAACATATTTATTAATATTAAAAAAAATTATTTGAACTTTTTTTAACTAAAAAGTCGTGCCGTTAAAGTAATTTGTGTTTTAAAAAAAGGTTTTTTGCTTTGCTTTATTATTTTTTGGTTATTATTATTTTTATATACAATTTTGTTTTTGTTTTTTGTGGGTAGGCTCTATTGTTTTTCTGATTTCAGTATTTTTTTTATTGTCGCAAGACAAGCTCGCATACGAGAAAAGGCTATGCACAGTCTCTTAGGCCATCGTGGTTGGTTGAACCGAGAGGTTCTTCTCTTCCAAGGCCGGTGGTAGTGAATGCTAGATCGGATCAAATATTGGTGAATTTCAGGCCGGTTGATAGGGTTGTCAGGCCGGATAACAGATCAAGAAACGAGAGATAGACCCCTGGAACATAAGGCAGGCAGTTTAGTCGGGCGAGTTAGAGATCCTGCTACTCCCAGCAGGCTAACGTAGGTGCTGATTTTGAAGAGGTTTCGTTGGCGTGTTCGTTGGTGACGGAAGTCACTACGTACGCCCATATTTATATATCAGGATGTAGCGTTTCACTTTTAGGGCTTTGTTGGATTCTGGTGCTGTTATAGGTCGGATGAGTTAAAAATTTTTAGTTCGTGTGGTATTAGGGTGAGTTTGTATTCCAGTGTTTTGAGAGTGAGTTTCCTGGATGGAAGTTACACCTCGTTGTACTAGAGTTATCTCAGAGCGTTATCTTTGGCGTCGATTTTTGGGCCAAGGTGGGAATTACTCGGATTTATCGAGGATCATATGGTCGTTTTTCGAGTTAGGCGATAGGAAATCTATGGCATTAGGAGATTAGGGATATCTTCGACAAATAGGTGGTAGAGAAATCACATATTTATTGAGCATACTCAGTAGTCATTATTAGGAATAAAGACAGTACACACAGGCTTTGTGACGATTATAGAGTATTAAATGTACCGAAAAGGATAGGTACCCTCTTATGTACGTGTCGGCCTTCACACGTCCAGGCAGAGGTCTATTTCAATTTAAGATAATGCCATATGGGTCGCATAAAATACAAGCAACTTGGCAGCGTTTTATAGATTCGGTCATAGGATCCGAGCTTGAACCTCTTGTCTTTGTATATTTGGACGATATTATTATCGTTACAATTAATTTAGGGAAACATTTAAAGATTTTGAAAATTGGTTTAGACAGATTAGCTAGAGCAGGTCTTATATTAAGTAGTGAACACTTTTGTCGATCAGAATTGAAATAGCTGGGCTATGATGTGGACAAGCACGGTCTACATGTACATCCTGAGAAAGTAGAACGATGCTTCGGATTGTACCGAAGAATGTAAAACAGGTACGGTCGCTCATAGGTACATTGTCCTGGTTCCGTTCATTTATTAAAGATTTTACAGAGTTTGTTAGGCTTTTCTCTGATTTAACGAAGAAGAATCGAAAGTTCAGTTGGAATGAAGATTGTGAAAGGAGTTTCAATGTATCGGAGCACACTTGGCGACAGCTCCGGTATTGAGTCGCTCAGATCTATATAGGCCTTTCACAATCCACACAGACGCGTTTGATTTCGGAATTGTTGCAAACGCAAATGTTTGATGACGGTGTGAAAAGGAATGCCGAGCGGTTCTGTGGGCGATCGAGAAATTTCAACCATATGTTGGAGGCGCTTATTGGTTAAATAAGTTAAAGGATCCGTGCAGTAGATTGTCAAGGTGGGCTTTGAAACTCCAGTAATACGATTTTTATGTTGTACATCGTAAAGGCAAGGGACATGTGGTTCCAGACATGTTATCTCACAGTGTGCCAGTTATTGCTGAAGTGGCTACTATCGACCCTTGGTTGGTAAGCTAGTAGAGAAGAAACCATTGTCATATCCAGCGTGGAGAGTTGAAGGTGGAGATCTCTACAAGTTCGTTAAATCCAGGTTTCCTTCTTTTTACGGCAGTTCAATGGCAGGCCATATGCGTGATTATTTACAGCCGGTTGGGGTATGATGGAGAGGACCAGGACATTCGAGCCTTGGGAGATGATTTGTGTGGAGCTGGTAGGGCCTTCTTTTCCTTTGCGTACTGCCACGGCATAGAGACGTACAATATATGCCAAGAGAGTTAGTGTGGAAGAGGAATTTTATACTGTCAGATGCCGCCAATTTTTATACAGCGAAGTTAGCTCCAGAGTATGAAGGGACTTTTGCTTTTGAGGAAGAGAGTGTCACCGTGGACATACACACTGACTGGTGAATTAGGTAGAGACAAGGAGACTTGGAACGTTAAGGAGCTGAGATCATATACATAGGGACTAATAAGAAATGATAAGCAATTTATTTTTTTCTTAACCAAAAGGAATATTCCTTCCTTGTCGTTAAGGAACGGTACTGGCCACAACACAAATTTCTTTTATGTTTGTTTGTTCATTTCCTTGGTTTTATCTTTTACTGCTATTACTCCAAGCGTTGACAGTGGCCACTTAGTTGTAAATTTAATGCCAAATGGAATGTTGGCAGTGTTGCAATCGGTGTGTGCGTACGAAATGGATGTGTTCTTGGTGGAACGGTCTCTCTACTAACAAATGTTAGGGCAACGGTATGAAGTGCACGGGAGTTCTGTAAAAAGGTGTGTCGTCCTTCTCTTTAATGCGGCGAGGAAAAATGAACTCAGTGTGCTTGGTGCGCTATACAACCCGGTCTCTTTGGGTAAAGGTGGCGGCGCCAAATGATCGGGGACCAACATACACTCACAAGAGAACTCTTCAGGCCAGTGCGTATCTTGCGGCCTGGCTCGAAAGTGTGGGCCGAGGTAACATCTCGCAATCTTTGAATGCGGAAACACCTTTTTGTACGGTCGAGCGTTCAATTGAAAGAAAAGAGAAAAATATTTGGTATAGGTGTGTTTATTTTGTTGCCAACTGAGGCAAATAATTAATATAAAGTAAGTTGAGGTCAAGTGTGGAAAATACAGGGCTGTCGAGGCGCAGGAAAAGGAATCTACAAATATTTTTTTTTGGCTCCAGTGGCGGAACCGGAGGTTGGTGTCACCATTCGGAGGAACACCGAAGTTGGGTACACACAGCCTACAGAGCAACACTAAGTATCATTTTGTTGTTTGTGTACGATTGTTGCCGTGTTATTTTCCCTATTTCCCTACTCATCCTTTTAGCATCTCACACCCAGGGCCCAGTCATATAGGCTGGTTAAAGTTACCCCCAGCAGCACGGGAGTAATGTGATTGGGTTCGTAACCAGTTTGGGTGAACCAAACCTGGGGTGTACCTCATAAACATATTTTGTTCATTTGTATTTCCCTGTTTATTTTTGTTCAGTTAAAAATAATATGGAGTGTTACAATGTTTATGTGAATGTATGTGTACATACATATGTATTACATAATATGAACCCTGCCAACCAGCACTGGGTAAAAAACTAGATAATTTGAGCAAGCGTTTGCTCAAAACTGGATAAAAAACTGGGTAACAGCATAGGCATTTATTAAAGAGAGTGCAGATTTTACCCACTTTTTCCGTGTACATGTGATCTTGCTGTCTTGTTTCACCCATTCAGTTTACTCCATAAAGAAAACATACAACTGTCCTTTTCTAATTTCTCTCGTCAGATGATACAGGGTTGCATTATTTTTTAAGGCGAATTCATAATTACATATAATTCACTTCCATATTCAAAATTAAAACAGGTGTTTGTTATTTAAAATAATTTATTTATAAACATTTCAATTTATTTTAAAAATATGATTATACAGATCATTTATTTTAATATCCATTTAACAAATTAAATATTGTAAAAGATTAATATCTAAAAATTTACAACTTATTATTGTAACTAATTATTTTGTTGTATTAACAAGTTACAATATTGCAATTTTAAATTAACTTAACTAATTATTAAAATTAATTAATTCTAATTTCCCCAAACATGATTTGAAAATATAAAACATGAGATATTAGAAAATAATCTAACTTTAAAAATTCATAAAAAAATTATTATAGAAGCAAATTTTGTGCTGTAACTAAATTTTTAATTAGTTACAGCGCAAAATTTGTTTATAGGAAGTTAAAAAAAAATTTATTTTTATTATTATTATTATTATTATTATTGTTATTATTATTATTATTATTATTATTATTATTATTATTGTTATTTTATCACTCTTTAAAACACTTGCACTTTTTTTAATTAGCTTACACTCTGCACTTATTTACATGGAAATAAATTTAGTAATTATGAAGAACAGCGTCTTTTGTTTAAAATTACTCAAAATGTTTGGGGTTCCTTTCCAAAATAAGTGTAATTGATGTTGATTTGGTTTTGTGTTTTTCCGACAGGGTGGATACTAGATTTATATCGGAACGAATTTCCGTCATCCCTTGTCAAATTTGGTTTAGTAACACACCGGTTTCGGCAAACCGCCATTTCTGAGAACGAAACCAAACACTGAAGATGGCGGTTTGCCGAAACCGGTGTGTTACTAAACCAAATTTGACAAGGGATGACGGTAATTGATGTGTATTTCATTGAAATTTGAGGAAAGCAGAATCTTGCAATGGTTTAAAAGCCCTGGGCCAGACCAACACCGGTTTTGACTTGCATAGTATATTCACGCAACACTTTTTATTTATATAATTTGCTTGCATATTTATAGTTATTTTATAGATTATTTCACGAAGTACGATAAAGCCAAGCATTTGTAGTTTGATTTTTAGCAATATACAGGAGGACTCCCTGTACATACTTATGAAAAAGTACAACTTTAAATATTAATAACTTTTAAACTATTTAAACTATTTTGAAAAAAATACCAATCATATTAGATAATTTTAAGCAAAAGCCACTGTTCTCATAATCACCATCAATTAATAGTAATTTTTTAAAACAACTACTCACCGTATATGCGTAATTGAAAAAATTCAAATTCTGCGGTAAGCAAATCTGCAATGAAAGAAAACTTTTATATAAGCTTAAATTATTTCCATTAAGTCGCAGTTTTTATAATAATACTTACTTGTGTTGGCTTCTCTATAAATATGGAACGCCTGGGAAACCTGTAATGAAAATAATATTAATTATTTAAAGAAATGGTTCAATTCTTTACCGCTTACTTCAGAAAAATTCACAGAAGTGGCGCCACAACGAATTCAATAGTAGGTATTTGCTTGAAGTAATACCATTTCATTTGAATTTTGAAGATGGCTGTGACCACTGTTGCCACTCACGCATCAAAAATGCACAAAAATTATTACATATTTGTTCCTAAAAATATACATGCTGCGACGGAAATCTCAAATACGAAGGACAGGCAAATAAGCGGTAGCATGATGTAAATTACCCGTACCAAGGACAAACAAAAGGGTCGACAGGTAAAGGAAATTCCCCGTCGTTAAGGATAAACTTAGCGGCTGCAGGTACCGCAGACAAACGAATAATCAGCTTATTCTTGAGCGCGTGAACAGAGTATTTGGGTCATCGTCAGGTATAAAAAGAGAGGCAGTCGCTATGTTCTCGATTCACGCTCTAGATAACTTCAGTTATCGGCTTTTCTCTTTTATCTGACATTCGTTTCGCATGCCACAATATGGAATTCTGGATTTAAAATAGTAAGTTTATTTGGAATTGTGAGATTCATATATTATATGAAGTTAAGTCGAGAAAATTAGATTTTAAAATACTGCAATTATTCATAGAAAAATTTTCAGTTTTTTTGCTAGAGTAATTAAGTAACAGTGATAAGTCTTTAAAATTTTATATTAACAGGCAAATTTTGCAGAGTTAATCATTAAAATTAAATTTAAATTTTGTTTTAAATATTTTCAATACTTCCAAATTTAAATTAATATTATTAATTTAATATCATTAAATTAAATCTCAACTGCCTTTAACTAACATTGTGGCGAAGAAGACAAATAAGAATGCCAGAGGAAAAGAAGAGTCCAACAACTTCAAAATGTTCTAGAGCGCTTTTATCGAATGTTCGATATAGAGAACAATTTTTGTAGAGCTTACCAGTTAGTATAGAATTGCAAAAATTGCATCGTGTTGTTTACTGAATACAACATATTAAAATTAAAAAATAAATTGAAAAATCCTATGTTTATTCTTTGCTCTCTCTAACACACGCAGTTCTTAATAGAATACAAATTATTATTAGATTCGCTGTTCTAGCAGGACTAAGTTAAGGAAATTTATTTCACTATTCGATCTTGAAATTTGTAAATGTGTTTGTGAGAAGATAAAAATGTTTGAATGTGTTTGTAAATTATTTCGTTTTAAGGGGAAAGTGTAGCCAATTTATAAAGGTGTTAACACTTCTTTGGTACCATCTTCTTAGTTTGTTAAATTGTGAGAATTACTTTAATAAATGTATTCCAGGCTAAAATTTACTTTATTAAAAGCTGCATAAATATTAATTAGTTGCTATACAAATTTAAGATTCTAGTATTTTTGGTGATTCTAATGACTCCCTGTATATAAAAGTGTAACTTCAGTCAAAAAATCCACCAGCTTCATAATGAAGTTTCCCCGGTGGATATGTGGAATATTGCTTATTATTAGGACTCGAACGTCTTCTTTGGCGTTATGGACAGTGATGTAAATAGTGAAGTAGATGACATAATTCTTGGGGGAGTGGAGGTATAGTTTGTAGCACAGTTAAGTTGTTGTAGACTGGCTGTCAGGTTATGTGATTATGTGATCAAGTAAATAACAACAAAATGTAGTCTAAAAAAATAATCAGATTTGCAGAGTTAGAAAGTAGTTTGAAGTTTCCCAAATAGAAGCACAAAAAATAAATAAAACTTAGCGAATGGCATTTCCGTTCAGCTGATTTTTGTTTACAAATAACAAAGCTAAAATAATCAAAAGTAAGCAAAAAATAGAAAGCGTAAATAAAATATAATTTTTTTATAATTTATTTATACTCCAATTTCAGTGTCGGAAGTAAAAAAAAAAGCAGAAGGAGAAATAAAATCGATCGAGGTGAGATTTTGACCTCATAGTTGCCAAGTTGGATACCGCCTTGATATAGGTGCGCTACTCAGAGGCGAAAACCATTTGGTTTTGGGTGACTTCAAATCGCATGACGAACTTTGGTATTATAGAAAACAGATAGAAGAATCGACATTCTGCATCATGAACGTCGAAGCTCTCACCAGAATTGTTGACAAATACCATAGCTCGCCAAACATAACAATTGCTAGCGCTAGGTCTGATAAACAGCATAGATTGGCGACCTATGTTGACGCTCGCATCGGACCACTGCCCATTATAATATGGAATGACAGGCCTACCGACTTTGTTTCCGAGGATCACCAGACTTTCGATAATTTTAGAAAGTTAACTGCCCGGCTTCACGAGATTTCCCGAAAGCGCCATCAGAGCTCTCTCCATTCAAACCAACGAAATCAATGGTGAACGAAGTTTCCGCCACAAGGTTGGGTCCGCTGCCAACGTCAGAAATTTTTCTACTGAAACGGCGGATCTAGCAACAAGGTGCGGCACTTTACGCCTTTCTGATCCCGAATATGCCCATATTAAGGAATTCGATTTGGAAACTTGGCGGCTGGTTAACCTATACAAGCGGAACAAGTGGAAGGAGCATTCCTGCAATCTCTTCTCTGGGGCAACCAAGTTCTGTGCCAACGTCAAGTCATTGTTTAATCTGAGGAGACGTGTTGATCTGTTGGAAATTTCATTCGGTAACACGCCTCGTCGGACCTGATGAGGTGCGAAAGCTTTTTTAACAGGCAATTCACACCGCACCCTCGGTTGACACGGTGAATCACGCAGTGCTGCTATTATACATTGAAATATCCTCATACCACCGGGATTTAAGAGGTGGACTATGAACTCTACATAAAATTGAACATGAATCTTGATTCAGTAAAGCCTCCAATTCCTAATTTTCAATCTTTTTGGGTTCACCAGGACGCTCTTTGTCTTCATTTTCTGATTCAAAACTGCGTATCTACCAAAGAGTTTGCGGAATATTCGTATCTCTATAAAATTGACAATAACAATCCAGTATCGATGCAGAGAGCAAAAGTCATGTCAAAGTATTTAAAAAAGTGTTATTTCCAAATTGATTATAATTTTTTCCAAAAATTAAGCAGCACTAAGCCGTTTTTATCCATTTGCCTGGTATTGCGATTTTAAAGATAGGAGGTTATCTCAGAAAGGAAACGGTATCTTTGGTACTTAGGCTCCTGAACTGATTGAGCTCTTGCTCTTGTTTTTTTTTGTTTGTATCTGGGACATTTTTATAGCATTAGGAACGACCATCTACACAATTTGCTCATTGTTTACGAGTGCAGCCTGCTGGTGCGGGTCGGTTGCATCCCTCGCATGTGGTCAATAGTTTTTTATAGGCCCCAATCGTTGCTAGTTACGACACTGCATTGGCTTGGGACAATAGGGTTCCATCTTGACTTTGTATAAAATAACATCCTTAGTTTTCAGTAAGTTATGGAAGTCAAAAGATATTATTATTCTTTCTGTCAGAGTTGGGTTTCTATTTAGTGTTGTGCTGAATTTATAAACACCCCTTGGCTTTTTAACTCTTTCAATTTCTTTTTCATCTATGTACCTTTTTATATAAGGTTCGAAGACCATACCCTTATAGTATTGTGATTATTTTGCAACTAGGCAATAGTACAATGCACATTTAATCATAAATTTAAATGTCAAAAATTACATTCAAATCCCATTTTATTTAAAAAAAAAAATTTTTTTTTTAAATAGGTGCTACCTATGTTAAAATAACTAAACAAACTATTACAACGGCGGTCACAATAGCACAATAGCATTGCCTACTACCATTCGGAAAGCCAGGGTTCGAATGGAAGTTCGACTAACATCCAAAATTATAGAAAATGAATTTTTCTAATAGCGTTCGAACGCTTAACCCTCTGAGTGTATATATGACGGGATAAAAAAGCTCATCGTAAAAATTAATTGTCCGTTCGGATGCGGCTGATAATATACTGTAGGTCCCATCATTTAATGATAAAAGCATCAAGAGGCAAAACCACGAATTGGAGGAGGCGCTCGGCTGAATATCTGCGGTTACAGTGCCAAATATATATACATGTACATATATTTATATATATATATAGATATATATATATAATACTACCAACAGGCATAACGTTTATATTTATACATATGTGAGTATATTATTTGATATATTGAAAATGCGTTTTTATTGATACTGATTATATTTAAAAGATACAAATTGGATGATATCCATTCAGCAATTAAAGCCTAAGTATTAATATATAGTTATAACTTTAACAGTAAACGTGTGTGTAAATTATAAAGTGTATTAAAGAGAGTTGTAATGCATTAAATAGAAATGGATATAAAAATTTTGCAAAAATCTATTAATATTCGTAGGAATGTCAATGTTATGTTCGTATGTAAATGCAGCCAAAAATCATTTGGAACACTCATATTTTACGCATATGTAAATGTAAAAATTTATATTTATAAAAGGATATTTTGCAAAGCCACGCGATTGTAAGAGCACGCATAAAATTGAGCGCTGTGATTACAACAAATAAATAATAATAATAACAAAGAACCCTCAGTAGCAATAGATTATAGATTTGCTTTATTATCGCAATTGTAGAGGCATTAAATAAATGGATTTGCGCTGACGATGAAAAAGAAGGCGGTCCCGTTGGGTTATGCACCTTTAAGACTATCAGTATGAGATCGAACACTGTTCAGGAAGTCAGATGAGACACGTAGACGCATTAAGTCACATGTATTGCTTAATGCTGTCTGATTGCCTACGACACAGAATACGGGCAGACCAACTTAAAGATGAGAAGTTGGAAGTTATATGAAAGGTTTTAGAACGAGAAAATTATCATGACGATTTTATCAAACATGGAGTCCTTCATAAAGATTTCGCAAAATATCTATTGGCAGTACCAGCGTGTATGGAAGAAGAGGTTATTAACATTGCGCAAAGACAAGGACATTACGCGGTGAAGAAAACATAAGATTTGGTTGAAATTGATTTCATTATTTTTAATTTAGCACCAAAAGTAACAAACGTGGTAAGGAGCTGTGTAGAGTGTTTGGTGGCAGAATCGAAAGCGGGTAAAAAGGAAGGCCTGCTTAGTCCGATCAATAAAGAAGACAAACCCTTCGGAACATTTCATTTAGACCACGTGGGTCCTATGGAAGAAACAAAGAAACTATATAATCACATTTCGGTTGTCATCGAAGGATTTTCCAAATTTGTTTGGCTGTATTGGACAAAGAGTACTGGAAGCGACGAGGTATTAGATCGTTTAAAGATCCAATCAGCAATTTTTGGAAACCCTTGCAGAATAATAATAGATAGAGGAACCGGTTTTACTTCAAAAGCTTTCGAAGAGTACTGTACAGAGGAAAAAATTCAGCACCACCTTATAACGACAGGAGCCCCACGAGGCAATGGACAAGTGGAGAGAAAGTTGTAATATCAATGCTAACGAAATTGTGTTTAGAGAATACGAAGCAGTGGTATAAGCACGTTGCAAGAAATTAGCAAATAATCAATTCTGCACCGATGCGAAACACAACTTATTCCCTGTTTCGATTACTGACTGGTGTGGACATGCGCGTTAACGTAAATTATGATATTCGGCGGTTATTGGAGGAGCTAGCTATAAAGGAGCTTGATGAAGAACGAGAGAAAGTGAGGCAAAATGCGAGAAATAATATTAGATGTATGCAAGAAGAAAATGTACGAAACCTTAATAAAAACCGCAAACCAAAAAAAGTGCTATGGGAGTGACTTAGTTGCAGTCAAGTGTACTCAGTATGGACAAGGACTCAAGCTCAAACAAAAATTCTTTGGGCCATATAAAGTTAAGGAAAAGAGAGATCATGGTTATTATACAGTTGAAAAGATTGGTGACATTGAGGGAACGAAAGTAACTTATTCAGGGGAAGAGTATATGAAGCCATGGAGTTCTTCGCCGAATGTGGGATTTACGAACGGACAAAGGACTACTAGGAGTGGTCAACACTTTTAACGAAACGATTCGTTACTTTTATAAACATGCATCGCTGTTCATTTGACGAAACTGTGTGAACAAGGATAAC
This sequence comes from Neoceratitis asiatica, assembly GCA_030068015.2. Classification (NCBI taxonomy): domain Eukaryota; kingdom Metazoa; phylum Arthropoda; class Insecta; order Diptera; family Tephritidae; genus Neoceratitis; species Neoceratitis asiatica. The sequence continues at coordinate 8,090,380 of CM061530.1, read as the reverse complement.
ACTAATCGAACGAAAGGGATACAAAAAACGGACGTTAGAAAAGCAGAGTCAGTTGAGTTTGAAGAACGGACCCGTACGATCGTACTTTTTAAAAACATAAACGTGTTTTAAATTAATTTTCGCGGCGGTAAAGTAAATCTCACATATAAGTTCGCTGCTTCCCCGTTGGAGCTTTTAAAAAAATAGGGTGCGGCGAACCCAACTGTTCGCCGTTTTATTAAATGAAACTAATATTTTACGCTCGTTATAAAATAATTTATTTGTTGGTCTGCATAACAGCACTACCTGATCAGAACTAACATTAATTAGATTTTACATAGTACTAGAGGATCCCACCGCTTTGCTACACCTGTAAAAAAAAATTGAGAAAACCTAACAGAAATTTTTAGTTTTCGATTTTTTTGGAAAAGGAAACGAAAAAAATTGATTTAAAATTTTTATCCAAGCATTTTTCTATTAATTTATATTTATATTTTTTTCCACTCCTCTCTCTCTTTAAACACAACATACATCGTAATGTACTCGTATTTTGGAATTTTACATGTATTTGTTGTTGTTGCATGTATTTTGTATGGGTAGCGAACAAGGTTCATTAAAATGGTCATATTTCTAGAACGGCTGCGCCAATTTCATGAAAACTTACACATTAACCTTCTTCTAATATCCTTTTATAACTCCTAAAAATTTGGTGCAATTTGATCTGGTGGTTCTCAAGTTATGGGCGTTCATCAAAATTTGCATTGATTTATATATATATAGATTTATAATAAAATAGGACCTCCAACTCTGCTTTCTTCGGCTGCTACGTAGTACCAAAATTGTTCCCAAGCTTTTGGCGAAGTGTCGCATCGCGCCGGATGCGCTTGTGCAAAGTCAGCACAACCTCATACCGTGTGACTACATATTGTGCTGTGTAAGCGTGTAGACACCTCTCTGGCAACGTGAGTAGCTACGTAGGCCGAGGGATCGCACTGTTACCTCCTCCCCCTTTAAAGATCTGCGTCCCGCAGATTAACAATTCAGAAGGATGTGAAGTTTATGTCCCGTTCGAAGTTTCCTAGCCGTCTAGCATCTGGGTTACCTCCGGTTTTTTATTTGTTTGTATCTGGGACATTTTTATAGCATTAGGAACGACCATCTACACAATTTGCTCATTGTTTACGAGTGCAGCCTGCTGGTGCGGGTCGGTTGCATCCCTCGCATGTGGTCAATAGTTTTTTATAGGCCCCAATCGTTGCTAGTTACGACACTGCATTGGCTTGGGACAATAGGGTTCCATCTTGACTTTGTATAAAATAACATCCTTAGTTTTCAGTAAGTTATGGAGGTCAAAAGATATTATTATTCTTTCTGTCAGAGTTGGGTTTCTATTTAGTGTTGTGCTGAATTTATAAACACCCCTTGGCTTTTTAACTCTTTCAATTTCTTTTTCATCTATGTACCTTTTTATATAAGGTTCGAAGACCATACCCTTATAGTATTGTGATTATTTTGCAACTAGGCAATAGTACAATGCACATTTAATCATAAATTTAAATGTCAAAAATTACATTCAAATCCCATTTTATTTAAAAAAAATTTTTTTTTTTAAATAGGTGCTACCTATGTTAAAATAACTAAACAAACTATTACAACGGCGGTCACAATAGCACAATAGCATTGCCTACTACCATTCGGAAAGCCAGGGTTCGAATGGAAGTTCGACTAACATCCAAAATTATAGAAAATGAATTTTTCTAATAGCGTTCGAACGCTTAACCCTCTGAGTGTATATATGACGGGATAAAAAAGCTCATCGTAAAAATTAATTGTCCGTTCGGATGCGGCTGATAATATACTGTAGGTCCCATCATTTAATGATAAAAGCATCAAGAGGCAAAACCACGAATTGGAGGAGGCGCTCGGCTGAATATCTGCGGTTACAGTGCCAAATATATATACATGTACATATATTTATATATATATATAGATATATATACATAATACTACCAACAGGCATAACGTTTATATTTATACATATGTGAGTATATTATTTGATATATTGAAAATGCGTTTTTATTGATACTGATTATATTTAAAAGATACAAATTGGATGATATCCATTCAGCAATTAAAGCCTAAGTATTAATATATAGTTATAGCTTTAACGGTAAACGTGTGTGTAAATTATAAAGTGTATTAAAGAGAGTTGTATTGCATTAAATAGAATTGGATATAAGATTTTTGCAAAAATCTATTAATATTTGTAGGAATGTCAATGTTATGTTCGTATGTAAATGCAGCCAAAAATCATTTGGAACACTCATATTTTACGCATTTGTAAATGTAAAAGTTTATATTTATAAAAGGGTATTTTGTAAAGCAACGCGATTGTAAGAGCACGCATAAAATTGAGCGCTGTGATTACAACAAATAAATAATAATAATAACAAAGAACCCTCAGTAGCAATAGATTATAGATTTGCTTTATTCTCGCAATTGTAGAGGCATTAAAAAAATGGATTTGCGCTGACGATGAAAAAGAAGGCGGTCCCGTTGGGTTATGTACCTTTAAGACTATAAGTATGAGATCGAACACTGTTCAGGGAGTCAGATGAGACACGTAGACGCATTAAGTCACATGTATTGCTTAATGCTGTCTGATTGCCTACGACACAGATTACGGGCAGACCAACTTAAAGATGAGAAGTTGGCAGTTATATGAAAGGTTTTAGAACGAGAAAATTATCATGACGATTTTATCAAACATGGAGTCCTTCATAAAGATTTCGCTAAATATCTATTGGCAGTACCAGCGTGTATGGAAGAAGAGGTTATTAACATTGCGCAAAGACAAGGACATTACGTGGTGAAGAAAACATAAGATTTGGTTGAAATTGATTTCATTATTTTTAATTTAGCACCAAAAGTAACAAACGTGGTAAGGAGCTGTGTAGAGTTTTTGGTGGCAGAATCGAAAGCGGGTAAAAAGGAAGGCCTGCTTAGTCCGATCAATAAAGAAGACAAACCCTTCGGAACATTTCATTTAGACCACGTGGGTCCTATGGAAGAAACAAAGAAACTATATAATCACATTTCGGTTGTCATCGAAGGATTTTCCAAATTTGTTTGGCTGTATTGGAGAAAGAGTACTGGAAGCGACGAGGTATTAGATCGTTTAAAGATCCAATCAGCAATTTTTGGAAACCCTTGCAGAATAATAATAGATAGAGGAACCGGTTTTACTTCAAAAGCTTTCGAAGAGTACTGTACAGAGGAAAAAATTCAGCACCACCTTATAACGACAGGAGCCCCACGAGGTAATGGACAAATGGAGAGAAAGTTGTAATATCAATGCTAACGAAATTGTGTTTAGAGAATACGAAGCAGTGGTATAAGCACGTTGCAAGAAATTAGCAAATAATCAATTCTGCACCGATGCGAAACACAACTTATTCCCTGTTTCGATTACTGACTGGTGTGGACATGCGCGTTAACGTAAATTATGATATTCGGCGGTTATTGGAGGAGCTAGCTATAAAGGAGCTTGATGAAGAACGAGAGAAAGTGAGGCAAAATGCGAGAAATAATATTAGATGTATGCAAGAAGAAAATGTACGAAACCTTAATAAAAACCGCAAACCAAAAAAAGTGCTATGGGAGTGACTTAGTTGCAGTCAAGTTTACTCAGTATGGACAAGGACTCAAGCTCAAACAAAAATTCTTTGGGCCATATAAAGTTAAGGAAAAGACAGATCATGGTTATTATACAGTTGAAAAGATTGGTGACATTGAGGGAACGAAAGTAACTTATTCAGAGGAAGAGTATATGAAGCCATGGAGTTCTTCGCCGAATGTGGGATTTACGAACGGACAAAGGACTACTAGGAGTGGTCAACACTTTTAACGAAACGATTCGTTACTTTTATAAACATGCATCGCTGTTCATTTGACGAAACTGTGTGAACAAGGATAACACTAATCGAACGAAAGGGATACAAAAAACGGACGTTAGAAAAGCAGAGTCAGTTGAGTTTGAAGAACGGACCCGTACGATCGTACTTTTTAAAAACATAAACGTGTTTTAAATTAATTTTCGCGGCGGTAAAGTAAATCTCACATATAAGTTCGCTGCTTCCCCGTTGGAGCTTTTAAAAAAATGGGGTGCGGCGAACCCAACTGTTCGCCGTTTTATTAAATGAAACTAATATTTTACGCTCGTTATAAAATAATTTATTTGTTGGTCTGCATAACAGCACGACCTGATCAGAACTAACATTAATTAGATTTTACATAGTACTAGAGGATCCCACCGCTTTGCTACACCTGTAAAAAAAAATTAAGAAAACCTAACAGAAATTTTTAATTTTCGATTTTTTTGGAAAAGGAAACGAAAAAAATTGATTTAAAATTTTTATCCAAGCATTTTTCTATTAATTTATATTTATATTTTTTTCCACTCCTCTCTCTCTTTAAACACAACATACATCGTAATGTACTCGTATTTTGGAATTTTACATGTATTTGTTGTTGTTGCATGTATTTTGTATGGGTAGCGAACAAGGTTCATTAAAATGGTCATATTTCTAGAACGGCTGCGCCAATTTCATGAAAACTTACACATTACCTTCTTCTAATATCCTTTTATAACTCCTAAAAATTTGGTGCAATTTGATCTGGTGGTTCATCAAAATTTGCATTGATTTTTATATATATAGATTTATAATAAAATAGGACCTCCAACTCTGCTTTCTTCGGCTGCTACGTAGTACCAAAATTGTTCCCACGCTTTTGGCGAAGTGTCGCATCGCGCCGGATGCGCTTGTGCAAAGTCAGCACAACCTCATACCGTGTGACTACATATTGTGCTGTGTAATGTCTGGCCTTACTTGTGTTTACCATAAGTTCTTTAAGGTGTTCAGTTGTTTAATTAATGTAAAGCTGTGCTAGGACCCTGTCATCTTGGTGCTTGATTGAATGGTCTACACAGGACTTCGTTTGTTTTATAATTGCGGCATATTGTTGGAGATTGATGACGTGGATTAGTTTGAAGGATCCGCCAATGATCCACCCATTTCCTTTTTGGACTGTTATTATTGGAGCCTCGTAGTGGACAATATGAGGACCGCTGATGGCTATCACCAGCAATGATAGTCTGCAATGCAGATCATTTCTTATAATTTTTTCTCTGCGGAGTAGGCGCAAGAGTTCATTTCTTGTAATTTTTTTCTCTGCGGATTAGGCGCAAGAGTTCATATCTTATAATTTTTTCTCTTCTCTGCGGATTAGGCGCAAGAGTTAATTTTTTTTTTGATAATTTTAATTGCGGATTAAGTGTTATAGTGTTGCACACATACATATGTTATTAACTTTATAATTACATTTTTCCCAAAGAATCGTTACACTTGTTTGGGTGTATATCCGCTAACGAAAATGCAACGTTAACATTTTATTTCTTAATTGTATGTTATGTGCATTTACGTCAACGAAAATAATTCTTCGAATTGAAATTTGTTCAATTAAATATTAAAACATATAAAACATTCATGTCAATATCTTTTTATGCGAATATGCAAAGTTAGCATTCCTTTAGTTATAAGTAATACTGCAACGAATTTTACCTTTTATGTGAATGAAAATTTTTACATAAGATAAGTTTAATAAAAATTAAACAAGACACAAATATTAAAAAAAACAAGACAAGAGCGTATTAGAATATAAAAAAAGAAAGATTTTTTTTGATTTTTTTATAAATAACATCCATTTAATATACTGTGGCGAAAATGCGAAGCGAATGACAGATGAAAGAGAGGAGCCGACAACTGGCACGTTCTAGAGCGTAAACGACGATTATCGTAAACGAGGCGATTATCGTAAACGGCGCGATTATTCTAGGGGTTTCGTTTTTCAAGCAGCAAACAAGTATATAAGGACGACATTCGACTGCAAGAGTAATCAGTCGTGAATTAAACTCGTGGAGGTTACATTACATTGAAGTAATAAAAACAGTACATTGTGAAAGTTATATACAAGTGATTGTAAATAGTAAAGTAAATTGTAATTGAATTGTGAATTACTGAGTAATCAAAAGGACATTAATTAAATTCTTTATAAATAAAGAAACTGCAAATTAAGTTGGCGATTTTATTTAACAATCCAGAGGTCGTACCCGAAGGATTTGGGAAATCATCGAGGTTAATCAGCAAAATCGTAACAATTGGTGTCAGAAGTGGGATTGTTAAATAAATTCCAAAGGATAATTATTGAAAAATGGTGAAGATTCAGGATTTGACGATACCTCCTCTCAAGAAGGAGTTGGCAAAGCGAGGATTGTCTACAACAAGAAATAAGGCAGAGCTGCAAACGCGACTGCGAGAAGCAATGAAAGTCGAGGGTATCGACTTGAACCAATACGAATTCCGCCTAGAGGATGATGATGTATCCTTGAAGGATGTTGACAAGGAAGAGGCTAGTGATTCTGCGAAGGAGTTGGAGCAGCCCTCGAGTAAGATTCAAGAAAAGGATCCTGTTTCATCTACGGGTATGGACATGAACCTGTTATTGGCAGCAATATCACAAACCAATGCCAACATGTCACAAAATATGTCTGTAATGAACGCGAACATGTCACAAATCAATGCCAGCATATCACAAAAGATGGATGTACAGAATGCCAGCATGTCACAAAAGATGGATGCAAAGTTTGAAGGATTAGAAGGAACCATCGCGCAAATACAGCAAAATCTGGAGAAAGACAATGCAGAACTTAAGGCTCGTACACGTCAAACACAAAAGATTTGATTGTTGAGGGCTTTATTCTTATTCGTCAACTTATCCCGCTTGCCAGTGGAGCTTCAATACATTTTTCTACCCATTTTTCATTTACTAATATTGATCTTTCTCTTGCTTCTTTAAATTTTAGTCCTAAAATTGAATGGAATATTTCTTCGGTCTGCGCTAATTATATCCTCAATATCGCATAAAAGATCCTATCTAGCATATTGTGTGAGAGATTAAAGCCCACCTTATCAGTGTGGCTTTTTTTGATGCGGCTATAATCGCGTAAGCGGTGTCTACGCCACAGAAGAGCATAAACTTCTTCTTCACTTAGAGTAAGTGCTCACTATTCAATTTTATATCCATATACATATATGCATGTACGCATAGAAAAATATAAATTTTTGCGAAAATTCAAAACTGACCATGCTGATTGGGTACTCTTTTAATCAGATGTAGTTAAATTCATTCCTTGTTATGCTGCGCAAAACATTAATTAGAAAGTTGCTATACTTTTAAAAACAGTACGTTCCGCTGCTAATAAGTCTATTCCAGAGACCAAAGGTAAATTTGCCGAAGCATTTCTCATCTGGTGGACGAGAAATATTCATTGTCTACGCGAGCAGAAAATTAAATTTTGAAAGCATACAAAACTTTTATATCCAACATTAACCTTTCAAACTACAAAAAGTCGAACGGTATTTTCAAAAAAGTTTTAAAGGAAAAATGTTATAAACATCTCCCCTCTTTCTACCCCAAAAAACTTTGGTCAGATATCAAATTGTTAAGTGGTATGACATGCATTCCTAGAAAATTTATTTTAATAAATGACAATTTACATGCCGAATCGACAGACATTGCGGATGTTTTTGCGTAACTTGGCTCTGATTATTCTAAAGATATAAATTTGTTAATGAAAATAATATATGGCTTTCATGCAGCATCGAAATATGTCATGGGAAAACTCCGGACGCTCATAAGATTTTTTATCCCATGCTCAGTAATTTGCCTACAATGGTCGAACAAAGTTTTAGAGCTTTACATAAAAATATTAAATCTATAAATTTACCCACATACTTGTCAAAGGGTCGTTGTAGTTTCTATCTCTAAACTAAAGAAATCCTCGTATATGAATTCTCCTTATAGGATATCTCCGATATCCTGCTTAACTAAAATTCTAGAACATTATTGCTACACGGCTAGTGTGGCTTATAACCAAAAGTAATTGCTAAGCCATAATCAAGCAGCTTTCAAAAAAAAAAAAGGAAGTGGAATGGACTCTTTATTTCATCTTCAGCATTACGTATCGGATTCCCTTAGTACCAAAAACCATGTCTACATTTTGCTCACGGATTTTGAGAGAGCTTTTGATCGTGTAGGTGCTCACACGGCTTTCAGCTAACTCGCTGATTGGAATGGTCAAAAAGCTTTTAATTTTGTAAGAGGCTTTTTGATTAATCGATTATTTATAGTTAGGATTATGGAATACCTCAATGTTCTCCTCTTTCTTTTGTTTTATTTTTAGTAGTTGATAAATTGAATAAAACTTGTGCGAACAAAAAAAATGTTATGATAACTGTTTATACAGATGATACAATTATATATATTAATATTAAAAATCTGGAATTGATTTTTTAATTTCAATTTAATTTTTAATAAACTTGAAAAATGGGGCTTACAATCTGGACCTTCGGTATCAATTGGAAAGTGTAAAAAACTTCACAGTTTTAATAAAACTATTTATATTTTACCTGATATTTCTTTCGATAATAACATTATTGAGCATGTACACAATTTTTATTTTGATAGTTTATTTTGATAGTAAATTCAGTTTTCGTTGCCAGTTCTATTTTATCGTTCAATGAAAGACTTAATATATTCAAGTATTTTTCTAGAAAATATTCTTCTGTACATACTAATACCTTAATAATCTTACCTAAAATTGATTATGGTTTATCCATATTTATTGTGCGTACGCCCACATCAAGCAACGGGAAGCTTCATAAGGAGCAGCTGTCAGGAGAAGTCTAAGTGCATTTCAAGCGAAAATGAAAGAAAGTATGTATAAAAGAACAATTCTGCTTATCACTAAATCATTCAACTCGCCAAACAGGCGTCTGCAGAAACTTTTACCATTATCTTATCAACACAAGCATAAGTACAGGTTTCAATCGACTCAGCGAAAAACAGCTTCACCTTGAATTACCTAAGCAGTGGTCAAAAATAAATAATCAACCAACATGGTTACTTACAACTGAATGTATTGACTTATTCCTTCACAATTGGAAGAAATCTAATACCAATAACGAAGAATTTCAGCAACATTTTGCAGCTTTACTAAACAAATACGTAACTGCTCGTTGTACGCCAATTTATACTGATTGCTCCAAATTTGCTTGCTTTTGCAGTGATTAACAAAGACAATATGATACGAAACTCTTCATCTTTTCAGAGCGCCGAAAAATTTGCATTATTTATAACATTTGCCAACGATGCGGATAAAATATAATTGAGTGTAATTATGCCAAAAATTGGAAAATACTGTCCATGCTCTTAATCAGTCATTGAGCATACTCTCAAAGTCCAATTTTAAGGAAGGAAGGAAAATTTGATTGGATTAGTTAATATCGAAATTAATAGAAATTTTTATTTATCATAATGTTACATACCTTCATTGAAATAAATAAGTAAAATACTATAAATTTTGCAAATATTGTTGATGTATTATATGATTAGCGTTTTGTGTATTGATAAATATTTTTCATAACTATTTACTACTATTTGTTTAATAAAATTGTCTCATACATTACGCACTGAATGTATAAAAATATTTTTTATATAATTTAAACAATATGCGCGCATTGGCTTCATGTTCTTTCGCTACCAAGGCTAGTTAAAAAAAAACTTTTGTTTCAACTATCATAGTAATAAATTCGAAAATACTCTGGTGTGGATTAAAAAGAATGAATCGCTTTTGAAATATTTTTTTGGCGGATTGTAATGGTCGCTCGCGCATTACAGTCATAGCTGATTGTTGGGCTTTGATCTTTTAGTTTGAGCTGGCAATAAAACACAATCTATGCCCAAAGATAACAGATAAATGAGTAAGTTTCATATCATATTATATTTGGTGGCTAATGCAGATGGCGACACCATTACTGGTGGCATTGCTCTTACATGCTCATCTCTTATTAGTTCTAAAGCTTATGGAATTGTTAAAGCTTTACAATATGCGACTCAGAATAAGGGAAAGTTTATTGTTTTCACGTACAGCTTTTCATGTTTGAGATCTGTTAAAAATATTTATAATTTTTCTGCAAAAATTTCCAAAACTCGGGATTTGTGATATTTAATATTATAACAAAGTTGGCTTCATCTGGATACCAGGACATGTTGGTATTGCAGGAAATATACGTCGACGCTGCTGCTCGTTATTTTGAATCTGCTCCTACGATTAAATTTGAATCATTTGATGAGCATGATCTGAGAAAACTCAGTAATTATGAAATATATGCATCTAAGGAAATAGATTCTTGTAAATTCATTTATCAATACACCAACATGAACCCTACATACACCAAAGTAATATACTCGAGTAACACCACAAGACATCAATCAACAATTCCTTCACGTTTAAGGATCGGACACACCAAAATTACTCACCGGCACTATTGAATTGTACAACTCCTACAACGTGCCCGTAATGTAATAACTCAATTTCATTGGATCATAGCTTAATCGACTATTCCGCTTTAGATAATATTAGACTAAAACATTTTAATTTAATTAATTCTCTTAACTTTTTAGAAATACCATCTTGATTATATTTAAAAAATTTCAAATTTTATTTTTGAATGTCAATTAGATAATAAGATTTAATTTCTATATATGTATATATGATGTCTTATGTTTACTATTTAACTAATATTAAGTCTATATATAATATCAGACTTACTTACTTGCTTCATAAATAAATAAATAAATAGTTCATATGAATATGGAGGACGTAATATGTTTTTGTAAGAGTGAAACGTGTTTTTTGCGCTTCCTAGTTTTTCCCTATATTTGGGTGTTTTTGTATTCAAAATTTCCACTGCCGTCATATATGCAGAGTCTTGACCATCAAATATGCAGTGTTTTAAATGATGATAACAAAATAAAAAATTGCACATCGCAAAGCGTCTTCATTACCGCCAAAACCGCCGAAAATCTCCATAGCTGATGCAATAAAACTCGATGAGAAGAGAATATCCATCATTGAATAGCTGATTAATATAATAAAGAGCACCGTGGTGAGAGTAGTGCGAAAATGGGTGATTTAGCTGCAGAGATTTCGAAAACTGAAATTTTCTATCACCGCTGTTGAGATAAGATTGGCTGTAATTGAGAACTCTTGTGACAAAGTCAAGATCGTGGACGGGGATCTTGTTGCTGTACGCGTCCAGTTTACTGAACTGTAAAGCAGCGGATTCGCCACAGATATAATAATCAACGACAACCCGTAATCTTCTGATGAGAATTTGAAAGAAAAAAATTTAAAAACCTGTCCAGTGCAGTGAATCAAAAAACACTTCCACTGCATGAAGCGTTCAGACCGAAAAGTGCAAAACAGAAAACCTCCTTTCGTCGATCATTGCTAATCTATTCTCTTCGCATGACTGCGCACAGCTCTTAAAATCAATTGCTTCCGTATTCAAAGACGAATCGCAAATCTTTCACAAACACTGATGTCCATCAACCGGAATATGGGAATATTTACGTACATAAAGGTTTGACTAAAGCAAACGTCAGAACGCTGACCATCAGAGGCAAAATTTATGTCAGGCGAAAACCAAACGAAGAGCCTAACTTGTGTATTCTACCACTGAAGTAAACGCTTTAATAAGCACAACAAATAGTATTTAAATACGCTCAGCTCAGCTAAGAACCTAATGTAATGTTAATTTGAACTTTTTATGTGATGTTTAAATATTTCAGATTCTCTCCTATTCTTTCATTTCTAACTTATAATTTGTAAACTCGCTCTCTTATACTTTAATTTTTCATGTACTACTGCTTGGCAATTTTTTGTGGGTTTTTATGCAAACTACGGCGCAATGTTTTCGACATCGATGGAGCAACCGATAAATGTCATAATTGTTTGTTGTGGCTCTTAAAGGTTTTGTGCCGACAATGTCATTTACTTACCCATCCTTTTAGCTTCCTGCACAGTCATAGAGGCGGTTAAAGTTACCCCCGGCAGCATGTGGGTAGTGCGAGTGGGTTCATAATCAGCCTAGTTGGACCACACCTCGAGTGCAACTCAAAAACATATTTTGTTTATTTGCATTTGGTGGTATATTTGCACGGGTTGTTCCTCCTGAATTCTGGAAGCGAGGATCGTGTTAGAGGCCGATCTTTCTGGCGATCAATTATGAAAAGAAGAAACCACCTTCTCCCAAAATTTAAATAAAAGAACGTTATTAATTATACATATGCATTTATTCCAAGAGCAAAATGCATGTATGTATATACAAAGTATATATAATATATATATATATGTAACAATATGTAGAAAAAAATACACAAGAGCTAGAACTCACCTTCTTGATGTCGCTGCTGCTGGGATTGACGTTAGAAGAAGAGAGCTAAAATGGCAACAACGGCTTGGGTTAACATGACTCTTCTCTACAGGGATGAGTCGTGAATATTCACCAGCAGCAGGAACATTTGCAGGTGTATATAGAAGCTGCTGCGCAGGGTTGCACGCACAAACATGCCGCCCGCCTTGCAGCATCACTGCAATATATATAAATACATATATTAAATTAATTCCTATTCATACATCTGTTTTCATTTTATGTAGCAACTTCCAAATTCATGACATTTCATTCCTTAAGCTAAATTTAGTTTTTGTTTATTGTGGCTTAAAACTAAAATCCTCTCTTCTTAAAACGGTGTGCTGCCGGAGACCATCCAGCCAAAGATGGTGTTTTGAGCTGCTGGACGTGTGGGGGGTGGCGGCCATTAACCCAGGACGAAGAATCGCTGTATATACTTTAGCTCCGAGCACTAACGACACGTCACTGGAGCGATAAAAACTGGGGTCAGCTAACCGCATGATATCAAACTCGTCACGTATTCGAGAGTCCAGTGTACGTTCCGGAGTGAGCCTGTGTGGAGCCTTCCACCTACCATGACCTCAACATTGACGGTCGGAGTGAGGACAGATTGTTCAAGTGAGGTGCGATAAGAACCTGCGATCCGCTCCCGGGCGTCTCTCAAACCGCGACGATGTTGTTGTTGCTGTTGACGCCGTACGTCATGTTTGATGCGTCTATCACCTGAAGGTATGGTTTCCTTTTGCACTGCCGACCGTATCCTCGACAGAGGGGGTTTGAGGTTCGGTGGGGCTACACTGGCAGGGGCTACAGTCGTGGGTGGCTGGAGGTCATTTTCGTCGGCATCCAAAATAAGCACCTCGTCGTCCTCACTACTTTCATCCAACGCCCTGTCTAATATGTCTTCGTGAATTTTTACGCTTGTTGCATGTACCCTTGTTTTCTTTTGCACCAATTCCGTATTAAAGGCTAGATCCTTTTCGTGATGAGGCCATCTAGCTTGTTCCTTGGTTAACAGCATGGCCCATGCCACCAGAGAGAGCTTTTGGCTAATTATTGAGGTGATGCTCCGCGACTGCCTAGATCAGCGGGGTTGTCAGCTGAGTCTACGTGATACCATCCTGAGGTCCCCATTAAATCTTCAATCTTTGCCACTATGTTGGCCACGAAAGTTGTCCAGGAGCACGGTGGTTTCTTCAGTCAAGAAAGAACTAGGGTTTTTGTCTGTCCATTTATACACCACCGGTTGGTGGTGTAAAAGCAAAGTATTAATTAGTTCAGGTAAAAGTAACGCACCGCATAATTCTAATGGCGGGAGAGAAATAGTTTTTACCGGCGCTACCTTTGTTTTACCTACCAATAAATTAATATGCGGGACAGTATCGGAATTACACTCGCGGATTTTAACGTATAACGCTGCAGCGTATGCCTTTTCCGAGGCATCGCAGAATCCATGGAGTTCTATTTCATCCCAAGGAGTGTAATGAATCCACCTCGGGATTAGGATCTCACATATATAAATATAACTATTTAGAAACTGTTCCCAACGTAAGTAGAGATTTCTAGGTAGACTATCATCCCAGTCTAGTTTTGCTAGCCATATGTCCTGCATTAGTATTTTTGCCTCTATCACTATCAGGGCCCAGCCAGCCGGCCGGGTCGAATAGTTTAGCTATACATGAAAGCACCTTCGTCTTTGAGTAGCTATGTCTTACCTGAATGAGTTGAACATTGAATTAAAAAACGTCTTGAGTTGGGTTCCATGTGATACTCAACATCTTTGCTTCGCTCAAGTCATCGATGTCCAAAAATTCTTCCTTCAGCAAGTGTCCCTTAGGCAAACCCGATAGTATATTTTTGTTGTTGGATGTCCATTTCCTGAGAGGGAATCCAGCTCCTTTCAACGCCTCGATCAGCAGGTCTCGAGTTTTAATGGCTGTTTCACCATCATGAGCTCCTGCCAGTACATCATCCACATATGTATGCTGCTTCAATACTTTGGAAGCAAGTGGCCAACGGGAGCTGATATAATCTGCTGACTGAAGAAGCGTGCTTATTGCTAAGTACGGGGCGCAGCTTACACCAAATGTTGCGGTCAGGAGTTCATAGTCCTTCAACTCCTCTTTCTGTGATCCTCTGTAGAAAATCCTTTGATAACGAGTACTGTCTGGCTACAACCGTATCTGCCGATACATCTTTTCGATGTCTGCGTTAAATACGTATTTAAAGGACCGCTACTTCAGCAGCAGGCAAACGAGATCTGCTCGGAGTACTAGGCCGGGATGGAGTACATCATTTAGGCTATTGCCGTTGCATGAAGGAGATGATGCGTTGAAAACTACCCGAACCTTGGTAGTGGTGCTATCCGGTTTAATGACCGCATGGTGAGGGAGGTAATACGAATCCTCTGGTTTCCCTCGTATGTTTTCAATTCTTACCATGTGACCAAGCTTTATATATTCTTCCAACACTTTGTCATATTCTGCCTTCAAAATCGGCCTCCTTACGAGTGATGCTTCATTCCGTAATAACTGATTGGCTGCACTGTTACGCGAGAATACCAGTTTGATATCCGACTGAAATTCCCGTCGAAATGGTAACGACACCATGTATCGTCCTTCTCCATCTCGCACTGTTGTGTTTCGGAAATGCTCTTCACAGTATGATTCCTCTTGATTCATATGCCTTTTAAGATTTGGAATCTCCTCGAATTCCTAGAATCTTGTTAACTGTACTCCTGATACCTCCGTGACGTAGGATGTGCAGTGTTATTCTTGAGTAGACTGTTGGGGAAGTGGGCCAGAGAGAATCCATCCGAAAAACGTTTCCTGAGCTAAAAGTGAACCTAAAACATTTTTCCTTATGTTACCTAAAATCACCGTTGGATATAAATCTGCACCGAATATTACATCGACCTGTTGACTTTTAAAGAAGTTGGCATCGGCTAACTGAATTGGGGGCAGAGAATCAATCTGTGATTGAATCACTGTAGACTTGGGGAGGTCTCCTGTCAATTGGGGTAGAATCAGACCTCTTGCCTCGATTCTAAACAGGGGGCTTACAGGAGAACCTATAACGAATGTGCGACTTTACGCATCTTAGCCAATACTGACGAACTTATTCCACTGACTTGTGTGTCAACGGATCGAGTGCGAATACCGATGCATTTCTGCAGTCGTTCGGTGATGAAGGTCGCCTCTGATCCCGAATCCAGTAGGGCTCTCGCTTGATAGTCCACTCCTTCATGGCAAACGTTGATTATTGCTGTTCCTAGAATAACGTTTTTTGTACTTGTTGCAAATAATGCTTGAACATTCGCGCTACCAGTTGGAAGTTGAGATCCATTTTCTCGATTTCCTGGAGAAGGGCGCGAAGGATGTGAAGCGTTCTGCCTTTGGTGGCAATTCAGACAATTAAATGGGCTCTTTCAGTCCCTTGCTATTTGGGAGTGTGCCAGAAAATTCATGCATAAATTGTACCTTTTTACAACCTTCACTCTATCTTCCACCTTCATTGTCAAAAATTTCGGACAACCTTTCAGAACGTGTGCTTGATCAGAACACAGCCTGCAGGCGGTCTGTGAGAATTGACCTACATGAGCAGCAACTCTTTTGCTGAACTGTGGCGGAATTATTTTGTTAGGCAGTGGCCTAGAAGATCGGGTGTTTTGTATGTCAGACACTGTTTCCAGTTTTTAACGATATCTTTCGGTTCGCCACGCGTTTTTTGATTCAGATAATACAATTTTTCCGCGGTACATAAATCGCGAAAAGATGGCCATGCCATATAATCGCCATAGAAAATTTCCGTATCGCATGGAACTACTTGTAGATTAATATTCGATCGCGGAATAGGTTCAACTTCCCTAGGTATGGGGTTTACCGTAGACGAGGTTTGTTGTACGAAAGTTAAATTGTGAATGGTTTCTCCCATTAGGGCGGTACATGTCAGGTATGCTGCATACCAGTCTTGATACCTGCATTTTGCCGTACGCATGGCCCCGGCTCCAGACTCATCTTCAGATAAACTCGGAGAATAAACACCGAATGAGTCTTTTACCTTCAGCCATAATGCTTTGAGTTCTTCTTTTTGAATCTCAAGTGTGTAGACCGAGTGATTTGCATTGGGAGTATTGTTGTATAGGGTGTTTTTTATAGAGGTATAGAACTTTAAGTTGGCATTACTTTTCAAGATGGCGACCGATTTAACAGCTGTCAAGTGATTTATTCTCAGTTTGGTTTGGCAATTCATCATGAATAGACTCACGTCTGAACAACAATGATACGGACCAATGATTCCACCAGCCAATAAAGCGCACAAAACAATCAGTTTTTCTGGATGTAACGGTGTTTCAACATACACTTGAGGATTACCTTCACTCCAAATGCGGCAGTTTTATTTGTTCATGTAGCCATTCAACCAGAAGTGCGCTTCATCGATAAGACGATAAAATGGACGTAGTGCGCGATACGTTTTCCGCACAGAACCATTATTTTCGAAATAAAATTGCACTATTTGCAAGCGTTGTTCAGGCGTGAGTCTATTCATGATGAATTGTCAAACCAAACTGAGAATAAATCACTTGACAGCTGTTAAATCGGTCGCCATCTTGAAAAGTAATGCCAACTTAAAGCTCTATACCTCTATAAAAAACACCCTATATAATTCCTCAAACTCCAGCAATGCATCACAAGCGCAAGAAAAATCATGTAAAGTAGTAATTTTTTTTTTAATATTCTTTAAAGGTTTTAATTTATACAGAAGTTTGAGTTTATAAGCTCACTTTAATTTCTAACCGTATGTTATATCGGGGTGGCTTGGCGCTTTTCGAAGCATCCAGTCAAAAATATTAACAAAAAAAATATTTTGAAAACATTTAAAACAATTTTAGTATTTTTTTTTATATCGGGGTCACTTGGTGCTTTTCGAAGCCTCCAGTCAAAATCTATTTACAAAAAAAATTTTGAAAATATTTAAAAACTTTTAATTTTTTTATATCGGGGTGACTTGGGGATATTCGGTGCGCCAAGTATAAGCCTTAAGTCAAGAAAATGTTCTTGTTAAACTTGAAATGATCGAAATTCTTCGCGGGGTATCAATTTCGATTATTTGTGCATACGATAAAAAATACTAAAGGATACAAATTAGAAAATGGTGTACTCACCGTTACTTTTGATTAGACTTTTTCCTTTCTGTGGGCCTTGTTGAACGTTGGGCCGTTGGTGTGGGCCTTGTTGCTTACACGGTGGACTTTGGTAGAGCCTTGTTGCTTACACGGGGAGCTTTGGAAGAGTAGCAATGGTCGTTGCAGTTGTACTCTCGTAGTACAGGCCGCACCATAAATTTCAGCAACAAAAAATGTTATGTAAAAAATCCCGAAAAATTTTACACGATAAAATTTACTCAAAAGAATATTTCGAAAATTTTATTTTATTTTTTGATAATACGAGGGTTGGGTTTGCGAAATAGTAATGGTCGTTGCAGCTGTACTCCCGTAGTACAGGCCGCACCATATAAATTTGACCAAATTTCAACAACAAAAATTTTTCATATACAAAATCCCGAAAGGTTTTAATCGTTAACTTTTCTCAAAAGATTATTTCGAAATTTTTTTTGGTTACACGGGGTTGGGTTTCACCATATAAAAGCGAAAAATTTCCAATAAAAAATTTTTACATCAAAAATCGCCAATTTTCCCTTATATGTTTCTTTTCTTTTTTTACTTTTTGGTACAGCTGGGCACCTGTTTTCACGGCACTCTGATGTATTGTTTTTTTTTCTTTTTAGTTTTTTTTTTTAGTTTTCCTTTTTTTTGCTTCTATATTCTTTTTCTTTTTCTTTGCACACTTATTGCACAAATAACGAACACAAAAGGATATGAACAAGAGATATCGCAAGTGTTGGGTGATCTGGCACAGATAAGAGCCCTAACCCACGAGATATCAGTCCAGATTCGCGACTTAGACGAAATAACCACCAAGGAGGACATAGTCGAGGCAATTCGACGCAAATTAAGGAATTAAGCTCCCTCGGGGAAGGTGCGATCAATACAATCAGACAGGCTTTGATCAGCCTGCCGGCGGAAGATACAAAAAGACTGCTTGACGCTCACAAAATCAAAATTGGATGGGTGGTCTGCATAATAAGGGAAAAACCGAACCTTAGACAGTGCTTCAGGTACTTGGAATACGAAAATCTGGCGAGGGTGTGTACTAGCAAGGATGATAGAAGCCAATGTTGTGCCAAGTGCGGCGAAAGCAGACAATATACAAAGAGAAGGCAGATGTAGCTATAGTCTAGCAGTATAGGAACGTAAGCACCGGTACCTGGATTTCTGATAAAGAAAACAAAGCTGCCATATGGGCCTGTGGGAGCAAAGCTTTCCAATACAAGCCGCTCCTTGGAAAATCTTGCTATACGCGAGCAAAAATAAGTGGAATCTATTTCTACAGTTGCTATCTCCCCCCGAGTGTGCCCCAAGGCAACTACGAAAGGATCCTCGACGAACTAGTTCAGGACGCCCTTACTACCACGCCTAACGTGATTGCAGGCGATTTCAATGCTTGGGCATTGGAGTGGGGTAGTAGCCACACAAATAAGAGGGGTAATGCGCTGCTCAAAGCATTTTCTGTGTTAGACGCAGTGTTGCTCAATACCGGTGAAAGCAATACCTTCGAGAAGAATGGTCGTGGATCGATAATAGATATTATGTTCGCTAGCAGCACACTGTCTCGATCGGCAAGCTGGAAAGTGTGCAACTTCTATACACATAGCGATCACCACGCCATTATGTTAGAAGTCGTAAAGCAAACACAAACGCCATCCAACAAGAAAAAACCACAGAAAAAAGGATGGAAGGTGGAAACACTAGATGAGGAAATTTTCGAACTCATGTTGGACGGAAGCCCAGGTAGCTCGAATAACATAGACCAACAAGTTGACATGCTGGTGAAGCACATAAGCAAAGCCTGCGACGCTGCTATGTGTAGGAAAAGGCAAAACAAGTCCCAAAAGCCCGCATACTGGTGGAACGAATATATCAGCATACTAAGAAGCGAATGCCATAAAGCGAGACGGTTATCGCAAAGAAGCCAAGGTACACCAGATTATATAAGACCACCCGAATACTTCAAGAAAAAGCGTAAGGAGTTAAAGAAGGAGATCAAAAGAAGTAAGTCCTCATGTTTCAAAGAGTTATGTGAGAAGGTTGACAAGAATCCATGGGATGACGCGTATAAAATGGTCATAGCGAAGGTTAAGGGTGATAGAGGTCAAGCACCAACCTGTCCTAACCTACTAGAAAAGGTGGTGAAAACACTTTTCCCAACGCAAGAGCCACAATCTGCCAGAAGGATACCCGCAGGAGCGGACGTTTTGACTATCGATGGGAAAGAGATACTTGAAGTGGCTGAGAGATTCGGCAACGCAAAGGCACCTGGACTTGATGGCATCCCGAACAAAGCACCATCAAGCATAATAGCAGAGTTTTCGCCGAGCTATATACAAGATGCCTAAATGAAGGAGTTTTCCCGAAGGTATGGAAGAGGCAGCGACTGGTCCTTCTTCACAAGCCTAACAAACCGGCAGGAGAGCCGAGTGCGTACCGGCCACTTTGCATGATTGACACAATGGCCAAAATACTAGAGAGACTGATCTGTAGACGCCTGGAACGTCACCTTGAAAATGAGTCGCCTGGAGACATCGGTCTATCTTAGACGCAGTAGGAAAATTAACGGGCATTGCGGCGAAGGCCATAGAGGGCACCAGATGGATTTATGGCGAGAAAAAATATTGCGTAGTTGTCAATTCGGCATACTGGCCGCATATCATCAGTGCTCTGGAGGCCAAGAATACACCCGGGTATCTCTTAAGGATAATCAGTAGTTATCTGTCTGACAGACTGCTATTGTACGATATCGATACAGGTCCAAAAAGCTACGTGGTAACAGGTGGAGTACCACAGGGCTCCGTACTCGGCCCGCTACTACGGAATGTGTTGTACGTTGGGGTGTATCTCCTACCGCTGCCCAGAGAGGTCCAGATAATTGGCTATGCGGACGACATAGCTGTGACGATCGTCGCGAAGGAACTTTCACAAATTCAGTGTATCTGTAAAGAAACCGTATTGAAGATTAAGGATTGGCTCACTTCAAATAAGCTGCAGCTTGCCGGAGAAAAAACAGAAGCGGTGCTCATCACCAGTAGAAAAAAACTAGAAGAGGTCACCCTGAATATTGAGGGTTACGACGTCAAGAAGCAAAATTCGCTGAGGTACCTTCGAGTTATGATCGATGCTAGGCTCAATTTCAAGGCGCATATTGAAAAAGCCTGTGGAAAGGCAGCCAAAGTGACAGCGGCTCTAGCTAGAATTATGCCAAACACTGGTGGTCCTAGCTACAGTCGAAGAATGCTGTTAGCTAAAGTTAGCCAGTCAGTACTGATGTATGCGGCTCCGATATGGGGGGCAGCCTTGGAACAAAAAACATGTGCCAATTAGGCAAAGGCAGTCTTCAGGCTAAGCGCCATTAGAGTAGCCTGCGCATTTAGAACGGTGTCTTATGAAGCAGCCGGTATCATATCTGGCCTAATGCCACCAGTTATATTGGCTTCGGAGTTTGCCAGGCTCTATAAAAAATCAAAAGCTTTGAATAGGCATCTGACTGCCGATGAGCGCAGGAAGGAGAGATAAGCGAGCCTCTACGAGCGGTAATCGCAGTGGGATGCGACAGGAAAAGGAAGATGGACACATAGACTAATTAAGAGAGTACCAGCCTAGATTGAGAAGCAGCATGGAGATATAGACTTTTATCTCACACAATTTTTGTCAGGTCATGGCTGTTTCAGGGAGTACCTCCACAGATTCGGCCATGATGACGAGACGGAATGTTATCTCTGTGGTAGGTCCGAAGAAAATGTAGAGCATATATTCTTCTCTTGCTCGAGGTATACAACGGCGAGAGCCGGGGATTTGGGGGCCAGAAGTCCTCCTGAATTCTGGAAACGGGAATTGTGTTAGGGGCCAATCTTTCTGGTGATCAATTATGAAAAGAAGAAACTACCTTCTCCAAAAATTTAAATAAAAGAACATGCATGTATGTATATACAAAGTATATATAATATATATATATATATGTAACAACATGTAGAAAAAAATACACAAAAGTTAGAACTCACCTTCTTGATGTTGCTGCTGCTGGGATTGACGGCAACATCGGACTTTTATGCCTTCCATAAGGGATGGAAGGCACAACGGGGCTTGGGTTAACAGGACCCTTCCCTACAGGGATGAGTCGTGAATATTCACCAGCAGCAGTGACATCTGCAGGTTTATATAGAAGCTGCTGCGCAGGGTTGCATGCACAAACATACTGTGTATTGTTGCTGTGCGATATTCTTGTTTAAATCAACTTTGGTCAATTCACTTGGTTTTGTTATCGTTTACTTATAGTTATTGTTCTTGTGTTTAGCTGGCGCCCAGCACCATCTCCACTAAGCTGTCCGGTCGCTCTTATTGGATTTTGTCGCTTTTCACTTTGTGCGGTTATTCGTTTAGTCAGCATTTAATCAATATATACTGTAGGCAGTCTGCTTACCATTACCAAATGTAAATAAATACGTCGTAGTATATATATACATATAAGCAAACAAAAAGGTAAAAAATAAAATGTGTATAATAAACTAAATTAATTGCAACCAAATTAAAGAATATAGTTAAATACAATAAAAAAGAAATTAAAATAAAGTAAATAATTTAAAATAAAGAAATTAAAGCAAATAAAATAGACAAACAATATTAAACAAAATTAAAATAATATGAAATGTCATTAAGTGCAATTAAGTGAAATTAAAGGAATTAAAATGAATATAAAAAAATAAATTAAATTAAATTAAATTAAATTAAACTAAAGTAAATAAAACTAAAATGAATTAAATTAAATTAAACTGAAGTAAATATTAAAAATATTAAAAAGTTAAAAAAGAAACAAAAATGTTTAACAATATTAAAATAAAATAAATATAAATAAATTTTTTATTTAAAAAATAAATTTATGGCAAGCAAATTTCAAATGACTTACAAAATCTGTAAAAACTGTTTCGATTTTGCTAAGTTAATCTCCACGATTTGCCAATTGATTTGCTCTGCAGTGGTGTTTCGCCCTTACATACTAAATCCATTGTTCGAAACTTCCGCCTGGAATAATCGAATGGTTCTCGATAACAAATGTTTTTGATTCATGCTCTAAAACATACAAGTTGTCGGCTTAACTCTTTCATCTGACATTCGCTTGGTATTTTCGCCACAATACTTTCGCCATTCATAAATACATAAACTTTTGTGTAATAGATTGATTAATTTATTTTTATTAAATACTGTATAGACCATAAGCCTAAATTCACATAATTTGGTACTGCTCTAATATTTCCAATAGCTACAAGTTTTCGTTAAAATTTTATTAACACGAAATACGGATCCCTGTTTGAATATAGATTTTATTGCCAATTGGATTTTAGCATTGACCAAAACGACCGAAAGAGACCAGAGCGAAGATCAACAGCCATCGCCCTCATCAATCACCACACAAATTGTTACTAAGGTAAAAGTTTATCTAATTTAATAAAGTTTCACTACTGTTGAATTTAAAACTGATATCACTTTGTATTTTTACTTTCCTTACACGTCGTTGTATTTATTGGTCCTTCGAGCCGGATTTGGCTTATTATAATATTTGTAAACAGCGCCAATTCCTCTATTCACTGGTATCATCGCTTCCAAGTACAAGTTTCCACACAAAAAAATATATCGCATGGGCTGATAACACTGTGACACAAAATGAGGGTTCATCTCTCGGTAATTGATGAAACCAAATGGAGATGAAACTTTATCCCTCCCATATCAAAACCTCATACTGGGTTTTTGGCCTATAGGTTTGGTTGGTTTCATTTTTATTTTTATTTAAAGTTGGCAACCCTGTATGTGAGAAAAGTTTATTAAAACTTGATCAAATGAAGCAATTTTAGATGGGTTTTTTGTATATCGCTTTTTTTTTGGATCGAGGAACTAATTTTTGACATTAACTTTTACCTAAATCTTACGATAGGTGGCGCTGTCATACAATTTGTCTTATTTTTGATAGTTTTTCATGCAAAAATAGTATTAATATATGTAGTTTTTTTTTACCAATCACAATTTCTGTGAGTTTCGTGTCAGCTCTCTTGCAATACCACAGCAAAATAAATTCTGAAGATTTTGGTGGCGTAAAGCGTCTTATAAAATAAATTTAAAATTAATAAATGTTTGCGAAAGTTAGCGCGTTATTGCTATGTTTGCGGTAAATTCAACATAGCAACCAATCTGATTGGTATAAGTGTTAGTGCGAAAGAGTGGTATGAACATTATTTTGGGATGCCGGTTGTTCAAGACGTAAATTGGGTTCCGAAAGATATATGTAGAACCTGCTACGACGACTTACGTCTCTGGGTTAAAGGAATAAAAAAATCGTTGAAGTTTGGTGTTCCGATGATTTGGACTGATCCAGGTAAGTTTATTTTATTTAATGTGTTGAATCTATGTACTCATTCAGAATGGTTGTGGATTCAGGTGACCATAGTGAAGCGAGTTGTTATGTGTGTTTGAATGATGTAAATGGAAAAACTAAAAGATCGCGAAGGTGAAATATATTGGAACAGATTATGTAAGCCTGCCATTATCGCATTCAGATGCTATTCCTGTACCACGGCCACCATTTCTATATGGACTGCGAACTTGCAAAACCAGTTGCAGGATCCTGATTATGAAATATCTTAAGCTTCCAAAAATATGATAACAATATCTCAAAATTGGATGGATGACGTGGTAAAACATGTCAATTTATCAAAACGTGATGCAGAGTATATAGCACATAAGTTGAAACAAAATAATTTACTGACACCTGATGTTAAAGTTACTGGTTACCGTCATCGCCAAGCAAAATTTCAGCCATTTTTCTCTGCCAATGAAGAAAACACCTTCGTTTACTGTAACGATATTGAAAAACTTGTTGCAGAAATGGGTATGACTTATATTCCCCACGAATCGAGGTTATTTATTGATTCATCCAAAACTAGTATGAAGGCAGTTTTGCTGTACTACAACAACAAGAAACCTAGCGTTCCGATAGCATACAATTTGAACACTAAAGAAACGTACGAATCTGTGAGGCATCTACTAGAAGCAATAAACTATGAAAGCCATAAATGGCGTATATATTGCGATTTGAAAATGGTAGCTCTGCTGCACTACATATCAAATTGGGTATTTTTTTAAATTTTGTAAAAGCACTTCCTGCAGATGGACCAGCTTTTATTACACTAAGGTCAATATTTCCACGACTTAGTGCAAGCAAAGTAAAAGAAGGTATTTTATATTTACATATAAAATAAGATTTTTTAAGATTTATGTAATTGCCATATCGTTTTACAGGTATGTTTAATGGTCCAGACATAAGAAAATTGATAAAAAATAGTAAGTTCGATAACTCTTTAAAAGAAAATGAGCTAAATGCCTGGAATGCCATAAAAGACGTAATAGCTAATGTTCTCGGTAAACATCGTGCCACGAACATCAAAGAAAAAGTAGATCATCTCATGAATATGTTTGAGAAGCTCGGTGTACATATGAGTTTGAAGGTACATTTTCTCCATCACCATATAGATTGGTTTGAACACCAAATCGCAACGGAATCGGATGAACAAGGCGAACGTTTTCACCAGGTCGCTTTAACAATGGTGACACGGTATAGGGGGAAAAAACTACTACCAATGTTAGCAGATCTATGCTGGTGGCTAACGAGAAATGAAGAAGACAATACCGACGAGGAAGAGGAGGAAGTAAACTTATCGCCTTCAAAAAGATTCAAGTTTTAGTTTTTAAGCACCGTCATTTTTGGAAGCTTTTTATGGCATATTTTTTCAAAATGTCAGAAAATAATTTAATTCTTAACAGAAATATTACTTTGTACGTAACTTAATTTTTTATTTCAAACTTTTCACGCCTACAATAAAACTAAAAATATTATTTTCCATGAGAAATAAGACAAATTTTATGACAGCGACACCTATCGTAAGATTTAGGTAAAAGTTAATGTCAAAAATGAGTTCCTCGATCCAAAAAAAGCGATATACAAAAAAACCCATCATAAATTACTTCCTTTGATCAAGTTTTAATCAACTTTTCTCATACACAGGGTTGCCAACTTTAAATAAAAATAAAAATGAAACCAGACCTAAAGGCCAAAAACCCATTATGAGGTTTTGATATGGGAGGGATAAAGTTTCATCTCCAATTGGTTTCATCAATTACGTAGAATCTTGTTGCACAGTGTAGCAACAGCAGTGGAATCCGAACTGTTCACACATCTACTTCGACGAATATATTTAAAGAGAAACCAAAGGTGGTGAAATTTCAAGTGCTTTTTAAACAAAATTAAATTAAAGTTTCAAAAAAGAAAAATACTAATAATAATAATATAGAGTTTGTGAGAAGCGTTAAAAGTCCGTCTGTTCGAATACACCAAAGTGCACTTAAACTAAATGTTAAGTGTAATTTAAAGCAGCATAACAATCAATTTTGATAAGTTTCGGGAATTTTCTTTAACACTTGTGTTATTTTGCTGTTTACTCGTCTTTGAACTAAATTCTGACATTTATTCGAAGTTTTTACAATCATTTGGTTGCATTAAAGTTGAATCTACAGAAGAACTAATCGATCGCATCTTTCCAAATATTATTCAAAATTATATGAATCACGATTGGTTACATGTCAATGCTATCAACTTCCAAATTCAAGAAAAATTACCAGGTGCCGTAACATCATATAAATCAGTCGATAGTGCAATGAACGAAGACGATGTCGGCTCATCAACCATTTTACTACGCAAATCAAATGCACCAAAACTTTGCAAGGGTACACGTCTTGCAGTAAAAAATGTATGCCGAAATTGATTGAAGCCACAATATTGAATTAAATTGCGCTCATACCTTGGATTTTAATGATACCAACAAACATGGCGTTTGAATTCAAGCGTTTGCAATTCCCAAAAAGACTATCATTTGCTATGTCGATCAAAAAAGTACAAGGGCAAACGCTTCAAGTGTACGGTTTGAATTTGGAAGAGCCGTGCTTTACACATGGCTGGTTATACGTAGCCTGCTCAAGAGTGGGAATGCCATATAAAACAAATATTCTGACATTTTTTCATACAAAGCTAGCAGATTGCATTAGATTTTCTTAATTTTTTTTAATAGGTGTAGCAAAGCACGCCGAGGTCCGCTAGTTTGTAATTTTTAATAATGTTTACTTATATAAACCCATTTGGGGGTTTTACCAACTGACAATTGCTATATTGTTTTTCTCTGGTAAAATAAGTAAAATAAAAATCTTTTTCTGTGATTCCACCATTGAAGGCATGACTTTTATCGTCATCAATATTTATTTCGAGTTTAAAATTTTTTTGAATAGGGGAAAGGTGGGTCTTGGCAAGCCTTGAAAAGTTTGCCAAGAAGTATCTTCAACCAAAACGTCGTTATAGGCGAGGGAGCTAGTAGAAGAAGACTCCCACTGGTCTTCTAGCAAGAGTTCGCAATTTCGCTTATTTACACATCGATCCTATGCCACAGGCTTGTCTGAAAAGATAAGAGAAACGCTGCGGAGTTATTCTCACATCAAATCCCCTCCCCTACTAATACGTCCCAAACAATTTTCTAATTCCTGTCCTGTGTCAGTTTTCTTGTTATCACATCATTAAAACCCAGCAGCGACCAGAAACGCCGCAAATGTCTTAAATTGCCTATATTGCGGAGCCAACCTTTTAAAAAACTAAAAGTATTCGTGAGACCAAGACCAAAACTATCATGAATCCGGATAGAATTCAGGAAAATTTCGGCTGAAAATGGTTCCTCAAAGTTCCCTATTGCTCCAAAAACATTACTATTAAAAATATTAAATAGCTTATCAAAAAAAAGGACAAACTCGGCTGTATTAACAAAAGATGGAGACTTAGAATTATGAAGACTCCCGGAGCTATAGATGGCGAACTTTACACTTGCTGCAGAATGACTAAAAACTTGAGAAGCTAACTGGACACTCATTTTTTGAAATGATTTAGGGGCGATATGAGCCGAAGTTAGCTTATGGGTACAACTAATATTGCTAGTAATGCCATTTTAGTAAACATGCACTATATCCCACCATTAAACCGGTCAGCCGAGAAAAATAACCCTATTTTTCTTAGAATATTTTATGCTCACTCACACTGAAAAAGGGAGAACGATCATCGACACTGAAGATGGCAAAACGCCAAAACCGGTTTGTCTCAAAACCAAATTTGACAAGGGATGACGGGAACTCGTTCCGATATTCATCAACTTTTCACCCTGTCGGAGAATCAACTGAACAAAGCCTATCTATTGTTACTCCTACTATTCTTGAAAAATTAACAAAATTTGATCCTTGGCCAATGACCATGTGGCAGGGACGCATACCAATGCTCTGTAGCTGACCAATGGCTTCGACTATATATTTTTTCATCACGTCTCCTTTGCATACTTTGCTAAAACACTAGTAGCCACCCTTGAGGTACAATTTTCATCTGCATCATTTTCTACACCTACTATCCAATACCTTTTCCTTTCATACTGCAAATGAATTTTGAGAGACATTTCGTCACAACATATCGAAACATTTCTCTGTGCGTCTGTGAAGCCACTGCTTCTCAGTTCCAGTCAGTTTCATGCTGCTATAATTGCAGCCAGGGTTTCGTGACCAACCTTCAACGAATTTTTCTAGAGTAACTTGTGATGGTCAATTGAAAATGGGCTTTAAATATCTATAAGCAAGAGGTGATAAGAATTTTACGGCCATAGCAAGTGTTTTCAATTCCCTATCAAATCTATAACCCTTTGGAGATTGGGTTGAATTTTTTAAACAATTCCCCACACATATAGCAACATGTGGAGCTAATTTGCAACACAGCTCTACAATATGTCTTTTTTCGTCTCGTTTCTCCCTTCCGAATATTTCACCTTATTGCGTAAATGTTCAATTTCTAGGCGTCTGCCCACTATGTGCCCTCGTCCCAAATACATTGGGAATCTCAAAAGTTGAGTAGTATGGATGCTCTATATGGACTACGGGGCGAGGGGACTCTTACAAAGTCGTTTTAACTTCAAAAGAAGGGTCAATTGAAGTTAAGTCGCTTTGTACTCTAATTGAAGAAATAAGTATCGGGCTTATATTTTCGTTCCCTACCCTACAATATTGTCTTGTCCGTCTTCATTATTTAAACTACCTACATGAATTGAAATACTACAGTAATTTTCCCTACAAACATTCACTGTGAGCGCCAATATTCTTAAATTTAAATCCGGAATGGCGGTGGAGTTAAGTAGCCGTTCCCTTCTAAGTTGGCTAGAGAAATGCCTTTGCCAAGCAAATAAATGTTTGGTTGTTGGTTCGGTTAAACATAACAACTTAATCCATTCCTGCGGCCTAATTAAAAAAAGAAAAAATCGTTAACAATACCAAAAATATTAATTTATTTCAGATATTATTTCCTCTTTCTCAAGAAAATATAATACTTCAGCAAATAAATTAAGTAAACTTAAACAAAAATTGCTCAAACATCTTTGAACATATTTTTTGAGCTAATAAATGAAATGTTTGTGTTTGAAAGCGTGTAACTTAAACTAACATAAAAATTTTGCCATTATTCCCGAGCTTTCTTATCGTATTTTCTTTTCGGCCCAGATTTCTATAGCCTATCGATCTCTTAGCGGCAGCCGTTCAAGCCTACGATAGTATAATCTAAAACCTACAGCCCTCACGCGAGAAAATTTATTTAACATTAATTTTGTGAAATCATTATAACAAAAGCGAAGTTTTTTATTTTATTTTAAAATTCGTACCTGCTCGATAGCCGGAAGCCCCTTACTTCCCAAAATCGGTAGATTTTTTATAAAGAAACTCGAAATCCGAAAATGTAAAAGCATAAAAATGCATTCAACTGCATATCTACATACATACATACACAAATAGAATTGAAAACAAATCGTTAATTCAAACTATAATCAATATAATATATACTACATACATACATATATACACATAGGCATGTACAATTGTTTTAGTTAGTTAAGTTAGATTTAAAAATTGTATATAAGCTATAGAAAAAATTGCATAAAATATGAATGATTTAGTTCCAGACTGAATCATATCTCACTATATACATATGTACAATGAAAGTTTACAGTAGTAAATTTTTTTTGAATTTATCCGATCGCTCACACTAGCAATCTGCTAAATAAAACTCTCAAGATTTGTTCGCTTGGCCTCTTAATCGCAAGGAATTTATTCAACAGTAATTACAATTTTCTTCTCTATCTTTCGTTTAGTTTACGAATCTTTATAATCTTTTCGCTTAGTTTACCCAGTACTGAGTCTTCGACTTCATTGTCCGCAAATAGCTGCAGCCGCTCATTTTATACCCAGCGATGGTCCAACATTCCGTTCACGCGATCAAGAAAAGGCTGATTGTTCGTTTGCCTGCGGTAGCTGCAGCTGCTCCGTTTATCCTTAACGACGTGGAATTTCCTTTACACTGTCTACCCTTTTATTTGTCCTTGGTCCGGGTAATGTGCATCATACGGCCGCTTCTTTATTTTCTGTCCTTTTCGTAGAATTGCCTTTACATTGTCAACCCTTTTGTTTGTCCTTGGTACGGGTAATTTGCATAATACGGCTACTCATTTCAATCTGTTCTTCGTATTTCGGATTCCTTTGTCTAGCAAGAAGTCTACAACTATGATGACTTCATCAACAATCTCCGCGACTATGAACTTGTGTAATACCGCAACATTTCCTATCGCGACTTCGCATGTTATCTCTCCTACAACTTGGGTGTCCTCGCCAGTTGCCGTCCTCAATCTTGCTCCAGGCAATGGCCTTACTTCTTCGGTGATTAGGTCGTATCTAAGGATGGAGTGCGATGCGCCCGTATCAATAGTAAGTATTCACTCATGTCCATCCACATATCCATCAATTGTCACGATGCTCGCCTTCCTACCAATTTGAGAGACGGAAATTATTGGGCATTCAATTGCAGGAGCCAGCATACGCCCCTTTCGGCTGGCTCGTTTTAGTTTAACGACTGGTTAGAGTCGGATTCGTTATCTTCAGCCCTTCGTTTTCGTTCTGCTGAATTGTTGTTTCTGCTCGAGCCCGTCTTGCATTCCCTCGCGAAGTGGCATGGCTTCCCACAAATGAAACATTTGCCAGCTTGATTCTTCTTTCCATCGATTGATTTTAGGGTTTTCAGAATCTCGTTCATCACATCTGGTGTTTCTACTTCCACACGACTGAATTTGTAGGCTGGCCTGCTTATAAGTGAAGCCGTTTCACGGGTTTGGGCATAGGCGACAGTCTCGGAGAATGTTGATTTTGGATTTGCGTATGTCTCTCGTTTGGTGTAGATATCCTTTATTCCACTGATAAACCTCTGTATTTTCACCCTTTCGAGGTGTTCACCAGATGCGTCTCCAATAGCTAGATGAGCCAATCTCTCAATTTCGGATACGTATTCTGGCAGAGATTCGTTGGGTCTTTGATCGCGCTTCTCCAACTCCATGTGTTAAATTTGCCTCCTGTGTTCGTTTCCATGTCGTCTTTCCAAGGCACGCATTAATGCGTCGTAATCATATCTCTCATATTCCGGGATTGTCTGTAAAATTTCCGCAGCAGGTCCTTCCAACGCAACGAATAATGCAGCGGGTTTTTACTCAATTCTCCAATTATTTGCTTTGGACGTCTTTTCGAATTGAAGCTTAAAGACCTGGAAAGGAATTGTGCCGTCAAAGGAGGGTGGTTTTATCCTGGGAGCGTTCATCGAAGTGGTTGTACGTTCGTTGACTTTGGTCTCAATTAGCTCCTATATTCTGTCTTGACTCTCCTCGATTTTGTCCTGTCTCTCTTTGAGTTCTGAACATTCTTTAACAACACTCTCCTGAAGCTGTATGAGCCGGGATGAAATGTGCGCTTCTTGGTCTTGCATTTGCGATTAAATGTGGGCATTCAGTTGTGACATGTTGGTATCCTGTTCATCCAACTTCTGTAGCAACTTTTCATCCTGTTCATCCAACTTTTGCGACATCTTGGCATCCTGTTCATCCATCTTTTGCGACATATTGGCTTCTTGTTCATTCAACTTCTGTAGCATCTTGGCATCCCGTGCATCCCACTTTTGCGAAATTGCGGCCAATAACATGTTCATGTCCATACTTGTAGAAGCCTTTTCTTCAACCTTGGTTGCTGACTGCTCTGACTCTTTTGCGGCGCCAACAGTTTCTTTCTTCTACATATCTTTCGTGGATGTCTTTTCGTCTTCACGACGGAATTCATATTGGCTCAAATCTATGCCTTCTGCTTCCATAGCTTCTCGCAGCCTTAATACCGGTTGAACACAGTCCTCGCTTCGCCAATTCCTTTTTGAGGGGCAGTATCGTCTAATCTTGAATCTAGACCATTTTCAAATTTTTTTTTGTTTTTGTTTTTCCGCAATTTATTTAGCAATCTCACTTCTGACATCAATTGTAATGTTTTTCGTTGCTACCTCGATGATTTCCCAAAACCTTCGAGTCCGATAACTAGATCTATCTTTCGTTTAGTTTACGAATCTTTATAATCTTCTGTTTATTCGCAGTACTGAGTCTTCGACTTAATTGTCCGCAAATAGCTGCTGCCGCTCCTTTTATATCTAGCGATGGTCCAACATTCTGTTCACGCGATCAAAAAAAAGGCTGATTGTTCGTTTTCCTGCGGTAGCTGCAGCTGCTCCGTTTATCCTTAACGACGTGGAATTTCCTTTACACTGTCTACCCTTTTGTTTGTCCTTGGTACGGGTAATGTGCATCATACGGCCGCTTCTTTATTTTCTGTCATTTTCGGGGAATTGCCATTACATTGTCAACCCTTTTTGTTTGTCTTTGGTACCGGTAATTTGCATCATACGGCCGCTTCTTTATTTTCTGTGCTTTTCGGGGAATTGCCTTTTACATTGTCAACCCTTTTGCTTGTCCTTGGTACGGGTAATTTGCATTATGCGGCTACTCATTTCAATCTGTTCTTCGTATTTGGGATTTCCGATCAGACATAGTATCTGTTCCAAACGCCGCGAGCCTTTCTAGGTGAACCACTTTCATTTTGGTCCTTGGTTTCCCAACGATACACTACGTCGTTCAACCGTTTTATTACTTTGTAGGGGCCTTCCAAATTGCATTGCAGCTTCGGGACAAGCCTTTCTTCCGTTGTGGGTTGTACAACAGCACTAGATCGCCATCTTGAAAACCCTCGAAGTTCGTCGCCTTATCATAACTTGGTCTTCGTATTTGGGATTTCCGTCACAATATAATACGAGGTGTGTTCAAAGGAAAAGGTTAATTTTAGATTTTTTTTGGAAAGTACTTATTCATCAATATCTATTTTGTCCCCTTCAAAATAATCCACCTCGAATATAATATACTTGTGCCAACCCTCGAAGCACTTCTGAAATGCGCTTTTCGTTTCGCTTTTCTGGTGAATACGGTGGCATGATTACGGTTTTGTTTTTGGCCAAAAAAATCACGAATATACATTGATGTGTAAACTGGTGCATTATATTGATGAAGAATCTATGATTTGTTTTTCCACAATTCGGATCGTTTGAGCCGTATTGCTTCACGCAAACGTTGCATAACTTCCTTGTAGTATTCCTTATTAAGTCTACGACTTTTTGGCAAGAACTCATGATGCACCACACCATTGTAATCAAAGAAAACAGTGAGCAAAACCTTCACCTTTTGCTTTGAACGTACCTCATATAAATTAAAAAATATGTTCCGAAAATATTCGTTTTATCACAAATCTATTGCAAAATACAGTTTTGTGTGGTAGTCTTGGTGTTTCACCGCAATACATTAACATAGTTTCTGGTGAACTCCTAACCATCCAGGAGACCGTTAGCATATGCACAAAAACTTTCCTTTCAATCGATAAAGCCATTTTTAATGACGTACACACACACACATTAAGCTTTGCAACTCTCATATTAAACATAGCAATTTTATACAAAAAATATTTAACTACACATCCCACACAATTCTATATTTTTACAAATATATTCTTAAGACTCCCCGGGCTGTTTCTCCCACCTGGGGAAAAGGGTATGGGGCACCCCTAGACTGCAACCTGCGGCACACCTCCTAAATGGCATCTTGTATTCTGGAAGCGAAGCATCAATTTTTAATCATTTTTCTTTTGGTTACATGGGCTTACCTACCAAATGAGGAAATTAATTGAACTATTCTGAAACTAAAAGAATATTAATAATAAAACACTATCACTATTTCACGAAATTTAAACTTTCCGTTTTCTTCGCTATAAAAAATTGAAGTAATGTATCGCAGGATTGTAGTCAATGTTAAAAATTTATTAAAATTTAGGTTTTAATAAAAGGCTTAAGTTTAACAAACAACAATACATTACCATCAACTAAGTTTGATCTTCACCTTTAGTTTTTTTGAAATCTTCTTAAGCTTAAAATGAACTCTGAAAACAAATTTAAAACTTTCGCCGCAGTTATATTTAGCACAACAACACTTTCTACTAAAACTAGCGGTTTTTACTCAAAATTCATGGAAACGTAGCTAAATAGTTGATAGGCAACCCGCGGTTCGTGCCTGCGGTTCGTGCCTATCCCCAAACTCACTTTTTCATTCCATTCAATTCTTATTGCAATTTCTGTCATTCACACAGCGTTCTGTTAAACATGTATGTGTAAAAAGTGAGATTGTGTGTGTGAAAATTATGAGTTTTGTTACTTGTACACCTGTACAATGATTTAGTGAGCTTGAGATGAATGCGATTGGGTGGTGATTTTGAGATAAAACTGCTCCAATGGCAAAATTGCTAGCAGCAGTTGTTAAGCTGAATGGTTTAGAGAAATTTGGTTGGAAAAGTTCAACTAGTTCTTGTAAAGCATTTTTGTTTTTTCCATGGCTTATACTGCTGCTGTGTCTAAGCATATTGAAACTTTGGCACTTTGATTTTTAGTTACCATTCCTAATTCTCCTTTCAAATGAATTGTTAAGGATTTTCTCCTTTCAAATGAATTGTTAAGGGTTTCGTGATTTTAACAAAATCTTTTATAAACTTTCTATAGTAACTAAGTCCTAAGAAAGACTTCAGTACTTTTAAATTTTTTGGTTGGAGGTAGTTCTTTAAGGTTTAAATTTTTTGGGTCTACGGTAATTCTATTGTGTTTATAATATGTCCTAGGTATTCCAGTGAATCCTGGAAAAAATGTACATTGTGAAGTGCATTAATTAATCTCATTCCTTCTTGCCGTAATGACGATTCTGGTGCCGGAGAAAGCCATATTGCGGCAATGCCACTATTCTCTTATAATCACATTCAAGTCTGTAATGAAGCTCTGCTGTTATTTGAGTCTCGAGTGTGTCTGCGGTTTTACAACTGTGCATGTTGGCTTGTAGTACTTTCATTTATTTAAAAAGTCATTGAATACTGTGCATTTGCTTGAGCCCAGTAAGATATCAGTTTAGCTGTGTTTAGCATCTATATATATATAAAACAGATTTGAGTCTTGGTGCACTCTTTAAGCCTGTGCCTCGGATGGCCGCATTCTATACAAATAACTTGCCCTATCCTATTTCGCCCTTTGCAATCCCAGGCTAAGTGTCCCGGTCCAAAGCATTTTTTGATTGTTTCCATTTGGGAATTGTGGTCTCTAATTTATACCGCGGTCTTTGGTGGTTTCCCTGAGCCGTCAGCTTTTGAAACCCTCTTCGGCGGCTTCTGTCCATCGTCGGGCTACCTTGGCTTTCTCATCATTACTATTTTCCTCTGTTCTGCTAGAACGTTCCGTTTCGGGGATGTGCAGCAGAGCTTGATTCTGCGGAGCTAGTGGCGCGTCGTTTGGATGTGGTGACCTGCGGCGTTGCAGCCGATTTGTTGTTTTTTTAAACTATGGCTGTGGTTTCTTTTCAGACATCATCCAGTTCCTTCGGTAGCTTTTGATAATATCGAAAAAATTATTCTAACTGCAGTGCACCGTTTATTAATTGGAACTGAAACTTTCTGTTTTGCCATAGCCTGCTTCATTTTTTGAACATTGGCTCTACACATTTCATGGAAATCTTCTTCTGCCAGTAGTATTTTGTCATAAACTCACTCAACTATAAAGTGGAAGTTATTTTTACCCATGTTGGAGTATTACGTTCTCGGCTGCTTCTGCGAAAAACATTGCTTCATTTCTCACTTCCGTTCTGTTCTTGCTGTGCTTTTTCTCCACAATTTGGGTTGTTTGATTGGGTCTCCGCTTCAAGCCGCTATCGCCACACATTGTACAGTCGCCCTGCCAAAGCGCCCGAGGAGTTTATGTTCAGAACCGGTTAGTCGCAAAATCAGGGGTTCATCTCAGCTGAACCAGTACGGCCAATTTAATGGCAACGTGTTTTCAACGTACTTGCTAGGGTTTTAACGAGACGGAGGCAATTGTGATATAAGCCTAAAAGCCATTTTATCAAGGTGCCACACTTGCTTACTAAAGTTGCAAAATACCACTCTCACCAGCGCAAAAACAAACTTATTCGTATCAAGTTTATCAGGATCCTACTGGTCTCAATACTGATGGCTTATTGGGGATTTTTATGTAAAGGTTTTCGATGTAGCGTCCCTCCTCGCCTGCTGTGAAAATAATAGTTAAGTGAAATTAACATAAAACTGTAAGACAGGAAACAAATTACGTTTCTCATAATTTATATTATCAACATCAATTTTCGAAAATAGAATGAAAATAAGTTTTGCTAAAAACATTGTAAATAATTTTTAATATGAAATTAAAAAACTATTAACTATTTTATTACTCATAATTTAATAAAAATAAACCATTAACGGTATCGATTGGTCAGAACATTCGGTCATGCCATTGCAGAAGCTTTAAATATGGCATTCATCATTCACCGGCACACATAAGACATAATCTTCGCATTTCTTCGTGTACTTTCAGTAGCTGATTATAAGAAATAAATTAGAAAAACGTGTAATCATTGCATCAACTCTCATAAAATCTATTTTCCATGTCAAACTCTACATGTTAAGGCGACATAATAATTTTTTTTTTTTTAATAAACTCACACCATTGTCATTCGACATATATGCATTCGCGTATGCCTGACACAAACTTAACAAAAGTATAGAATTTTTTCAAAATATGTTAGTATTTTTTAAATAAGATTTCATGTACTAAAAGAAAATGAAACAAACTTTCTTTTAGACGA